>OW679197.1:149878569-150251676 GCA_940337035.1 Agriotes lineatus | reverse complement strand
AAGTTATTAAAGTTATATGTTTGGAATGAAAAACGGCCTTTTTTGTTTTATTAAATGAGACATTTGTCTCGCTGGTTGCTAGTTTCTAACTAACAGAGACAATAATGATTGATAATTCTCAGTAACAGTTTGAATGAACTTAATACGCAGGCACCATCTGGTGGGACAGAAGTTTAGTAAGGACGACTCTCCCTGTACACAATTTACCTCAAATTTTCATTATGCTATCGTTGTATGTGTATGCTCGAAGTTGTGTGGCAAATGTAATATAAGTTTAACAAATATTTCTCTGACCTCAAACATGAAATAGTCATTTTGACTATTACCACTGTTAAACGAGTGATCAGGAAATACTCTTACACATTTTTTTTAGCAAAAATAAAGTTTTGGTAGACGCATGAATTAACGCTCCTCGAAGGTTACATTTATTCCATTTCTCATTATGCGTTTTTAAATATAACCATAAATAAGGTTATTTGAGATTAATTCTAAATTGTGTAACGTTGTTGAGTGGGTAATAGTACAATTAAAGTAAGATAGAGCTGGATGCCATTCCAAAAATTGTGAAAGAAAGTTATCTATTGGAATATTTCTGTCATCCATACCCCATATACGCTTTCAGTTTGCGTGCTTGCAAATTTAAAAATAGTATGCTATCTTTTATTAGGTTTTGTGGGAGAGATATTGAAAAATAATTTCAATAAACTTATAGCCTTCAGTAGATTAGTTTTAGAGTTATTCTAATTTAAGAAATGAACCTTCCGTGTAGTTAGTTAATTTCTTCACTATTTCATTTAACCGTAAAATATTGCGAATTCACTAGAAATAACCGTAGAAGCAAACGGAAATTATGTTTAGTAAAAAAAATTAATTGGAAGCATACCAATAACATTTAAACAATAATGGTTAAACGAAATAAATCTCCATAGGCAAATTTGCAGAATGGTAAATATATTTTTAATTATTTTTGAGCTGATATTCAAGACGTAGTTTGGTTTAAAATTAAAAATTAAACACTCTCACTTCCGTCCTACACATAAAGACTTACCAAAGATATAAATTCAAATATCCACATCAATTTGCGGTATACAAATAGATTCAACGTTTTAAAATCGTAACACATAAATTTACAAAAGAGAACTGTGGGCTTTCAAAAGCAAAATTGTTCGTTGGCTTGCGGATTATGTTTTATGGCAAAACTGCGGCAAAAACCCTTTTTACTTTTACTCACGATTTCCTATTCTAGAAACTTAAATGACATAAGTATAGAATCTATATTTTAAACGTTATTTGTTGTCTTTATTATTTAGATGGCTAAGAATTACTTGCAATAATCTGTTTATTTGATTAATACTAATAATAGGCTCTGCTATGTCCATGGCAACATATTGGTGATAATCGGGTAATTCACTAGGAAGTGGAGAGTAAAACATAACAAATGCAATTAAGCTAAGTACAATAAAAGTAGACTGACGATAAACATGGTTTGTTTTCGTCATTCGGTATAGAAGAGAAATCGCTATCGCATGTAAGACAATATTTTTCTTTTCTATTGTCTATCAGCTATCACAAGACTATACATATAAATGTAATAACAATTATTTGTTTACATACTCCATCTCAATGTTTCCGTTCGTATCTTGCTGTGCCCTGCTGATACCAGAACTTCTTGCTTAAAAATATAAGCAATAACGCATCTGCTTGTATTGTCCGTTTGAGATTTAAACATATATTTAGTTAGAATATGACAAGGTCGACTATTCTTAGAAGTCTTTGTATTGTCTTAAGAAATTTTCATCAGATGAAGCTAATTATTTCTCAGAGCTGTAATGTCTATGGTATTGTATGGACGATGGCGATGTAACTCTTATTTTTAAAATATGTTGGAAAATGCTGTCCCGAACCATTAATATTCAAACATATATGAGGAATGGTAAAGGAAGAGCTTGCTGTTTAACAAAAATTTCAGTTTTCTTATTTACAATATTTTTATTGAAGAGAAATTGACATTTTCTTCTAGTATCTCTATAACAAAATATATTGTATTGCACGCTGATGTGGAATAGGACGTTATGGAGAACGTCTCTGTTAAGTTTCTACAGCATCCAAGCGCCTCCTATTACAGGCAGGACTCATAGCTGCATATTCTTCTTTTGAAAAGTGCTGGAGCTGATTAACATTACAAATTGTAGCTTTCTGTTGAGCTAAGTAGATATGCGAATGTTAGTAATTGCTCGACAAATAAAGGAAGATAAATATTTACAAAATTGACATTACTTCCGGGGACACTCTGTTTACGTCTACTGGTGAATCTATCCGCATTCCCATGAAATCTGCTTTAGATTCAACTAATAAACAACTCGTCCCTTAAGGCTTAAGCAATCTTTAAGCTTTTGTCGCTGAATTCAATTTTCTGTTCCTACATGAGACACCCTACATGGATACTATTTATCTGATTCAGTAAATTAGCGATTTACATCTAGAAATTCTGTAAGAAGAACTTTAGTAAGAGTAATTTTCAAGCTATTTCCATTTATTAGAAATGCATGAAGTGCTAAAGTTCAGCCCCACCTTAAATATATTATGCAACAGATGTTATTTATTGACGAAATGAAAACAGAGCTACAATTGACTTATCCACTGGGGAAATGGTAAATCGTTTCAGGAAATAATTCTCAACAATCACGGACAGAATCTGATTTCAACAATTTCAGAGAACATTGATGAGCAGCAAAAATCCTTAATTGCCCATTAAATGGCAAAAATACAAGAATAGCATTTATTTCTTTCAGATTTCAACGTAACTGCAATTTTAAATCGATTTTGCTTTCTTGTAAATAATAATCATGCAATCAACCCAAATTAGAGACACATTTTGCAAACTTCAGCTAAAAGCCAATTTATTTAATCCTCTATTTTCCCGGGGAATTCCATGACAGTCTTCCCTCCAAGAATCAGTGCAAGGATAACGTTTTTCGACTTCTAACAAGATATTAACTGTCATTACACATAATGAATCTTATTTTGTGACCCAATTTAACTGATTTCATATTGTAAAATAAATTCGTATTTATGCTGATGCAAGAAACCATTCGAAAAAAACAAATATATTTCGATAATGCTACAAAACATTTCAGAGAACAAATACTAAAATAAGTGAACCTAAGAAGCTTTAAACGTCGTGGAATTACTTACTGTGAACTACTTCCAATGCATTTTTAATAAAAATATATAAATGAAATTATTGCGTACTCATGTCAAGGTTTTATATGGTTTTCAGAACAATTTTAATTGAATATTATTTGATAATGTGTTCTACTATACTTTTAATAGTCTTTTTATCACATTCCGTGTAAATTAATTACCGCGTTATGATTCGTATGCAGATTACTTTACATTGTTATTATATTTATAAGCTCAGATATAAACAACATAATGAGTACACAGGGTCGATGGATTCTTAATACTGTAAACTGATATTTATATGGATACAAAAATACAGAATGCGAGCGCCAGACAGGCTTCAGACTGAGCATTATCGCAAACTCGTGGAACTCATTCTTTATTTAGGATTTTCGGTGGGTTTTCAATTATTTCGGTTTGTTATTGCACGTAAACTTTAAGTAGGTCTAATTCACGCCTGTATTTATAGAATACGGTATTAAAGAATTAGTAGCATTACCTGTCCGTTTTTTTAAATTAAATGTGAGCACTCAAAATGAAAAATATGTTTTCAGTAGTGAAATTTTAACATGATGGATGTGTCAGAATTACAAAAATTCCTGCAAACTTCATTATACCACGATAAAAATTACCATTACTAATTACATACTATTAATAAAAACAAGTTGTGCAAACTCGTTTATGCAATATTAAAAAGCAAAAAGTGTAGAAACCAAATAGTAATTAAAGTAGATACAGCAGCTGCTTTATGGAAAAACACTGCTATAATTAACGATAACAACATCGCCTTGATTATAATAACAATACTAAAAGATCCAAAGCAGGATAGCTCAGGAACGTTTGGAAATATTATTCAACGCCTTAGATAATACTAGAACCCAACACTAAAACATTTTAAGGCAGCCCGGTAAGTTCAGATTTGAACAATTTGGTGTAATCTCCTTGAATAGTAATCAGCTTACCGAACAAAATACACTAAACAATCAAGTACTTCAACCGATGTATCCAAGAGGCAAATTCGATGTTAATCCAAAAACAAATATAATTAATTACCCCACGTGCATCAAGAACATAATTGTGGAAGATGAGATTACGCAAACGTTAGTAAATTACTAGTACTCCAGAGGACAAACGCATATTAAATCGTCATCAAACAGATAAAAATGTTGCTAAGCAAAAACAGAAACTGAAAAATCTTAAAATTCCTAGCAGAAATCTCAAAAACTGAAGCAAATACTGCTTACGGAAGACGTCCAGTAAAATGAAGCAACCCCAAACACCTATACTTTATAGTAGAAAATACTATAATACTTGAGCCAAAGACAACAACGAAAAGGCTGACGCATTTGTTGATCGTCGGCGTTGGCGTAGGAGTCGGCTTTTGCTTCTTGATTTTTGAAATCTATTTACGCCCGTACGTTTTTATTAATTTTTCCTCTTTCCATTGCCAGCTAGCTCAACAGCAATGCGATCTCTTCTTTCTTGTTTACCTCAGTTCGTAGCTAGAGCAAGTCCTTGTTGCAATTAATCCAGAAGTTGAAGCTGAACTCGTTATATATCCCAAATGATCAACACAAGGAAATATTATTATGATCTACATTTCAGTCGTGAGATTGGGCTAAGTTCCAACATAGTGGAAAGTGACACAAATTATGTTAATACGGAAACCGCAAAAACTAAGCTAAAAAAAGATTTATAACGACCAATCCGCTCTAGCCTCTATCTGCACTAGTCGTTAAAAATAACGTGACCAAGAGAAGTATAAAAAGAAATCGTAGATGACTGAAAAAATCCTTGATTTAATGGATAAACACCGAAAATACAAAAACAGAAATGAACAACGATATAAAATCCTACACAAAACAATTCAAATGGAGATAAAAACAGAAAAAGCAGAATGGATTTCCAAACAATGTGAAGAAATAGAGATATGCGAAAGAAACTATGATAGCTTCCACATGCACAAAAAAGTTAAAGAAATGACAATCCCGTGACAATCACGTGATTAAGAATGGGGAGTACCGCATATTAACTGATATGAAGGAAAAACTTTAAAGATGGAAAACCTACCTTCAGGAACTTTTTAACGATGACAGACCGAAACGAACAGTGGTACGAGAGGAAGACGGGGAACCCAAAATAATGAAACACGAACTAGAATATGCTCTGAAGAGTATGAATCCCAGGAAATCCACTGGGCCTGATCAAATCCCAGCAGATATATCGAGAGATCCAAAAAAAAAAACTGATCCTCAGCAGGCTGTGGAAATTCAAACGTATGAATAATATGTTGGTGGCACATATCCACTTATCAGGTAAGATTTTGCGTCAGTATGTGTCAAAACTGACGAAAAACCTAACCTAATAACCTCGAATTCGACATAGACTTACATAGATCTCTCGATATTAAAACTATTCGATAGAGACCTGCTGAATAGCCTTCTGGATCTCTTTAATACGATATATAATACGGGTATAATCCCACAGCAGTGACTACTGACAACTTTTACACCGATTCCTAAACAATAAAATCCTATAGTGTTTGGAATACAGAACTATTGTACTCAAGAGTCGCAACCTCAAGAGCTTCCTAATTATTATTCATAAGATGATCTATAGAAAAAGAGTAAGTAATACATAATTCGAATTCAGAGAAGCGCTCTTCGGAATTAATGTTCTTATGCTTATATATGAATCAAGATGTGTTTGCGTGCTTCATCGATTTTCAGAAAGCATTCGACACAGTTAAACACGATAAATTACAACAACTACTACTTAGAAAAAATATAGACCGGAGAACGCCAGGATAATCACTAACTTATACTGGGAGCTGAAGAGGTAGAAATACGTCGTGGCGAGAGACAAGGGTGCATTTTGTCTCCGCTACTGTTTAATATCTACACTGAAGTCATCTTTGAAGAAGCCCTATCGGAAGAGGTAGCAGGTATAATCATAAACGGGGAGTTTATTAATAACATCAGATACACTGATGAGACGGTCCTATTGGGGAGTAGTGTAACAGAACTGCAATACATGCTTGAAAGGGCCAATCATCAATGCAAAGAACATGTACTACAAATGAATCTGAAGAAAACTAAATGCATGGTAGTCACTAAGTTCCATAACCAACAACAACAACTGATTATCAACAACATCTCAATTGAAAGAATCAACTCCTAAAAATATCTTGGAACCAGACTTGAACAGACAGGAGATCAAGCGGCTGAGATAAAAGCAAGATTAACTTTCGTGAAAATGAAAAAAGTGCCGCTGCAACCGAAATATCAATACCGAACGGTAAAAATACTTCGCTGCTACGTTTATCCACTCTACTGTATGGTGTCGAAGCATGGACTAAATGAAGAGGTTAGAGACAGTCGAGATGTGGTGTTATCGCAGAATGTGTCACATACCCTAGACGGAGAGAGTCACTAACAAGTCCTAGAGAAACTGAACAAGGAATGTAAAGTTGTGTTGTGCTTAAGAAAAGAAAACTTGAACACCTAGGACAGGGGTGGCGAACCATTGGCACGCGTGCCATTGATGGCACGCCACAAAATAATTTGGGCACGGCAGTAATTAAGGAATTTCGGTAACTAATCGAAACGATTTATATTTAACAATGAGTTGAACATGAAGCTTCAAGGCGCAAATAAAACAATTATTGTTATGATAGATCTCATTCATGCTTTCGAAGCTAAACTGCAAGTTTTCAGTAACGATATTGTTACCAAAAACTACAAGTATTTCCCAAACTTGAAAAATCTGGTGTGATACACTCACACAACTTCCTTTTACAGTGATCTTATAATTAGTCAAAAATTTAATTTTTAATTTTTAAGCAATTGTCAAAAATTTTCAAAAATTACGAATTCTACAAAAACGGTACAAAATAGAGCGTTAGTTGAAGAGACAAATTTTCTCTAAAATCTTAAGCAGAATTCAAAAATGTAATAATATACCGGGTGTTCTATTTAAAATAGGAGTTAATAAAAAAAATAGAAAAAAAAACAAAAGAAACCCACTTTAGAAGTTTTCAACTGGAAAATCACCTATCTCACGTCAATGCACATTAAAAATGTAATAAAAATGTAAAGTTTGAAAAAAATCGTTAGAGCCGTTTTTGAAAAAATCGAAAAAAACTGAAAAATCACAAGAGTAAACACCTACTTCCGGTTATGCGATTTTCTTCAAAAGCTTGCTGTCTCATCTACATAGTACACAAAACTTATATATGAAGTTTCAACGCCATACCTCTTTTCGTTTTTGAGATATTCTGTTCACAGACAGACAGACACACAGACAGACAGACACACAGACAGACAGACAGACAGACACACAGACCAATGAAAAAAAATATGTTTTTTGGGATCAGGGGACTCGAAAACGTGAAGATCTGTTGAAAACTCAATTTCGAATTTTTGGGGTGAATCCAATACTTCCTTTATCGTAAAAGGAAGTAAAAAAAATCTCCAGAGATTTGGATTTACATGAAAAACCAGACCAAGCAAAAGTCAATGAAAGGTTTAATTCGGTAATTAATTCTTCAATCAAAGAACTTTCAACGAGATTTTCTCAGTTCAAAGAATTATCGGAAACACTGAAATTTATTATATGTACAGGGTGAGGCACATAAAGTGTTACAGAGCAATAGCACTCAAACTATTGATCATATCCAAAAATGTTTCAGACAAAAGTTTCAGTGTTCGAGAAGGCCGTCATACTGGACCACCCTATTTTTTTATCGGTGGAGGCGCTGAAGTTACGTCAAGGTCAACTCCAGATTTTTAAATGGAACTATGTATTTTTTTTTCGATGACATTATTACCGATTTTAAGACAAATTCAGCTACCTGCAACACAAGGTCATTCTAGTTAGCAAAGTATGAAGATAGTCAAAAAATCGAAAAATATCGGAATAATCACTTTCAAAGGATCCACTAACCTTGGTTTGGTTCTACCTACAGAAGATGCTCGAAGTGATGAACCTCGACTTGTAAGCACTTGTTAATTCGCTGATGAAAAAACCGTCTAACTTCAGCTAACATTTGTGGTGTAATTTCGGTACATGCTCGTCGTATTCTGTCTTTCATGTCGTCAGGCGTGGTAGGTGCTACCGCCATTACGCGATCTTTGACAAAACCCCATAAAAAGTAATCTGCTGATGTTAGATCTGGCGATCGAGGTGGCCAAGCTACAGGACCGCCTCGTCCTATCCACTTTTCGCCAAAAATCTCATTCATCACTTGTCTTAAACACAGAGCATAATGGGGTGGTGCACCGTCGTGTTGACTCGTGTTTGTTGCACTGTTGCATTTTTCGATTTTTCGACTATTTTCATACTTTGCGTGACTAGAATGACCTTGTGTTTCAGGTCGCTGAATTTGTCTTCAAATCGGTAATAATGTCATCGAAAAAAAATACATGGTACCATTTAAAAAAGTGGAGTTGACCTTGACGTAGTTTCAGCGCCTCCACCGATAAAAAAATAGGGTGATCCAGTATGACGGCCTTCTCGAACACTGAAACTTTTGTCTGAAACATTTTTGGATGTGATCAATAGTTTGAGTGCTATTGCTCTGTAACACTTTATGTGCCTCACCCTGTATATCCTGATGTAACTTCACTTGATAAACTGAACTTGGCCAAATTTGATTGGTTGGAAATTGAAGAAATTGAAATGCAGCTGATTGATTTCCAATCTAGTTCAATATGGATTCAAAAATTTTTCGAAACAAGGAAAGAGTTGGAATTAAATGAAATAGAAAGACTATATGTATCAGGTAATATAAGTAAAAATGCCAATATCAAAATTATGGAAACGTGGAATTCAATTCCAGACACATTTAGCAGTCTGAAGAAGCTGGCTTTTGCTTTCTTAACAATATTTTCAGCTACCTATGCTTGTGAGTCATTATTTTCAGAAATTAATAACATTAAAGACTCGTGTAGAAGCCGTTTCTCAGATGAATCCAGTCTAGCTTGCATTCTGCTAAAAGTAACAAAGTATGGAGCTAATATAAGTTATTTAGCATCTAATTTGCAACAGCAGAAGTCGTACGAATTTTTTCTTTCATTTAAATAAACATAACACCACTATTGCTGTACAAAATGTATATTTTTTGTTGCAAATAAAGAGTTTTAAGTTGATAGTATTCAGTTTTATTTTTTCCCCATTAATCACTAAGTCAAGATTGTTTGATGGCACGGCACGCCATGGCCTCATTAAACATATCTTTAGAAAAAATGGCACGTAGATGAATAAAGGTTCGCCACCCCTGACCTAGGACATGTCATGCGAGGTCCGAAATATGCCCTCTTGCGACTTATTATGCAAAGGATAATAAAGGGAAAGAGGAATGTTGGCAGGCGCACGGTGTCATAGCTGAAAAACCTGCGCGATCGGTTTGG
This sequence comes from Agriotes lineatus, assembly GCA_940337035.1. Taxonomy (NCBI): domain Eukaryota; kingdom Metazoa; phylum Arthropoda; class Insecta; order Coleoptera; family Elateridae; genus Agriotes; species Agriotes lineatus. Next base: position 150,242,083 of record OW679197.1, on the reverse strand, counting down.
TTGCAATACCACTGAACTGTTCAGAGCAGCTGTTAATAATGAGCATGGTGGTATCCAACCCCTGATAGGACAAGAAGTACAAGAAGGATCAACATCTTACCAATAGTATCTAAAGCTTTCGAAAACTTTCTTCCGCAAAGATTAAACACCGTGTCTAAGTCCACTTCAGAGTTCACTTCAAACGGGAAATATTATTATTATTATTATTAGTATTATTATAATTATTACAGATAGACGGCCAAGCAGATTAACTGCATAAAACAATAGATTCACATGTAAATAAACCTTTAAAAAAATGTCATAACATAAATCAATAATCTACGTACATACTGGATTCAAATATTTAACATATTCATAAATAAAAAAGATCTAGGATCGAACCTCAAATTGCCCACAAATTTATATCAGAAAAGATAGTGTAGAGCCGTAGCCACTGTAGAAGAAAACTACGAACGTGAATTCGCCCTGTTGGCGCCGGTGCATCAAAGCAGCAAGGGGAGAAGATACCCGATAATATTTGGACTTGAAACAATTATTTACTTGTTTATGAAAAACGTGTTTCGGAAATTTTTGGCAGGAGAAGTATTCAATAGGGCTGTACTTAATATATCTGCAATAAAAAGTCATTATTACCCATAGTTTAAGAGTTAGGTTTTTAGACAAGCACGCCCTTAGTTTAGATTCAATTAAATTCACCTTTACAACGTAGATAGAGAACAAGTTATTCTAGGGTATGACATATTTTATTAAGTAAAATCGGCACCCCAAACCTATATATAGCAATTATACTGAAATTTTATATAATTCAATATCAAAAAACAAACGTAAAATCTCTCCTAATTACTAATTCGCTTTAATACTTTATCACTACCTAAAATGAAACATAAGACATCGTTTTTTGGTTTTAAACATTTACACAATCAATAATTGAACCTGTACTTGTCTATGAAACTTACTAGAATTTTAAAGAATAATGAAAGAGACAGTAGAAAAGGATAGATTATATTCGAACTTGTTCCAAGTGCGTCACCAGCAGGTAAAAGGATTTCCATTTAGAAATATTTATCGGTATGCAGATAGGGCAGTGGTTTCTGCAATTTGTAAATGAATTTGTGACTGAAGATGTTTTGATTCGTATAAGCAAATTATTTATATACTTATATTACTTATGGTTTCACTAAACACTTATGTACATAATTACTTGATATTTAATAGTTAATTAATTGGTAATTTAAATAATTATATTAAATAAATTTTTATGTATGCTATGATTTAATTTATGTTATTTGTGCGTATTGCCGAACTAGTATAGTAGCAAAGGTGATTCACCTCTAACTCTATTCCACTAATAATTTGTTTTACTTGCGCACTCAGTAATCCTCGATAAGAATCTCTCAAAGGAAAAGATTATTTTTACATCCAGGTACCTAGCGTTATATTAGTCCTGAGTTGTTCTGGCTGGGTACTGGTTTTTCAATTACGCTCTTGCATTCGTTATTACTATCGTTTATTATTCGTTGTTCTTGTTCCTTGTTTCTGTTATTGTTGTTATATTTTGTAAATTTTATTGTTATCTGCTGTTGTGCTGTTTATTTCGTTTGACTGTGTGTTCCACCTTGCCTGTTCTACAATGCGAAGTACTTGCATTGTACGAAAACGCGGGAAGAAATCAGAATACATATTTTGCAAACAAGTCCAATATTCGAAGAAATTAATAAAATTATAGATAACGTTGTACGAAAAGCAAACCGCCTTTCAAGAAATGTAACCACCAATTATGCTGAGAGGTATATGGGCCTTATAGCTAAGTTTTCCTGTGGAAAGAGGCTTAATTATATTTTGAGGGGCTCATATCAGAGGCGGTGTTACGCAGCAGCGCTATCCTTTAATTCAGGACCATCGTGGCATAAACATCTTTTGCCGTCTCAAAACGAAAAACATCGTTTAAATGTATTTTACAGAAAAAGGAAGTATGGCAATGAATATAAACGCCTGCATCTTCAAAAGAAGAAGAAATTTGGGGACGCCGCAGATGCAGAAGCAAACATGGATTACGGACCAAATGCAGCACAAGAGGACTTACAGCTTCATCATTTGGGAGAATATGTAATCGAAGGGATACTACCTCTTGCCATTATCTCCTGAAAAATTTGCTTTATAGCTCACCTTATCTAGCAACCGATGCAATCGTTTATGGGAGAACGCATGAAAAGGTAGCTATACAAAAATATGAACAAGAAAAGAGTGTCAGCGTAAAATCATGTGGCTTTTATATTTCGAAAGAATATTCTTACCTAGGTGCCAGTCCTGATGGACTTGTGAACGAAGATGGTTTAGTGGAAGTAAAGTGCTTGTTTTCTATAAGAAATAAAAAAGTGCGGGAAAGCGTAGAAACAAAATATAAAAATATTTGTGTAAAACTAGCTGAAGGTAACTTGCAACTAAAACTTAATCACATGTACTACTATCAAATACAGGGCCAACTAAACATATTAGGCAAAAATTATTGTGACTTAGTATTGTACACGGACGTAGATTTAGAAATTGTGAGAATTGTAAAAAAAACGCATTTTTGGGACCATGCCATTTTACCAAAATTAAAAGAATTTTTTTTCAATTGTATGTTACCAGAATTGGCTGATCCACGAATCCCTAGAGGTTTACAAGCTAGGGACTCAGAACTGATAATCAAGGCCCAAAACAAAAGAAAAACAATAAAAAAGGTTTGTCAATAAAACTTGTTTTTTTTTATATTTGTGTACGTAAGTAATATTAAAAAGTTAGCATTTTGTTGACTAATCTAAGTTTTAAACTTCCAGGATCATTTAAGTATATAATAGGTAAGTATACTTCTAGAAAAGTTACATCTAAAAAATATTTTTCCGACAACCGTCAAAATCAAAGCTATCAATGCGCAAAGTTTGCCATTTTTTAATGTGGTAAAAAATAGGATAATTATTTAGGTTACCTTTGACGACGTGAAAAAAGGCATTTTGCGCACTAAAGCGCCACACATTTTCGCGCACTACGCATCCAAATAATATTGATATTCTTGTTTGACGGTTGTAGAAAAAATATTGTTTGTATTACGTGAGCGAAATGTTTTTGTGCGTTCGAATTACTTTTTTGACTCGGCTGTCGCCTCGTCAAAAGAAATAACATTCGCACGCTCTAAAATCATTAATTTCCCGCACTTAATGCAAAAAATTTATTTTTTGCAAGTGCGCGAAGTGAGTGTTTCTGTGTAATTCGAACGCACAAAAACATTTCGCTCACGTAATACAAACAATATTTTTTTTACAACCGTCAAACAAAAATATCAATATTATTTCGCGCCGTACTTCGCGAAAATTTTTGGCGTTTCAGTGCACAAAATGCATTTTTTGACGTCGTCAATGGTAATGTGAAAAAATATCCCATTTTTTAACACGTTAAAAAACGGCAAACTTCGCGCATTGATAGCGATTCGCGAATGTCATCTCTTTTGACAGTTGTAGAAAAATAAAATTTTTTCTACTTACTGTACAGAAAGTCGGTTTTTACGCCCTAGTTTTAGGAAACAAAACTGTCAATTTCCAATCAGCTGGAGCCAATTTTTATTAACTCCCGGCCGGAGCCAATATTTTTTACCTCCAGCATTTGTGTTTGTGTCACCATGGATATCACACCAACGCTTTACAACGTTATGTTGATTTGGAAATTAGACAAAATGTCACTACAGAAATCTAGAGTCACTACAATGATTTCCTAAAGCAAATTTTTTGAAATTTCGCGCTATAGAACATACGCTGGAAGAAAAAATCGCTAAGACGTCGGGCATTAAATTCACACGCTGGAGGAAATGAACACCTTTGCTCCCTAGATATATAAATAGCTATTACACCTATGCGAGGACCAGATGTTGCTTGGGTTGTACGGCCTAAAAAACTATTGTTCCTTCGGGTAAAGTGCAATTTTTATTTAAAATACGTCGAAATAATTTTTATATTTTTTATAATATGAAATTAATTAATACACCTATGCAAAAGTTTACAAATATCGAGTATCTTGATGAAACCCTAATTTAATGTAAAAAGTAACTTATTGGTTTGAAGTAAACCGATCTTTGTGAAATTCATAATTTTATATTCTTAAAATGTTTTCTTAATAACATAATACGAAGAGAAAACGTAGTGCTTTCTAAAAGACACGGAATATTTATAACTCCAAAATCCTTTTGCAATAATCAACTAAATTTCTGCGTATGTATGCTATAGGGGTCTACCAACATCCTTCATTGTAAATCAACAGTTATACAGAGAGGATTAGCTTGACCATCTGTGGTGTTATGCATTTCTTTTATATTTTCTGCTACGTAGTTTTTAACAAAATACGTAGGGTATATTTGCAGATGCTAATTGGGTTGCCTACAAACAGCTTACAAATTTTACTCGAGTACCTTCTGCCCTTAAGCCCGTCGAGCTTGTTAGGTTATTTGCAGTCGTTTTTATTATTATAATACTCTATATCGACAATAGTTTAAAACAAAATATGAGTCGACGTCAAATCAATGGCGATCACGGTTTGGAGTGCACCCAATATTAAAAGTTGTGTGCACTTTAAAGCGCACCTAGATATAAGGTAGCTTAAACTCCATTGTCGAAGATAAAGAAATTAATGCTGTGCCCGCCGAGCAAGTCGTCATGTGTCAAGTTGTATGCCGCATGCCCGTAGCCATTTTAGGATTTGCGAGATAAAAAAGGGGACAACGAAAAAAAGAAAGAAAGAAGAAGCGCTCTCGTCCAGAAAGAACTAGAGGAGTGTCTTGTGCCTGCTGTCATTTTTTTTCAATTGGTTTTATGGTGTTTGTAAATACAAGCGTTAGAATGAGATGAGACACTTAGGTTTGTTTTAAATACAGTGATAGGTGCAATAAATGTTAAATACAAAACATCTTCAAGATTATTCTAAAGTATTTACCAGAGCGCTGATTTTAACGTGTCTCTATCTGTGTTACAGGGCAAAAAGATTGATCCCTTGGATCTCCCAAATAGAAACTAGAACTGGAATTCCAGGCAGTCACGTATTAATATATGTATAATTGTGTTAAGCAGCTAAAGGAGCAAGCCAGTGAGCTACTTCCTACTATGTTGTGTAATAGCGCCAAACATTTTATTAATTGTTACCTACTGAACAGGTTGCAAAATTCATCGATATATAAGCTTGCGACACAAAAACCTTTCAAAGCAACAGTGTCTTGTTTGCGGTGCTTCTGTGGCATCCATTTTTATTTTTGAAAAAGAGATTCTTTCAAGTCGTACTAAAGATACCGCAGACGTGGAGGAAGAAGTCATTAACAAAACCGCAAGATTCAATGGGCACTATAAAATTCATGGACCACTGTCGAGCAAAACAATTTTACGCTTTCAAGAACTGATCGTTTCCACTATCTTTTTTCTGAAAATGTTTGGCAAGTTGGATTCAATATTGGAGTGATTTTTTCTGATGAAACAAATTTTTTGAAAACTGGCTGAAATCCACTACATTTATACATCTGGGATATCTAAAATCTATCACATATTCTACGCCAGTTCATGACATCGCAGAGCTGCTGCAAATAGTAATGGAGGGATGCCAGAGAATTTGAATTTAGAACGTGTACGGTAGTCCATGGAAGCAAGTGCAGCAGTGTATTGTTCATAAAGATTACTTCGAACGTCTCGTCTCAATTATTCATTTAGTCATTATTTAATTTCATTAATAGTTATTTTTATTAGCGAGGAGCAAAGAGAAGCTACAAGCGGTTTTCAAGAGATTGGAAAAAGAAGCAACAAAGGTGGATCTGGAAGTTAATGAAAGCAAAACAATATTTATGAACTGGACGGAAAATGTTGTCACAGAAGGAAGACACAAGTGTAATAAATATTACAAGAATGAATACCTACAGAATATATATTGAAAGCATGACTTGAAATAAGTAGTAATTGGAGAATACAATGATCGAATTGCGATAAGTAGCAAAAAGATAAGTGGATATTAACACTTTGCAAAAACAAATAAATGGGATAAGCAATTAAGATGCAGAAGAGTGGATATTCGGTCGATGGTTTAAATGTACTTGAGTAATAATGCTGTGTATTGGTAAAAAATACCACGAATGAAGATGTGGATGTTACAAAGAGCTGAAAACAATGTGGAAAGCCTGTTACATCGCAATAAAACTAAACCTTGATAATGCGTTGGCATTTTCAGTATTCTGCAACAATATGAAAGCATATCGCAAGAACAGAAAATTATATATAAATGTAATAGTGTTAGAGGTCTATACTGTGCATAATATATCAACATCAATTTATGTAATACTAAAATCTAAGTATGATAACACTCTTGCAAACATCGGACTTCAGAACCATTTGCAACAGAATGAATTTGTTCCGACTCCGAAATTTCTATTTGACTAATGATGATCAAAGGATGAATGGTCTCCCAAAAAACCTAAATCCGAGGCAGAGCTGGGCAAATTACTTTTAAAAAGTAATTAATTACCAATTACCGCCCAATAAAGTAATTGAGACATATTTTACCATGATTCATCCTATACAGCCTACACTGCACAATACATGCACATCCCATCTACAAACACATGCCCCAGCACCAAATAGCTCTTTGTTCGTGGTCAAGACTAGGTGCTATCCGACTAGTTAAAGGAAATCATAAGTTATACTTATAATGCTTTAGCAATGCCATATTGCCATTTGCTTAACATGAAACTCAATAAGGCCTTATCTAATTTTTTGCGTTCTTGTGTTTTAATACCCTATTGGGACCAGTAATTTAGTAATTGAATTACAAGAATGTAATTAAATTACCGCGACCAATTTCAATTACCACAAGTAATTCAAATACTTGCAAAGTAATTTAAATGCTAGAGTAATTTAATTATTCAAAAGTAATTGAGTAATTGAATGTAGTAACTAATTACTTCCAGAAAGTAGTTGTCAAGTACTTTTTAAAGTAAAAAAGTAAAAAAAATGGGAATTACCAATTACAACTGCCGTATTTTCAAAAGTAATTCAATTTCAAGATAAATCAACAAAAAGGAATTTAATTAGTAATTACTGCCCAGCTCTGACTGATATTTATGCATGAAATAAAATCGATGTATGTAATTATTTTCGAAATTCATGTTTTGAAAGGGCTGATTTGAAGTATTGGGAAATTTTGAGGTAATAATATAGTTAGGCACAATAAAAAAAAACATTAAATACTCCGGGAATTTTTTCCAGGAGAGAACCTAGTTTCGTTGAAGCAATTCAATCGAGTTCCGAACATTGTAGCCGATAATTCTGGTACTTAATTGAAGAAATATCGACAAATAAGCTACTTCAGCTGCTCGACAATAAATGACACTAATAACTATGTTGGTGATAAAAAAGAAGTCGACAGATAGACAAATAGAGTTTAGCATTGCGAGTGACGGGCTGTGGTTTGCAATAGGCTGCCTGATGTCAATTTGACGTATTTGTCCTATAACACCTCTCACTCTAAAGTAATTTCCCCTGGTAAAAGACAAATACGTCAAATTGACATCAAGGCACCCTAGTTTGCAGTTGTTTAGTTTTTCGATATATTGAAACTGAAATATCGATATGTTTTGTGATATATCAAAATAATATATCGATCAAATAATCGATATATCATTGCCAACCCTAGTCATATTATAATTTTCTAAAAAATAGAGCTATAACAAAAAAAATCAATATATTATGGAATACAGTGAACGATTTAGATGACTTATTCTTCTTCTTCTTCTACTTCATCTTGCTTATTTTTCTATACACGATCTGCAGGGTCGAGGTTTGCACACGTATACATTTTAAACACTTTCACCCTGTTTTGTTTTATATCAAACTAATTTTTTCGTGGTGTTGCAGTCTGTACATCTCTTTCTTAGGATTACTGCTACTGACTGTTCCATGTTGTTGGTGAGGGTCTCCTAGACTTCTTCTTTTGATTTGTTACTTGCCTCTTACTTGATTATTCTACTATTATTCGTTCTACTATTTTAACACACGTCTTTAAGTTTCTTTCTCTTGCGGTTACATGTTTAAATTTCTTCCATTTCTACATCCCAACTCTTTTACTTCTTTTTGCAACTTCAAATTAAATTGGGCACATGCAATTCCAATGTACTTTGTGTCAATTGTGGCCTAATTGCTTGCCTAATATAGGCTTCCAGCAGAATTTAAAAGTTGCACTCTCTAATTTAAAGGCACATTTTCCAAAAGTACGGGCAAAGCATTTATCTACCAAAAAAAGATCAAGGTATTCGGGACTTTTTAATCGTTGTGGCAAAACAACTGAACCTAACATGTCCCCTAAAGTGTCCAGCCAGGTATTCATACTGAAACGCTGTTGATGTCTAAATTCAAAAACTGCTTGTTGATGCTTGTCAGACTAAACGTAACTATTGCGAAAATTGAAAATCCAATCTTTAGCCTAGCAGCTTCCCGTAAAAACCACTGACAGAATATCACTCTTGCTTGATGATCAGAGCAGGTAAGGGTTTGTACCCGTTGGATATGGTACGGATATAAAAGTTGATGATGGGGAATTCTCCAAACAAGACCACCGCTTACACCAGTTTCAGCTGAAATTCTTACACTCGTTTCGGTTCATACACTACGGCAAAATTTGATCTTCCACTTCAGGTGTAGATACTGACTTCGGCCGTCCGCAATCGTATGCACGTTTTTCAAAAGAACCAATATCGACCTTCTTCTCTTCTTATTCATAACATCTTGACAGATGTGTTGTGACCCATTATTAATTTTGAGTATTACTGATGGCTCTTTTTACCGTGTTTCGCCATCTTTGTCTACTGAAAGCCATATGGGCGGCTTTGCTCAAACTAGTGTGGAGAAGATCTCTTGTTAAGTCTATCCAACGTTTTGGTGATCGTCCACGTCTTCTTTTTCCATCTGGTTTACCTAGAACTACCAGCCTTTCAATATTGTGTTCGCTGCGTTGGATATGTCCAAAGAAGGACAGAATGCGACTGTAAACGTTACACGAGAGTCTTTGTCGTGGTCGAATTTCTTCGAGAACTTTCCATATTTTGTTAAGTTGAGTCATCGCCGTCCTGCCCAACTGTATCCTGCGTCGAATTTCCTATTCACAGTTGCCGCTGTTGTCTATTAAAGCTCCCGGGTATGTCAGACTATTTATAAATATCGACCAGCCGTCGGTAAAGTTTACCAAGCATCACATGAAAAGGCCATTGCCGATTGGGAAAAGCTTTGCCATAAAGACGACGTGCTCCAAAGCATTCCCATTGGCACGCCCGTGGAGAGGAGAGATCTTTCTCCTGTCTTCGACATTTTTTGGGGTATTTGGGCCTCCCCACATCGGATGACGCATCCTAGAAAAACCAAAGTGTGGTAGCATCATTCCATAGAACATCTCCATACCTTTTCACGGAAATTGCTCTGTATGAAATTCGTCTCCCTCCTCCCCCCTTTCGATATCCCCTGCCTGGATTTTTTTAGTAGATACTGACTATGGGGTATCATTTATGAATAAGAGGGAAATGTCGGTGAAGATGATAAAAATCGTTTCGAGTAATTCTTGAGATTTTGTCATTTTTTCGATTATTTTTTTTGTATTTGGGCCTCCTCGCAAGAAACGGTGCATCGTAGTGAAGCCAAAATCTGCTACCATCGTTCTAAAGCTTCATAGAACAGTTGCGTACATTTTCTTGGAAAGTTGTTTGTATGAAATGTGTACACCACCATCACCCGCTCGACGTCTCCCTCCCTGGATTTTTTTGGGTAAATAGTGACTATGGAGTATCACTTATAGTCAGAGAAAAATGTCTGTGAATATTATCAAAATCATTAAAAATTTTTTTTAGAAAATAGGTTTTTTGTCGTTTTTTCGATATTTTTTGGGCCTCCTGACAATGGATTCTGCAACGCAGTGAAGCCAAACTCTGCTGTCATCGTTCCAAAGCTTTATACAACATTTCTGTAAATTTTAATTAAAATCCATTTGTAACATTCGCCGCTATGTGTGGAACATACGTACGTAGGTGCATACAGGGGAAATGAATTTTCGCCCAGTCGTTTTGAAAGCTCTCGCTTCGTTTGGTCAATTAAAGCTGATAACTAATTACAAACCTCCATATTAAATCTAAACTATACAAAACAAAACACATTTTACTTGCTTTAAAGTGTGTTGTAAAGTAACAGCAATAATGGTTCTTTAGTAGATGGTTTACGCAACAGTTATGCAATTATCCTGGAGAAAATAAAGTGCACCCACCCATTTTTAACAAATAGTAAATAATAATATCTGTCAGAATTGCAGCAGATCCTTAACTCGGCAATTGCGGTGATCGCATCTTCGCAACGAGACTGTAATTTGGCAATTAAGCAATGTTTATTTAGGAACATTTTGGTGCAATAAGGCTAACCCAGTTGCACAGTGTGAGTGCTTTCGTGTCACTAGCTTGGCAATGACCCATAAAGTCGCCGTGTAGCACTCGACTGTATACTTAAAACGGTTTAAATTTAAAGTTTATTTAGAGAAAAATTTCAAACTACTATAATCGATGGCATTGCCAATATAAGGCAGTTTTAAAATAGGCTACCAGTAGAATCCAAAAACAGCATAGGTATACTTAAAATTCTATGTTCACATCTTTAAATAAAAAGCTGCAAAGATCCCTTTCTACAACCGAAATTATAGTTATTTAAGAAACAAGTATGTTAATGAGAGCGATTAATAATCGAGATATTTTAATTGTAGAGATTATTAATCGCCAATGAAAGGAGTTAGTTACAATATTTTATTAATTTGAAGAAAAGCTAATTTTATTCCATGAAAATAATTTGACACTTTAAGTGTTGACATTAATGGTACCGGGTGATCATAAATGCAGGGTAAATAAATCAAACAAGTAGAGACACTCACTGTCGGTTCCTTTGATTTGAATGACCTTGAACGGCTCCTGGGGGGTATTTTCCGATAGTACTAACAGATGGTGCCACTACTTTATCACATACATAGATATATTAAACAAAATACAGCCATGCGCGGTAAACGTATGTTCGTGCTTAGAAAACATATCAAAGAATTCGGTACATCTCTCCATTTCATTTTGTCACGCATGTAATGTATTTGTTTTTTCTTTTTACTAGTTAGCCGTAAGTCGCACGAATTTCGAGTGCTTTGTTTTGAAGTGTCATTCAAATTTTAAATTACGCCAAACTGGTAAATCACGTAGTTTATTGAAATAATAAAGAGCTCAACTAATATTTATAACCAAAATGAGGACTTGTATTCTGTATTCCATTTCTTATAGTCATTTTTATGAAGATTTATCCTTCCATCGGTGCGTGTATTTTGTTCGAATTTCTCTCAATATCGCATCAAAGTAGCATTGATTGCTTGCATAGAAAAGTGAAACAGTAAAAAATTCTATTTTGAAAAATTTATTTTTGGCACTGTAAGTCTATGCCGAATTCGACGTTAGCATGTTAGGTTTTGCGTCAGTTTTGACATAAACTGACGCAAAACTAAAGTTTTGGATTGTCAACAAACGTCACGTTGGCGGAATTGTGCTACAAACCTCAAAGTGACGCATATGTCAGAGGATTAAACATGGCGGACGTGGCGGTACTCTCCTATATACACTGACTCTGGATGTATGTACGCTGATAAATAGTTGAGATTTTTTTTCTTAGGTTGGCACTGTGTCAAAACTGACGCAAAACCTAACCTGCTAACCTCGAATTTGATATAGACTTACAGTGCCACCAACATGAAGAGATTTTTAAAAATCGTGCATTAATAATATATCATTCATTAATAAGGGTCATTAATAGACGATTAGATACATTAATGAAACCCATAAATAAACGATCAACGGAAAAAAATATTACCTAATGTTAGTGCTCAATGCTTTTTCTTTCACCACAATTTTTGCAACAAAAACAGATTTTGTTATAATTTAGCACATATTTACTGCAAATGCTGGTAGAGTAGCTGACTTGCTATATGACCATTAACGAAGTTTTACACAATTTATTTCTTTTTAAATGATTTCAGAAGCTTTCACACCCATTGTCATTATGTAAGGAATGACATTCGGAATTGGCCGGTATCATTGCTCAGAGAAAAATGTTTGGCCCACATAAGGGGTTTTCTCAGGAGCGAAACAAAGAAGAACGGTAACTTAACGTGTAAACTACGCTAGATGCGAAACTCTTTGGCTGCTCGGGTGGAATTTGTAGCCAAGAGTAGTCGCAGTTGAACGAAGAGGACGCGGGGCGGAGTTTTGAAATAAGCACTTTCCACCTTCCTCTTGATTGAAGTTGTTACTGTGTTTGTAAACCTCAATAGCTTCGTGAATCTTCCTACCAAAGAAGAATGGCACTCTGCCGATGATAGAAACTGTATCGAAAGGGATCTTATGGCCAGTAGCTCATAGATGCGATGACTGATGATGATGCAAGATCTCACCTGAGATATCGCTCGTGTTCAGATATATGAGTTTCACTGAACGTCATGTTTCACCAATGTATACAGAATTGAAAGAGGAAGCCACACTACAAAAACAGTTCAATAACATAATGTTCAATTTATCCCTGGAAGAATGGACAATTTGTGAGATCTTGTTAGGATATTTAAACTTGGTGAATATAGCGGAGAAAAACTATTGCTGAGGGGAGGATCGGTTCTCGAAGGTTTAGATGGTTGTGGATGATGATGACGATTGATGGCAGACTGTATATCCCTAACACGGTAACCATTGCTTCTATGAGCTTACCAAATATGGTTCAATTCAGCGTGGATGTTATCAGGTATGGAGTGAATTGATGACGGAATGTGTGTGTTGAATGATGATGATGGTAATCGACATGTACACATAGCGATCAATGTGAGAGAGTTTACAATTTACAGAATATCCAAGTTTGCTAGGTTGGCGATAAACATGTACATCCAAGAAAGTAAGAGAACCGTTGCTTTCTATCTCCTTGGTAAAGTTGATGTGTGGACGTTGACTACTAAGATGCAGTCGAATAAAGAGTCTTTGCTATGTAGTCAAATGATAAAGGTTTCACCAACGTATTGAAAACAAATCTTGGGTTGCAATTCTGAAGAACCACAGTTTATAATGCTGTCATGATGTTTTTCTATAAGTGCTCTCGCTGTGCTCTGATTACAACTGTTGGATTATGGCTATAAAATCAGGAATAGGAACTTGAGTAAAAAGGGAAATTACCCCAAAGCTTATAAGCAAATCATCAGGTTCAATACGATTAATTGCGAACATGAGGATTTACCAGGGAACTTTCTGTGAATATCGATTAGGTTTTTCGGAAATGAGTAAGTTAAAGAATCTATGGTACTGACGATGAGATTTAAAAAAAAATGTCCTTTGTTTTTAAAACTTTAGAGCCAAGATGGACTTAAGACGTGCTGAATCAGTGAGGAGATCTGAAGATTTTATAAAAGAAAGAACCGTTCAATTTTTGAAGTTACGTCGCGGGAAAGTGAAGGTAAAGACATAACCTAATTGGTGCACTTGATTTAGTCCATAGCTACCATAGTATTACCTTTATCTGTGGACATAATTACGATACTCGAATTAGTACTTACGCTGTTAAAAACATTCCTTTCCCATTTGATTACGTTTTTTCGAAGCGCACAAGATCAGTCATGTCTTCAAGAAGTGTTCGCACCGAAGATTAAGCAGCACTGATAATCACTGCCGTAGGAATGCTTTTGGAAGCTCGCGGAAAGTTTAAACGTTCAGAAAGTGTAAATCTTTCGCTAGGGGAGAGTATACGATGAAAGATTTATAACCAGATAAAACCACTCTGACCTGTAGCGACTTCACTTGATGAGATCAAGGAATGACACTAAGGTTTTTCGACCTGAGTGTAGATTATCAAGTCGAGCAAAAGACAATTCCAAACGAAGGCCTAAAAAGTATCCAGAAACGGCATTAATATTTCTTGAAACTTGAAATTCATTATTTGCAACATGACGTATACATACAAAGTAAGAATCAATAATAGTAATCAATATTACTAATAATCAGAACCAAATTTGAAATACAATAATTCTAGATAAATTACAACCCTTTCCAACAAAAGCGAGGAGTAATAAGGTTATAGATCAAATCGGTCAACAAAAGACGCGATGTTTATAATACGTCAGGTATTTAATAAAGCCATGGAATTTAATTCGCTTGTTTGTATGCGTTTCTGTCGAGCAATACCGCTTGACGTAATATCAATTAAAAAAGGAACGCTCCATATAACCTTGTAAAATTAATAAAAGACTTAAACGCCAACACAGAAACGAAGATGCAAGTAGAAAGTCAAATGACAAGAAATTACGACTTGCTGAGTCCTACTTTATTTAATTTGGTGATGGGCAAATTTATCGCGAACGTTAAGAATTTACAAGGTTATAGATTGAGCGATTACAATATTTGAATTGTAGTTTACGTAGATGATACATAAGTTTAATGTCAGTTCTAGAGAGTACATCACGCAGGCCTGTACCCAGAAACTAATTTTAGGGGGCGCCCGGAGATTTCAGGCCTTCAGGGGGATGTTACTAAAATACGCTAAAATATTTCAGTGTGTTAACACTTAGCCACTTTTAAAAAAGTTCAGATAAACACGTGTCCAAAAATTCTTCGTTTTTGATTTATAGTTACAGTTTTCTAAAAAATATGATTTCGTTAATAGTGCAGCCACATAAACCAAATTTGGTACAGAGTACCCTTAAAATGTAATACTATCAAGCTTTACAATTACTTAGAAGCGGAGATATGGGTAATCGGTATCATAAATTGAACGAAAAAAATAGAAACTCTAGAAAATTAACGCGATTTCATTTTCAGGTGATATAATTTTATACAGAAAATGTTTCTTCGATGTTTTTGCTATCTTTCATAGTTCTCTCATTTCGTTCTAAATGACGTTAATTACATGTTATTCCGAAATGGTGATTGGATCCCAAGCCAACAGCTTGTTTCTCCAATACGATCGGTTACAATATGATCTTGCAGTTTTGTCTTTGTTTTTCTCCTGGGCTTCGGCATGGACATAGTTGCATTGTCGTCCTCAATTAACATATTAACATTTTTATTATTTTGTCAAATTTAGTGCCAGTTATCATTTCTTCAAGAGATTTTGTAGCAGCATTTGTAATATCAAATTAATCTTTCAAACTTCATTCATGTGCCTAGAGGACTTTGTTCGCGAGCTCTAAAGTATTTGAAATCGTTTTCGTAAAAATTATGCAAAAGCGGAAGTGTTTGGAATTAATAACAGCCAACAATGCAGGAGCCTCTATCACATGATTTCGATCAATTTCAGTATTGATTGATGCATACTGTAGAACCTCCAGAATTTTTCGGTAGTTTTTAAAAATAACAATGGTCGCATTTAAATGGTCATTCTATCGTTCGAAACCCCGAGAGAGAGAGAGAGTATGACTTCGCATGGAGTTGAATTGATTGTTTTTCTGAGGAAGAGATAGAGCATGGCACATTGATCAAAGAATTGTTTAATATCTGGAACAGCATTTGTTGTTCTTACAATAACGAGGTGTAATCTATAATTACAGCAATGCACGTACGGGATCATTCTGTTCGATCATTCTCGTAGTAATGCTTGAACTCCTCCGTTTCGACAGCTAATAACTAAAGCACCGTCATAGCACTGGCTCAGAATTTTGTATGTGTCTACTATCTAGCTAGGCCATCATCATAAAAAACTTTTATTCTCAAATCTGTAAAGGTTTGCGTCTATTTCAGAACAAAATTTTAATTGTTAGACTGATTCCTTGACTTTACCATTTAAGACATATCAAACTGCTATTGCAATTTTTTTCTATTGTTTCTATAGCGTGTGACATATTTTAAAGCTACCTGTAGCCCGCGGCGTATGCCGCAATTTAAACACTTAAAAGTCCACAGTTATCAAACACAAGTGTCATGTCAACCGAAGCATCAAGAACTGGATTTGCAAGGGTGCGTTTAAACGAATCGTGTAAGCCACCGTGGGTCCCATTCAGTAAGAAAGTAATATACTTGCGTTCGGAGTTTTAAAAAACACACCAAAAGACATAATAGATAATTGTTTTCTGCGATAATATCACTATTAAAAGTAATAGGAAGTTTGTTTACAAAAACCCGAAAATAGTAAACCGTTGAATGAAACTTTGATACTTTCGTAATTTTAACACGGCATGTAGTGTTGTGCATTATTTTAGAGGTATGATGTCCTAGTATTGCAATTTCTACAAGGGTGCTCACATTTTCCCCTGACTACAGGCCTTACAATATAACAATTACAAATGTTCAGATTAAATTGATGGTTATACACTGTTTGCGGCTTTCGCGGTTACCCGAATTATTCTTATTAACATAGAATTTCGGTTTAGAGCGCGTAGTTTTTGTGGATAAACACCTAGCATTCTCGGGCTTAATGTGCCTTGCACCTTGTGAACTCGAGCAAAGATCAACGCTATGGCCATGCTCTTTGGTGGCTCGTGTTATTGAGTACTTTGAGAACGAGGATACTTAGGCAGATTTGGCCTTGTTGCTGTTTGTGCAGGTGCACCCATATTGTCAATATGTCAATGCTGGGTATTTAGCCATAAAGACTACACAGTCTAACCGAAATTCTATTTTAACAAGAATAAATCGATGGTTGTCTTAAAACGCGTTGTAAATTATAAATCGATAGACACATGATCGAGTAAGTTAGGTACTTCCAATATTCTTCTTAACATGGAATTTCGGCTTAGACCGCGTAGTATTTGTATAGGAACACCCAGCATTTTCGGGTTTAATGTGCCTTGCACCTTGTGAAGTCTACTTAGGCAAATTTGGCCGTTTTGATGTTTGTGCATCCATATTCACTAACGTTTTGCAAGACTTTGCAGCTTGCATCATCAGAGTGAAAGTCGCACTGACTCGCAGTCACGTTCCTCCAAGCGGCTGGCACAGAGGTTTATAAATAGCTCCACAACGACCTTCAGTTCCCCTACCGAGCTTTGTAGAGTAGTGGTTATCACATCTGCTTAGCATTCGGGAGGTCGCGGTTTTGATTCCCCTGGCGGTCTGCTGTGATTCAGGTTTTTAGGTGGTTTTTCTGAGTCAAGAGAGTACTTTCTCTGAGGCGAATGCGGGGCAGTAATTCTCCACCTTTCCTGGCCTTTCTTCCATTCTCCACCCCTCCTTTCTCTTTCCTATCGTATAATTCCCGTTCTTGGCTGAAGAGCGTGCAAGGTCCCTATAGCAGCCCGCCCCCAGTTGGGGGAATTGAAATGATCCTGAACCTTTTACCTTTTCTTACCTTCAGTTTTTAGTGCGACTTTTACTCTCATAGTGCAGTCTGCAAGGTCTTGCGAAACGTTAGTCAATATGGGTGCACAAACAGCAACAAGGCCAAATCTGCCTAAGTATCCTCGTTCTCAAGGTACACAAACAACACGAGCCTCCAAAGAGCATGGTCATCGCGTGGATCTTTGCTCGAGTTCACAAGGTGCAAGGCACATTAAGCCAGAGAATGCTGGGCGTTTATTTAGAAAGACTACACGGTCTAAGCCAAAATTCTATGTTAACAAGAATAACTCTGGTAACCGCAAAAGCCTCAAACAGTGTATAAATAAATCATTCTAAGTAAGTAATCATATTACCTGGTTGTGTACTACTAGTTACCACGGTAATATGTAATGTAATGGTTTTAGTGTAAGGATTTGATATCAAATTAAAAAAAGTTAAAATAATAGAGTTTTAAATTACAAAAATGAATTTTAGTATTAAAAGTATATCAAAATTATTAATATGTATTTGGCACAGAAATGAAATAGAATTATAATTCAATTGAATGATCCTCTATAACAAACAGAAAAGTTCTAACATAATTTAATTATTATCTGAAATAAATCCGAGGATTAGTATCAAATACCTATTCGAGAAATATCATTCAAAATAGTGGGTGTGAAATAAATATGATACTGATATTATATAGTGTTGGATTTTAGAAATGTGCTAAAACAATATCACTAAGGAGATATGTACAAATAATTTTGACTGGAAAAGATGTCAAAAGTTTGTAAGCGACTGAAAATTTTAAAATAAATCATTTATTACATGATTTTAAATCTATTTGGTATGTGAAGTGTTATATATTATAATCAAATTATCGGAACTAGTATAAATAAAATTTTTAAACAATTTTACATGGAGATGTTATGGTGGAAAATAGATATGGTGAGAGTGGTATATGTTAAACAGTTATAATCTACAAAGCGATTTCTGGAATTGGATGCAGAATTGAGTTTATTGTCGCTTAATTACATCATATAAATTGTATAGCGGGGGCTAACTTTACTGGAAGTAGCTTACATCGAGTTTGATAGCAGAGTGAAAGTCTTTTGGTATCGATAAAAGGGTTTTCATCTACTGGAATTGTACTTCGCCAAGCTTGTTATTGAAGTGACGTTTTGGACTTGCACCTAGTAAAAGGTTCGTGGTACTAGGTTGTCAACGGTTTGTGATTTTGGAAGGAAGGCGTGGCGGTTTGCTTCTGGTCAATCAATTCAGTTGGAAGAAATAGCAGGTGTCTTGTCGTGTTTGGCTGAGAGGTGTTTGGGCTTCCTGGTGGTTGATTGCATTTATACTAGCATTTGTGTGAACACTGGGAGACTTCTGTGAGGTTACTGGATGCATTTGGATTGGTAAAGCAACATATCAGGGTCCATAGACAGCTGACAGGCTACAGGTATTTATGGAATAAACTGAAAGTAAAACTTACAAAGAGTGAAGTGAGGTAATTATAAAAGGATTACTTACTATTTAATGTTTGTTGAATGACACGTAGTGTAAGGAAAAGGTATTTGTAATTGATTTTACATTTGCATAGTTTTGATGTAACAGTGACAGACATACAAATTGCCACATCATTTTGAACTTGGTTTTCATTAAACAAAAATTAATTTTTGCTATAACCATTTAAAAATGAACAACTTTCGTCACGTTTTACCCCAACCGAAAACGCCAATTCCGGGACCAGTGATAGAATATCCCGTAACGTTAACTTTCGTCTCTAGTGACGAAAGTAAGTTGTTGCAATTTCAGATATTAAATGCATTCTTCCATATCCAATTGTAATTTAATTTTACAAAGCACAATGGAAAAACATGAATTAGCACAAAACCGTGTAAATTTACTTTGTATAATGTCATAAATGCAAAATACAGTTATAAAAATTATCACGAAATTGGCAGGATGAGCCTTGCTCTTGGACGGTAGTGTTTTAGTTGCTATGCGACGCTTTCAAACGGCCATATTAGTCAGAGTTGTCAATTGCGCGATACAAACGAAAGCATGGTATGACAATTAGCTTTTCTCACTGGCTACTTTATCTGCATTAAAAAAGGGGTATATCCCTAAATCCCAGATTTCGTCAAGATCAGTTAAAGATAATTGAACTTTCTCAAACTTTTTATACACCTATATAAGGAACCATGGTTATAGAAAAAGTATAGTGTTTACTCGTCGAAAAGCATTTTCTGCAACTTGAGAACATTATCGAACTCGGCTACGCCTCGGTTGATAAACTGTTCTCTCGTTTGCAGAAAATGCTACTTTCGTCACTCGTTAAACAATATACTATTTAGGAATAGAAACAGTCTTGATTGTGCGAGAACCCGACCTGTATTTCTTAAGAGGAAACGTTTTTTACTAGAGCTAGAGATATTTAATAACATTGATAATTCATAATTTATAAAAGGGTAAATGAGTTACTTAACTTCATGATGTGATGATGATGCCTGTGTCATGACATGGAGCTCAATGGTGCAGCTACCTCCACATTTACAGAAAGTTTGTGGAGACAATAACGACTGAATTATTTGATACCAATCCAGATGTAAGCTTTAAATAAGTAATTCGTACACTTGATTTCAAACTAATTTTAAATGTTCACATAATCCAATTTGGACTAATGTTGACACAATTTCACAATTTCAAGGACCCTAGCTCAAATAAAGGTTTGCCACATTAATATTCGTAGCATAAATAAAAATTTTGATCAATTTATTTTATTCCTTGAGCATGTAAATATAGACTTTGACATTCTGGTTTTAAGTGAGACTTGGAGAGTTCTTTATGTAAATGATTACAATTTGCCAAACTATACGCTGTGTTACAACGAAGGAAATTTCAATCAAAATGATGGAACAATTATATATATTAAATCGGACATATATCAAAATTCAAATCGCATAAAAATCAATGAGGTAAATTTCTTTTACGTGTCATATGCAAAATTAATAATATAAAAATGGGGCTTATTGCAGCATACAGACCACCATCAGCCAGTACTAAAATATTTATTGATCTTAAACCAACACTAAAATATGCTAAGTTACCATTGGAAATGTTTATCAGTGATATAAATATAGATATCACTAATGAGCTAGATAACAATACACATGACTATTCAATTCACCTGTCATCTGTCAAAAAGTGACCAATGAAAATCCAGAATTCTGACGTTTCTTGACCCTTCAAAAAAATATCAGTGGATATATCTTCCTAGAAGGTATTCAAGTGACTATTTTTAACAAATGCGATTTTATTAGAAAAAGTCAATATTAGTGTTCTGTTACTATAGAAATTGCGTAGTTAGTTGCTAGATTTACTGAAAACTAATTTGAAAAGGTAGTTTGGTTCATTAAATAGTCCCTCGAATACCATTCTTAGTCAAAGTTAAGTAGATTATTTTTGCGGTGGTATCACTACTCATGTCCATTGCGCTTGGGATTAGGACTCGTGCTATCGCACTCGTCCTAATCGTACCAAAGCGCAATGGACATTCGTGACACCACCACAAAAATAGTCGACATAACTTTGACTACTCATGGTATTATAAGTGATTATTAGATGTATTACAGGAGTTTGGTTTTGCAACTTATTTAAGCACACCTACTCGCGTAACAGAAACTTGTAGTACATGCATAGATCATATTTTCATAAAATTTTCGGACGTAAAAGTCACCAAGCTTCAACCAGCTGTTTTAAACAACGCTTTTACAGATCATTTCCCTGTTCTGCTACAGGTTTTAATTGACACCCCACCACTTATTTATAAAAGAGATTGCGAACAAAAACATGTGCTAAACCATATTAAATTAGTTGATAACATTAAAAATGAAAATTGGGATACTGTATTAAACACGCATGATGCAAACTCAGCTACATCTATATTTATTATATTAAAAGTACAGTAGCTGGCCAAAGTTAGTCGAATAAATCTTCAAGGTAAAGCAGCTAGGAAGTATACATCTTCTTGACATCGAAGAAAAACAATAGACGTGTAAAATGCACAATATATTTCGACAAACTGAGTTGTCTTCTTCAGTTGTATAATATTAATAAAAACATCTGTAATAAAATGAAACAATACTAGTTAACATGTTAAAATAGTAAAAAACACAAGTATAAGCGAACAAATCAACTCTCTCAAATATTATTCAAGATACCTGTTGAAAGATGCAGTCATGACTTAAATTGTTACTGGTTATAGAATTAAAATGTTTCTTTGTTTATCCACACAGGAAATAAAATCGATTGAAGATTGTATCCATATTAAATCTTGGTTCTCTTAATTAATTTCTGTAAAATTTTTTTATTAATTAAAATTTCTATATTAAGAAAAATGGCTAAAACAGAATCAATGAACTTACTTTTTATTTTTATATTGATTTATTTAAAAATCTTCAATTAGTAAATATCCTGTCGTGACATCTTGGTTTCATTATTTTACTTAACAGTCTGCAATTCAATATTGTCAAAAATTAAATTCTTGTTTATTAGCTAAGAACAATGATAAAACTTACTCTTTAAAAATATGTAGTAATTATTTTCTTTTTATAGCTTTCAAATAGGTTTTGACTTTAAAAATCTGTAAAAAATGTTAAAAATTTATAATTATGTATTTAAAGTGGTCGGATTTGAAAAATTAACTTACATCATAGGGCAAGCAAATATAAATCCTATTGCAATCTTCATTTATGTTATCATAAGCATTTGAGAAGTTCCTTTATCTAATTTATTAAATGATGGCCCGCCATTATGGAAGCCTTGTTAGCCATCTGTTACATTGAAAATTTGCATTTGTAATTTTTGGCAATTTCACTAGTCCTGCAATACTAGAACATTTCAATAATAGTTAAGGGTATTATGAATTAAGTAAATTATACCTTCAGCAGTTGGTGATGCGGCTAAAATTGCTGCTATGGTCAAGGGAATTGATGTATATCCCAAATTTGCAATAATAAGGAACTTAGATTCATCCTCCACCTGACATGACAGGATGAATGTTAAGAAGACGTTGTAGTGCGCATGAATATAAATGACTGCAATAGTTCATATTCTCAAAATATCAAATTTTTATTTATTATTAAGTTTAAAAATATACGAAGGGATATTTTTGTTATATAATTAATTATGAGCTATACTAGATTATGATAAATAATATTAAGTTTCTCAATGTCAGTTTTGTAATTAATTGTAAAAGGACTTTGTTTTTTTATTTATACCATTTCGTAAATTAGTCTTTTTTGTAGATTGCTTTCCCTTCGAAGTATTTTAGGGTTTGAAAAATTGAAATCATGAAAATTTTCAACAGCATGTTCAGCTAGTGCAGTATTAGGAGTTCTTGGAGAACTTAATTTAATATTAATTGAATTTTTATGTTGATTGATGCGTTTGCATAGCTTCTGTTTTGTTTGACCAATATATTTTCCATCACAATTAAAACCATCAATTTGATACACTATGTTAGATTCATCTTTAATATGAGTTTTATCCTTAAGGTTATTGAAAAACATTTGACCAAATGTATTATTATTTTTAAAAGCGATTTGTAAATTATATTTATTAAGTTCTTTTTGTAAGTGTTGATAATTTTGGAATGAAAGGTAAAGTTATATATTTTGAAATGTTTTCGTCTAAATTATTAAATTCTTTTCCTAAACAATTAGGTTGAAGATCTATTGTTTTATCAGAATTTCTTGTTTTAATTGTATGAATTCTTTTTTTTTATTGTGTTATTTATAAGGGTTAATGGATAATTATTTTTTAACAACATTGACTTGATTTTATTAATATTTTGAGAATGATATTTACTAGATGATAATATTATGGCTCTGTCCACCAAATTATTAATTAAGCCTTTTTTGTATTTAATAGTTGTATTAGAGTGAAAATTTAAATATCGATCGGATTTTACTTCTTTTCTATACCAATTAGTAATAATATTTCCATTTTTTTCCCTATGTAACGTAAGATCTAAAAAGTTTATAGAATTTTGATCATTTTCTTTTTCTATTGTGAAATGTAGTCTTGAATGGATGTTATTAAAAACTAATTGAAGATTTTTAAATAAATCAAAATAAAAATAAAAAGTAAGTTCATTGATTCTGTTTTAGCCATTTTTCTTAATATAGAAATTTTAATTAATAAAAAAAATTTACAGAAATTAATTAAGAGAACCAAGATTT
Organism: Agriotes lineatus; assembly: GCA_940337035.1. Classification (NCBI taxonomy): domain Eukaryota; kingdom Metazoa; phylum Arthropoda; class Insecta; order Coleoptera; family Elateridae; genus Agriotes; species Agriotes lineatus. The sequence goes on along the minus strand of OW679197.1, from coordinate 150,218,500 downwards.
AATATGGATACAATCTTCAATCGATTTTATTTCCTGTGTGGATAAACAAAGAAACATTTTAATTCTATAACCAGTAACAATTTAAGTCATGACTGCATCTTTCAACAGGTAACTTGAATAATATTTGAGAGAGTTGATTTGTTCGCTTATACTTGTTTTTTACTATTTTAACATGTTAACTAGTATTGCTTCATTTTATTACAGATGTTTTTATTAATATTATACAACTGAAGAAGACAACTCAGTTTGTCGAAATATATTGTGCATTTTACACGTCTATTGTTTTTCTTCGATGTCAAGAAGATGTATACTTCCTAGCTGCTTTACCTTGAAGATTTATTCGATCTATATTTATGAAATCTCTTTCGAATTACATTTCTAAAGCTACCAGAACTATTCATACTACATCTCGAAAAGCTAAACTTAAACCCTGGATAACTTCTGGTCTAATAAATAGTATAAGGCACAGAGATAATCTTAGTGGGTTAACATTACGAAATACACAAAATGCTCAACTAAAAATTGAATTCGGAAATTACAGAAATGTATTAAATAAACTTATCCGCGCTGCAAAAAGTAATTATTATTTAAATAAACTTAAATCGGCAAAAAATAACAGTAGAAAAGTTTGGGAGACAGTGTTAGAATCCATAAATTCCAGAAGAAATGTGTCGCATATTGGTAGCATAAAAATAGAAAATGATGTAGAAACTGACGATAATAATAAGAAAAGTAACTGTTTTAATCAGTACTTCATAAATGTTGGTAAAACCCTAGCAATGCAAGTTAAACAAAACCCATCAACATCTGAACAACATGTTTCTTGTACCGGTAACCGATTCGGAAATACTTAGACATATTAACTGCTTAAAACCATACTCAGCCCCCGGACAAGATGGAATAAATAACAAAACAATTAAAAGCATAGGTAACTATATCTTAACACCTCTGAAACACATTTTTAATTTAGCTTTTGCAAGCGGAACATTTCCAAATGAATTTAAACAGTCACTAACCAAACCACTTTTCAAATCTGGAGATAAAACTAAGGTTAATAATTATCGTCCAATTACTTTAATAAATAATATAGCGAAAATATTAGAAAAATGTTTAAAAGAAAGGTTGATGTTCTTCTTAAATAAATATAATTTATTATCAAATGCACAATATGGATTTCGTGAGAATAGGAGTACAGAAGATGCAATTATTTGAAGTCACAAAAATTTTATACAACAATTTAGATAAAAACCTGAAAACCATTGTTGTCTTTATGGATCTTGCCAAAGCCTTTGACACGGTATGTCACAATATTCTTGCCTGTAAGCTTGAAAGATATGGAATACGCGGAATAGCACATAAATTATTCAAAGACTATCTCACCAATAGAACACATAAAGTACTAATTAACGAAGCTGTCAGTGATGAACTTGTGGTAGAATATGGGGTACCACAAGGTACGGTACTCGGGCCAATTCTCTTTTTGCTATACATAAACGATCTTCTCAATATAAAAACGGGTGGTACAATGATTTCGTATGCCGATGACACAACATTAATTATTTCCGCCGACACCTGGACAAATGTCACTGAGAAAGTGGAATACGCTATATCACTTGTAAAACAACAAGTTGAAATAGACTTACTTACAATAAACTACACCAAAACAAATTTCATATGTTTCAGTATTCAAAAAAGTGAACATCCTGATATTGCAAGTATTCAAATACACTAAAATTCTTGCTTAAAAGAACACAAACTGAACTGTTCGTGAGACATATCAATGTTGACTGTAATTTAAGATGGGACAAACACATAAACAACCTGTGTAACAAAACACTACACAAATTTAAAACACTAAGCTCCATATTTCCACTGCAAATTAGCGCCTTAGTAGAGTCACAATTACAGTATTGTATAACTGGTTGGGGTGGTGTGTATGACGTAACGCTGAAACCGTTAGAAGTTTTGCAAAACTATTTACAGAAAAGATTATTTATACTCCACAGTGTCGCTATACAATATTAGTAACTTTTGAAATGTACGTCAACTGTATACTTTAAGAACAGCTATTTATTTGTATAAAAATCCAAGTGAACTAACTCTCAGTGAACATAATTATTCAACTAGAAGCACTGTAACAAGAAGTAATGCCTTCATTCCTAAGTGTGTTATAAAAATTAGACAACGCCACATTACATATACAGGGGTAATAATTTTTAATCAAATGCCTTCTACATTAAAATCCATCAATAGCTTGTACCTACTTATTTACCAAAAAAACGAATAAATGGATACGTGAGGCTAAACCTAATCCTTTTAACTTGTTTGAATAAAAATCGTCTCTCTACCACAATCTGACTGCTCTTGCTCTTAATTTTACATTATTTTTGTTATTGCATTATTTTGTATTTTGTATTTTTATTATTAGCAGGGTCGTGCCACGCACAAGCATTTTGTTGCTGATGTGGCAGTGGATTTTTTTTCATATGTAGTAAATTATAATTTTTATATTTATGCTAATAAATTTACTTACTTACTTATTTAATTTATTTTATTTAATTCGCACTCAGCCAACAGCCGTTAGGCCAATTATAGGCGTCGCTATGCAGTTATGAGGACTTCCAACCCCACTAACGACTGTCATGATGTTGTATGACCGCCGGGACCAACTTTTTTCCGTGATAGCCGTACCACGAGGCGCCGAGAGATGCAGCCGTGGAACTCCCATCCAAGCTCTGACCAGAGACAGCGTTGCTTAACTCTGCTGATCGAACGTGGACTCTTGTTCAAGCTACACCACTCGGGACCCTTACTTACTTACATATACAGTGTGTCCAAGATAATGGGGGCCAGTATGGGGATCTCGGTAATTGTAAGAGATACAAATTTGGTTAAATAGGAAGAAATTAGCGCAATTAAAGGACTAACAAAATTACGCCTAGAAATTCTTAATATGATTTTTCGTCTTTGAATTATCTAAAAAAAACGAATTTTTGGATTTTCTATTTTATTTTGTTCTGGAGTTAATATTGAAGTTAGAGCAAAACTGATTAGACTTCTTTGTAGCAACTTCTAGTGGACTTAACGATGACGTTATCAAATGTTTTATCCCAAGTTTCATCTTCGGGTAACCATCATCAACTTCATTTTTTTAAATACGGTGCTGATTTTTTATGCCAAATTTTTAAAGCTCTTTCTATTCTGAATTCAACAATGTACCACACATTATGATTTAATTACGTTTCGAGCCTTTTTTTCACCATCATCAAGAAATTTTTGGATACGGACCTTTGTCCTAGAGCATTTCATACGCTGTTTCAGGGTTTGTAATTTAAAGAAAGGGGTAATAAGCCTCACTGAATGTTTTTTTTATTTCTAATTTTAATTAGTGTTTATAAGTAAGAAAAATAATCAATAAATTGATTAATTACTATTGAAAATTATTTGTATTCCAAGACCAAACGCGATTATTAAGGATTAAAAACACTCAGAGTGGTTCATTATTTTTTTTAGATTACAAAAACTAAAACAACATATGAAATGCTCTAGGACACTGGTCCGTATCCAGAATTCCTTGATGGTGGTCTCCAAAGACTAGAAACGTAATTAAACCATAATGTGTGGTACATTATTGAATTGAGACTAAAAAGGATTTTACAAATTTGGCATCAGCAAATCAGGACCGTATTTAAAAAAATGAAGTTGATAATGGTTCTCGAAGACGAAACGTCAGATAAAAAATTTGATAAAGTAAAATTTGAGACCATAAAAAGTTGATAAAATAAGTTTTGTCCGTTTCGCTCTAACTTCAATATTAAGGCAAAAAAAAATAGGAAATCCTAAAATTCGTTTTATTTTTAGATAATTCAAAACAGAAAAATTGTATCATGGGTTTCTAGGTGTCACTTTGTTTGTCCTTTAATTGCGCAACTTTCTTCCCATTTAACCAAATTTGTATCTCTTACAATTACCAAGATCTCCATACTGGCCCTCCTTATCTTGGACACACTGTATATAAAATGTTTTCCTAACAAAAAAATCATCTTCCTACAAACACAAAGGCTGGTTTGAAAAATGAACCTTTTAGTGTAATACCAAAACTAATGAATAAAACTTATATCCAATGTCAAAACTTTAGAAATAGTGCTAATAGTAGATTCTGAAGTTTCAAAGTTTACAATGCTACTGACTGGCGCATGGGTGGAAATCGTATAAGCCTTATAATTATTGCAAATTATGCAAACTGTTTATTTGTTTTTGTCCTGGGACGGCCCTATCTTCTTGGTTGTAAAATTAATACTTTTCCGTCTTCCCTCCTCTCTATATGCCCCCAAAATTTTCCGTATTTTTTCCTTCCAAATATCTTTCTAAAAATCTTTCGTTCCCAGATTTACAGTCTCTATTCATCCACATTATTCATGACCTACGTCTCACATCCATCTGTGTTAGTCTGACTATTGGTTTGTATAGGTGTAATTTTGCCTTCCTTGAGATGCTTTTTGATTTGAGCGCATCGATCTCTTTTACAATTTTGGTTTTTAATTCTAGTGTATTATTTTTCTCTTCTGTTATGTACTACACTCCCAAATATGTAAAACTTTCTACTCTGTCTATTTCTATCACGCGGTTTTCCCATAACCCGACTTCTAAACTCCTTCTTATTGCATCCGTGTTAGTTGGTCCTATTTTCATTCAGTGTGTTCCAGATTTTTAAGAATATTTTCAGTTTTTGAAAAAACAATTCGGCCTTGACACTGAAGTGAAAACTATTTTCTTTTCTGGTAAACTATCCTTTTTGCTCATGATACGGCAAAATTTTACCAAGAAAAGTTGTTCAGAATGATAAATTATGGCCCTATACAAAATTTCAGGAAAATCTACCTACTCAGATTGTCTGAAACACAATTGAGGATTTTTGCCCTAATCAACCCTTAAAGGTGCGAATCTGCATTCGAGGTGAAAAATAGAACCTCTTGTATCTCCTGTGTTTGTTGAGTTAGAGCATTTTTTAGCATATAGATGTTTTTCAAATCTTTAGAAAAAGGTTTTAGGTTTTTTTGTAATTTTTACCCTAAAGCCGTAAAAAGGAAAAACTGTGAAGGGGTAGGGAGTTAAAATTATAAATTTTTTTCACTCTGGGTTCATTTCAGGTTAATACGGACTGAAAGAATTTTTCTAAATTTCACCCCTAAGGGGGTGTGTTTTCACAAATTTCTTAACATCTCTTAGAATAAAATAAGAGGATTTCTGATATTCCACCCCCAAGTGGTGGAAACGGGTATTCTGCTATAATTTATTAATAGGACATTTAATAAGTACACATAGTTTTTATTTTATCTATTATTATACTAAAACTAGTGTGTCCAAGATAAGGAGGGCCAGTATGGGGATCTCGGTAATGGTAAGAGATACAAATTTGGTTAAATGGGAAGAAAGTTGCGCAATTAAAGGACTAAAAAAATGACGTTTAGAAATCATTGATATGATTTTTCGTTTTTGAATTATCTCAAAAAAACCGAATTTTTGGATTTTCTTTTTTATTTTTTTCTGGCGTTAATATTAAAGTTAGAACAAAAATGATTAAACTTCTTTATAGCAACTTTTAGTGAACTTAATGATTAAGTTATCAATTTTTTTATCCGACGTTTTGTCTTCGAGAAACCATCATCAACTTCATTATTTTAAATACGGTTCTGGTTTTTTTATGCCAAATTTGCAAAGCCCTTGTTACTCTAAATTCAACAATGTACCACATATTATGGTTTAATTACGTTTCGAGCTTTTTTCTGATCATCATCGGAAAATTTTTTAGATACGGACCTGCATTTCTCATAATTTTGTAAAAATAAGTTCATACAGTAAGTTAGGGCTTTTTACATGCCGTTAGAATATTAAAATGCATATCATAATGTCATAATTCTAATACATTAATTTAATAAGCAACCAATAACTATTAACAATAAACAACAAATAAATGAACAAAAGATAGGCAGAAAGAATGAGAAAACGAGCCTTGAAACAATGTAATAGGTCTTTAACGTTTTGAAATAGAAGAAGAACTTAGAAGATTGGTTCTTGAAGCATTTCAAAGTATAACGCCAGTATTGCTGAATAATGTTTTAGATTTTACAGTTAGATGTTATTTATGCATAGAGAATGATGGCAACCTTTTTGAATACCTTCTGTAAATTTAATACCTATTAAATGGTTTCGATGTTCGTTTTGTTATTCTTTCTGTCTATCTTTTGTTCATTTCTGTTTTGTTTATTGTTAATAGTTATTGGTTGCATATTAAATTAATGTATCAGAATTATGACATTATGATGTGCATTTTAATATTTTAACGGCATGTAAAAAGGCCTAACTTACTGTATGAACTTATTTTTACAAAATTATGAGAAATGCAGGTCCGTATCTAAAAAATTTTCCGATGATGATCAGAAAAAAGCTCGAAACGTAATTAAACCATAATATGTGGTACATTGTTGAATTTAGAGTAACAAGGGATTTGCAAATTTGGCATCAAACAACCAGGACCGTATTTAAAAAAATGAAGTTGATGATGGTTTCTCGAAGACGAAACGTCGGATAAAAAATTTGATAAAGTAATCATTAAGTCCACTAAAAGTTGCTATAAAGAAGTTTAATCAGTTTCGCTCTAACTTTAATATTAACGCCAGAAAAACATAAAAAAGAAAATCCAAAAATTCGGTTTTTTTGAGATAATTCAAAAACGAAAAACCATATCAAGGATTTCTAGACGTCATTTTTTTAGTCCTTTAATTGCGCAACTTTCTTCCCATTTAACCAAATTTGTATCTCTTACCATTACCGAGATCCCCATACTGGCCCTCCTTATCTTGGACACACTGTATAGTTTTATCAATCTATACAAGGGGAATGACAATTACATGCACATTTTCAGGGGTTACGTGAAACATAAAAGAGTTAAGGAATAGTATATTACATACCGAGGTGGGAAATGAAACTTTTCACCGTGGTATGTATACTATTTTGTTCGCAATCATCTAATTTTAAAAATAACTACAATTGAATTCTGAATAATAGATATCTTGATGTAGCAAATATTTTTGTTACCATGAAAACAACCCACTCAATATTTTTGTTACCACGAAAACAACCCAGTCTTCAGGTATGTAATATTTTTTGGGGTATGTAATAATTTCCCAGCTAGTTTCAGTAATCATCTAGTTCCCAGCTGTCATGAAATTGACACATTACAATGTGATTGCGAATAAAACTTTTTTCAGAAGAACATTGTTACCTTTTTACCTACAATATTGTTTTGCAGCCTTTATTAGTTTAGGGTATTGATTAAGGGGGTAGGGGGAACTCCAGAATTAATTTAAGATTTAGAAGAAAAAACCAACATTGGTAGTCCATACTATTCAATAAAGCAGACATTTTTATAAAAGCAAGATTCTCCAAGAAATCAATAACTACTAGAGCTTTTATTGAAACGCCACATTCAATAGTTTTTTTTTAATATTTACCAACTACCTATAAAATTTAGAATTATAAACACTCTTATTACAAGATTGTTAAGCTGAATGCACCTTGCATATCAACTATTTCAATGTGAACCGATCAACCACCAATCTGTTAATATGTTTTTTTAACTGTATAAGCCATTAAAACTAGCGTACAGCCATTTAAGCAAGCACAAGTACGTCAGAGGAAATCGAAAGAAATTCAGAAGTAGACAGTCGGGATGGATCAATCAATACTTGACGAATTTGAGTCCAATGACCACCACGTTACCTTGCTTTAAGTAGCTTGTTTCGATAGAGTTAAGCAGACTCAAGGCAGGTCTTTGACTCGTTATCATAGAGTAATGAAACTTTCCACTGGCACAGAATGCCTTTTGACAACCATTTGTTACGCTAAATATTAGAATGAGCACCGGTTACAAGAATTGTGGTCGATAAAAATTTACTGTGAGTGAAAATAACTAAAGGAAAAATAGTTAACATTTTCCCATCTTTATCCATCTTATTGCCAACAAGATATGTTAAATTGTGTCATGATTAGGTCTAATCTTAAAACCATGCAAAAATGTATTCATCGATCATCAACTTACAATGTGTATTCCGTGCACAACGTTATGACCAAGGTTTCTAGTTGTTTGTATATTGAAATATATATATATTAACAAATAATTTCTATTATACTCGTGGCAGTAACTAGCGTCGTTAGTTATAAATTGCCTCGTTGAGAATTCGTCACTTCTGCAATTTCGTCCGTACATGTTATAAGCACTCATATATTATCATTGTATATCTGTATCTATGTAGTGATAAAACAAAATTATAGAAGCAAAACATTTAGTTTTGAGCCAGTAATAAAGCAAAGGTAGCGTTGGGTATATTAGACACTAGAACTTCGAGGAAATTTTCCATCTTTTTCTATAAGAAGACGTTTCCTTGTAACTCTAGAAAATATCACTATTTTGTTGTACTCTGTACAGCAGATATGGGTATTTTCCAAAATATAAGTGATGGTGACTACGAATGATTTTATAAACTCGTTTGTTAGCAAATTATTTAACCTTGACGAAGATACAGAAACAGTCCGATAATACAAACTACTTACATTTTATTTATTTATCTGTGTTAAATTTGAACCACTTGCAAAGATACTTTGATTTTTCGGAACGAAACTTGTTATTGTAATCGCATGAATTAATGCATGTTGCAGTAAACGAATCTGATTTGTTGAAACAGGATCTGAATGTCTTTCAGATTTGCTGCTATGATTAGCATCCTTAACCATGAAATATAAATCGTCGATCTGAAGAAAAGGGCATGATGTCAGAATTTCTCGAAGGAGAGCAGCGGGATACGTCTTATTTCTTATATAAAAAAACTAAGAAAACACTTTAAATAAGTACAAGTATGTCATGTAAAAATAGAAAAACTGAATTTTTGTAGATGAAGACCAGCTCAACAAATTAACTAGCTAGGGAATTACATTTACCGCAAATGGAGATTTCGAAAGTAATTGGCATTAGCAAATCACTTTTCGTATATAATTTTTTGCATTGGCTGCTGTACATTATAATCAGGGTTATTATGTGCTACAAGTTTCTTAAAGAACTTATTTCTGAAAATATCGTGATTATTTTATATCCAAATATTTTGGGCAAGTTGTGGCGACAACAATATGGTGATAATCCACATAATTCTCTAAACAATACAGTAGCACTAATAAAATAATTGTATATACAAATATACGGTATCACTAACTGCTGCAGGATTCCAGGACAAATGATAAAACGCAAACAACATTACTTGGCACGAGAGAACACAGTTTTCAATTTTCAAAATTGTATTAAATATTATTGTTACGTCAATAATTTATAAAATATACCTGAAACCTTAAGATAATTATTTGAATTGTTCTTTCGTACACTACCATGCTCAATTAAGAACATAGGAATTGACACTGTTAGAACAAACCCTTCCACTATAATTAATTACCTATACAAACACTGCCACAGCCAGTAAAGCATATGCATCCCTCATGTCCATCACAACAGATAAACCAACAAGCAAGCTTAAAGAAACAAAAAGGTCAAACCCCTCGCAAGGGCGCATCACATAAGAGTAAAACTATCTTATCGTTTCTAATAATACTGAAATAATAAAAGGAAACACTTGGAAATATCAAATACATCAATTTGCAGATATAGAAAAGCTGCAGGCAATGGGATTTGAACTCAGCTTGCTTTCAGCACATGGGTGCGCGATTTCAGTGTCTTCAAGAATACCGGACAGCCCCAATCGCTAGTTCCGTTCGACCACGACGGCAACACTCTTATTTTCGCTTTCAGTTGCTTTGTATTAGACGTGCTGATCGTTGCACATTTTTCTCCTTTTTACGACATTTAGCCTGTAGCTGTTGGATCCCATTTTCGTCAAGGGTAAAAAGCTGACATATATGCAGAATATTACTTTTATCTATTCCTAAGTTACCGCAAACATAGACATTTTATTTTTTTAAGGTACTCACTGTATAAATTTGACCGAAAGTATATTCGGTTTCGTCCCAGATAGTCATCTAATTCTCATGCAGAATATCCTCCCACCAACAAATACTTTTTGAGCTATACCGTCAATAGACGGACAGACAGATGAAATTGAGAAAACACTTTTTTGTCATGTAGGGATCCTGAAACGTGAAGATCTGAAAAAACCTCGGAGGGTGATTTTTTAACTATTACAATACCTCTTTCGTTTTTCAGACAAGAGAAGTAAAAATAAACCCTCCACCAATGCTATTAACAATTTGAAACCTCTAGCACATATGCTTGAAAAACAAGCCAAAGATAACTATGTTGTCACTGTAATTGGAAATACAAGTAAAGATACAACCAAACAAACCAAATCACTAAAGTAAAATTATCAAAATACTGAAGTACAAAAACACGGAATTTCACACTTTCTAACAAAAAAACAGATAAAAACTATAAACTACACAGAGTCATTCAAAATTAACTGTCGATTTTCCTTGTAGTACTACAACAATAAAAAGATAACAAAGAAGTGTTCAATATCGATTTTTACTTCCCGCGTCTGGAAGTATTGTAATAGTGAAAAATTGCGAGATTTCTTCAGATCCGGGCGTTTCGGGGTCTTTAGATGACGAAAAACATGTTTTCTCAATTCCATCAGTTTGTCTTTTCGTCTGTCTGTCCATTGAAGATATAGCTCAAAAAATACTTGTTGAAGAATGATATTTTGCATGCGGATTATAAGTCTACCTGGCCTGAAACCGAATATACTTTCGGTCAAGTATATACAAGGTGAGCACCTTGCAAAAATAAAATGTTGCTTATTTTTGCTTTAACGCAGGAATCGACAAAACTAATCATTTGCACATAACTCAGGTGTTCACCCTTGATAAAAATGGAACCCGACATATACAGGGTAAACATTGTAAAAAAGAGAAAGGGAAACGATCGCTGCGGACCACAGCCAACGCAAAGGAAAGGTGCATTGCATTTAATGCAAAAGATAGAAATGTACAAAGATGGCCGCAGATGGAAGGTGCAGCAAAATCCGCGTACCGTAGTATCGCAGATAGCAATGCAGAAAGATCGATGCGCGCCGTACTTGCGGTGGAAGTTGTGTGTAAAACCGTTTACAGAGTTTTTATTAAATCTATGATAAGATTTGCACTTCGTTCCACATGTTAGACATGAAGTAATTCAATGTCAACATTTCCAAAGTTACAGTAGTTCAAAAAACTATGGCCGCAGCGTGCCAAGGTGTCTTGCATGTGCAAGCAGACACTTGAAAAATTGCAAAAGGAAAATTAAAAATAAAAATCTGAAATGCATCTACAGCCAAGAAACCACCTAGCAAAATAACAGGTGGAAATTATATGGGCCAAAATCAAAGGTGGGGCTATTTAAAGCAGTGGAAGAAGAACCTACACTACATATCCTCACCAGAACTTACGTATTGGCCTTCGTATCTTAACAAAACTTCAGATTTGTTATACTATCACGTTACCAATGGAGTCTCAATAATTTATTTAAGCAATCATTCGCCAATACTCATTATATATAGCACTCGAGGGTTACTAATATAAATACCTTCAACGCTTTCTCAAGAGGCACCAACTGGAACTTCTTTCTAAAATTAATTACACAAAGAATGCAATTTAATATTTCTTTAGAAACAGAAAAAGAACTATTTGATGCCTTCGAGCATTTTAACCAAACCATACAGCAATCTCCACTACTCCAAACAAAAAAGGTTCAGAAGAATCTGGAAAGCCCTAGAGATCCAAGCAACAAAATAAACTCCAGCTGCTCAAGAAGTATCCTAACCAACTTATGAAGGAGTGCAAAAATATCTATTTACTCTAATTCCTGCTCAGTTGCCGCTGATTTGTCATTATGGAGACTTACTAGAAAACGGTCAACGGATGCATTCCCATCTATGATTCCAATGGAGGATAGATCTACTTCAGCGAAGCGACCCTGCCCATGTGACCCATACCCTCCCCCTCTCCCGGAGAAGAAAAATGTCTTAACCTTATTTTCGTATAAGTTAAATATCCAAAACCACATTTCAATGACAGGCGAAACTTATAAACAGCCCTCATTCCCCTGCGGTTTCAACATCTCCTACCAAGGTAGCCGTAGGAGTAGAGTTTAAGCAGAAAGTGCTACGAATCACCGGAAGAGATCAGGCTACCACAAACAATGACAAATACATATAGCCTCCCTATAATATAAGAACGCTTTTATTAGACCAAAATGTAATAAAGATTCAAGGAGAAGTGAAAACAATAAAATGGGACATAATTAGTATCAAGGAAGTAAGAACAGGCAAAACCAAATGACCCTCAACCAACTCATCATATGGTGGAGTAGGTTTCATTATACATAAGAGACACCTGCCAAACATGATAAAAATTGAAAGCGTATTATGCTCAAGAGTTATCTATTTAATCTTAAAGCTAAATTAAATATATATGTCGCAGGGATATAGTAAAAACAGGGATTTGATCAAATCCCTAAGCGAATTGATCAATTCACAGGATATGTTAAAATTACAACTAGATATGGTCATTTCCCTAGACAAATCAAGTGATTTGATCAAATCTCTAAGCTGATTTAGTGAAATGACACTCTTTTATTATGCCAACTGAAGTATCAATTTGAAATAAATTGTTTTTCATATTTAATACGATCCCCGTAATGTTGTTTGTATATAATGGACCTCTATCTCCCTTAGGTACATCAATCAAAAGAGTGGAACTCACTCACACGTCTTTAAATGTCTTCAAAGAAGTAGCTTTCATTTTTTTAGCAGATCTTTTTAGGTCTTTGTGCAGCATGTTCCCTTTGTTCTTTTATATTCCCTTCTTTTTGGCATAAATAGCATATAATTCTCGACCCGTATCGCTCTTCGGTTGCCGCATTTCTACATATTGCTTGCAGTGTGTTTTTACAAATGTCACATGAATGGGCTCCAGTAGATTCCATTCCACAAACAACACAAAACGCTTTTTCTTCTCTGTCAACTGTTTCCCCTTCTGATGCAACTAACAACACAGGTTTTCTATCTGTCGATGCAGGTGTTGAAATAAAGTGGTAAACTGGTTCGAGTTGTCTTATTATCGAAATACCCAAAAAAGAATATGAATTAATGTTAGTTCAGCTGCTGGTAGATCCTCTGAAGTTGAAGCGTTGTTGCTAATTAAAGCAGCTGATAGTAGGGTCTCTGAAGTTGAAGTGTTGTCGTTGTGTTGCTGTTTAAAAAACTGATCCAGGTCCTCTTCAGTAATAAGCTTTTAAAGCAATTCTGTTGAAATATGAGTAGATTGGAGTCCTGTTTTTTGGATCTGTTCATCATTTTACTAAATCAATTTAGGTATTTGATCAAATTACTTGATTTGTTTAAGAAACTAACCATATCGAGTTGTCATTTTAACATTTCAAGTGAATTGATCAATTCGCTTAGGAATTTGATCAAATCCCTGTTTTTACCATATCCTGCGACATATACACTAAAAGTCATTCAGGCATAAGCACTAACAATAAATCGCTCAGACGATGAAATAGAAAACTCCTAAGAAGATTTTAATGTCAAGTTCGAATTTAAACAAGAAATGACAATAATCAACTATGGGTATGGATAAAGAAACGAATAAAGATACCTTTTGTAATAAATTCCTACTTCGATATAGAAACCCCAACGCAAATTGACTTAGATAAGCCCGGAAGAAGCCGCAAAAAACGAAATACGTTTCATCATTACAAAGAGGAAAGGACGTAACGACACTTAACAAAATATCGGTTGCAAATGATCATAGAATCATCCGAGCAAAAGTAAGCTTCAGCATCAAGAAAGAAAGAACAAAAATGATTCTTCATAAAAACATTAACAAATGGTCCCTTTTCAAAAATATTAAATACTATAAGGAAAATAGACAAAAATGTAAACTAGAAAACTAACCGAGATACAGATACAGAAAAAAAGTTAAGGCAACTGTACGAAATGCCTTAGAACAGCTGAAAAACTGCTGTTCTAAAGTCAAAAAGGAGAGGAAAGGTAAGCCAGAAAACAAAAATTCTCATGGATGGAAGAAGAAGTTTGTGTTAATATAAAACGCCGTGATTTGGAAGTTACAAAATCCCTGAAAGCAGGTACAAAAACGACTTCAAATGTACTGGGCCATTTAACCAATTTTAATGCATATATTTTATATACAGCTTTTAATAATTTTTTTACATTAAAGAGCATGAGCTGTTATTGTTATTAGCCTATATTATTAACGGTCCATAATCTGTATTAGGTCAAAGACACTTGTTTTGTATTAAAATCTTATTTGCTAGTACAAATATTTAGAAAATTCAAACAATGGCAGTTTTAAGCCATTAAAAGCTTACGTTTAAGAGATAACAATTAAATGTAGGTAGGGTGGAACATATTTTTCGCACTGTGTATAATCCCTCACTGTCGCCATACATTTATGAGGATAATTTCAAAACATTTTTTTAAGAAATTATTTCAAGAAATGCTATTCGACAATGCAGTAAAGAAGAGGATTTACTCCGTATTAAGAACGTTAAATATTAAAACGTGTAAAACAAAAAAATTATCAGTTTAGCTAAACCATATATCGTAGATACCAAAATACATTACACACGTGACTTTCTTATAGAAAGCGTTCAGCATGTACTTTACCCCACGAGGACTGTCGTTTGTACGAGCACACTGAGTGCTACAGATTTGGACTTGTTTTTTAAAAGTCTGTATCCAAATTAAATGCGTGAATTTATCAAGCAATTATTTTAACAAGTCACAGAAGATAAACGTTGGAGGCATCCACGATTTCGCACAACTTTATCTGGCGACCTCTGACAAACACAACGTTTCAGTGATGTGTATACATACATAACTTCGATTTTTTGCTTGTTAGTTCCGTGTCAGAAGTACATAAGTAAATAACATGATTATGGTAATAACAATGCTTCACGTCCAAGAGAAGTGACCGCTGAAATTCCACTTTTATCGTTACACATGACTCACTATCGGCAATCAACAAAATATGTAATTGGGCATTTTCAGATTACTGGAGTATGCGGTGCACGACTGAAAACCTCCCTGAAGCAATATGGGGCAGATATCAGTGTTCCCAATTTTTATAAATGTAGAAGCTTAAAAATGTGTAGTGTACTTACCGCCGCTTGACATAATCCGTAGTAAATGACGTCAACTTTGCAGGGCGGGCACTGAACCACGTGGAAGCTCCCCAAACAACAGTCCACACTCAAACCCTGCACAGAGAACATGCATATCAGAGTAGCACTAGTCTATTCGATAATTAACGTTTTATTGCAATGGGCGAGCAATTGAAATCAAGTGGAATTAGAGACTAGACGGCGATTCTTATTAAGGCGAAATTTATTCTTAGAAACTACCATGAGTAAGATACAATCAATCTCAAATTTAATGGAGTTGTGCTGAGCAGCAATCCAATCGCAAATAATGTTCTATTTGCTGCTCACCGTTAATCGTTTGTAGCGAAACGGCTTTTAAATTGCCCCGATTATACCTAATAACAGACAAAACTTAAGTCCTCAATGCTACTTAAGCTAGGAAATCGCTCTTAATGTTTTCAATACAAAATTTTATAATATGCATTAAAAATATATTTTTTATAAAATGCAAGAAAACTTAACATGAGTTAAAGACCATAATCATTAAATCCTCTAGAAAAGGTTCAAGTCTCCTCAAATTTGCACCGGACTTGAACTACTCATAGAGCGTGAACTAGGAGTCAACGAATTTAGGTTTAACACGTGTCAAGGACATCATGGTTAGATATTATATAAGACTATCTTCTATTTGAAATTTTTACAACCTCCAGGTTTGTTAGCATTCGCGGAAGAAATAAAGTTTTATACGGTCAAAATTACAAAACTCAATTGTAAATCATTTCTGCTAATGCAATTGGAGAACCATATAATGAGAGGTGGGTCCAAGTTCGCAGTAAAAATTATTTTAAGACAATGCGTTTCAGGCTCATCACAATTAATATACGCTGTACGAACCTTAATCAAAACGAAATGCACTGATTTTAAAAGTGTCATTGCCAGGTCACAGATAATTTAGACGATTTAAACATCTTCTATGTTGTATTATGTATGAATATGAGAATATAAGGCCAAGCTCCTCTAGAACCTATAACAGTTTAAATGTTATGTACATCTTAAATCTAGTTGGATTAAGATATTTTTATTCAAATCTAAAATATACGTCGCTACCTTAGGAACTTGTTCCACTCATCAAACTGAGAACACTATTTTTATAGGCATTTGTTTTAAAAGTTGCCCGTTTCAAGTTGCATCCATTTACATACTCAGTGCAAAGTAAGTTATTAAATTATTTTATTACATAAAACAATCTAGTACAAGAAAAAGCTCCAAAATCATAGACAAACCAATATTACTGAATGAAACTGAGCTCAAGTAAAACCTCTTCTAATCGTCAATTACTTGCAAGGAATCATTGCAAAACATGCACCTTGCACACTAAATGCTAGCGGACATAGAAGCACACGCAACAAGAAGTTTCCAAGTAGAAGTACAAAAATAACTTCCTTAACAGAAAGAGGAAACCATATGGTTACCCGAAACATTGTTATGATATCTTGAATTTGTAAAACAACCGTGGTAGATTTATTTCCTGTCTACTCTAGCTTCGCGCTAAGTGGAGGTTGCGAACACTTTGGGGATGAGCGACTGAAATTAAAAGAAAAAGAGTCCCCCACTAAGTGGATTCCTGTCTATTCTTTACCCGAATTCCCTGACGACTATGTGCGTGTGGCGTTGGTTAAAGGCACCTTAGTCGTTATCTAGCCGCTTTCTCACAGTAACCAGTCTCGTCCACTTTCTTTTAATGGAGGAAGTGCAAATAGCTCACTAGGTTAAAAATGTATTTATTTCGCATGTAACAACAATGCTTAGTAATAAAGTGTTCCATCAGATTTCAACAGACTGAGAGACTTTTAATGTTCAACGTAAATATTCGTTGAAGCTGTTTCATTATCCACGAATCAGATAGATTTGAAGTCAAACTATTAATATTTAACGCATCTTGTTTTATGATGCAAAAAAAAATTTATATTAAAGAGCCCCCTTCGTGCTGTTAATTTGACTAGTAATTAATCTGGCGATTGCTGGTACAATCAGAAATTTTGAATTAGACCGTATGCAATGACGTCGCTTAGGCTGCTAATAATTTTGAAGTTTTATGTGGAGGAATGTCTTCAACACTGTATTTTGAGTGTGTCCAAATAATTTACTGGTATGTTTTCTCTGTATTTTTATTTAAAGCAACTTACAGGAACAGTTCAAAAGGGAGCAAACCCAAAATTGTATGGTATTTATTGTTGCAAGGTTGTGTGATATTGTGAGTTTATAATTGTTTAGAGGAGCCGTAGAAGAACATGTTTTACAAAAGATGAAAGAACTGACTTCTCAATACTTTTAGCAAAACAGCAGTTGCTATGTGATTGTATAATATAGATACCAAGTCCAATTTTGTATAAATGTCTGGAAATAAATTACCGTTAATCATTTTTGCTATGTAGAGAAACTTCTGGAAATACCTTCCTTGCTTGAAGATATATCAATAAAAGCTTTATTTCATACGCCACTGACGATGAGTACTATTGGTCGGTCCGAACTCTCAATTTTAGCTCTCGACTTTTTACACACATTGCGTGTCGGTCAGTTTCATTATCACTTTCTTCATAATAGAACAATGCAGACGAACTTAAGAAAATACGTCTTGCTCCACTTAAAACAAAGCAGATTACTGGTTTCTATAACAACTCTTTAATCTATTTTCCGATTTTGCTGACGACGATATCCAGCTTTGTGCCGATCCCGTTAATGGCTAGTCTTTTTCCTAGAGGAATTTGTGTTTCAAAAATTTAAGAGAGCTGATCTGATCCGATACGATCTACATGATCGTTTCGCTCTCTCCATTTTCTTTTTGCAAATTTAGAAATGTCTTGTACGGTATCTTATATTGATAAGAAAAGACAAATATAAATGTTTTAATTGCTTTAGAATGTTTCAATGCGCATCTGAAATCGTCCATAAATCTAATAGTTCTGGTACCAACTGACATTTTGAAGGTTCTATCCATGAAATATTCTAGCGGATCATGGGGATTTCATATATTTTGTTCATCCCCACTAACCATTAGTAGTTATCATTAGTCGCATGTGAAAGACGCCTTAGCATATCATATAGTTTATGTAAGATGATGAAATTAGCAAAATTCTCGATAAGGCCTATCCGAAATTGGAATAGGCTCACCTGGAACGGTGCCATAACGTACTAGGTCACCTGACCTGATTTGGTTTAAAAACATTTGTTGTAAGACCTTTAATTGAATAGAAACGTTTTCGAAATTTTATTTTAAATGCAGTATTTTATTCCTTTTTGGAAAATTATGCAAAGTACACCTAAAAACTCCCCTTACGCAAATGTATAATAATTGTTCAATACGGTGCTGATATTCTTTAGCGAAATAGATATCTGTATTTCAAATATTGGTTTTAAGAGAGCCCTAATCGTTTCTATTCTTCCTTGGTTTTAAGCTCTGGATGGAAATTAACTTATTAAAATGCACAACTTGTTCTACAGTTGCGTAATACATCCAATTAATTGATTTCCAATTATAGCCTGATGTCTGAACACTTTGTGGTAATACCCACAATTAGCGCGACAATTATTTAGAAAAAACCAACGCTTCAAGGAGATTAACTGACTCGAATAGGTTCAAGGACTACAGTAAACAGCAAAAGCATTATTTGTTCGTGATAATTCGATCTACAAATCCATCGAACAACCGAAAATGTATACCCCAAAAATATGAGACCAAGAAAAAGTGCACAGCTAAGATCGGACAAGGAAAATAATGTTTTTCAATCAAACTCTGATGAAGTAGATCAGGAAATAGAAGAGCTACAAATGTATTTACAGATGTCTCCACCAATACACAAGTTTACCGCTTTAGATGTTTGTTCAACACGATATACTCCAATGCGGAAAACACTAACAATCCTTTTATTTACATTAGAACACAAATTACAAACATAGTTTTAAAACACATTCATATGTTTTAAAATACAATTACTAATAGCGAATATATAACGAACGCCGAAATCTAACTAGGTAACTAGAAGCTGAGGAATCTGACCCGCGCTCTTGTCTTGGCCAGAGTGACGCAAGAAAGATGCAGAAGCAATGCTGGAATTCCAGAGTATCTACGTTTATATAGGTCGCTTGTGCAAGGCAAAGGATTCCCCATTCTTTTAATACAATAGGATTGTCGAGCCCGGGCACGAGCTATAACTTTCGCCTTGCAGAAGAATCCGATTTTCTCGGTTCGGGTTCGGTTCCATTATTCGTCGGTCAAAGGTTTGTTCTCATTTTCCTCTGGTCCATTGACATTCGAGTCGGACGTCCATTCGTTTATTGCTCCCTGTTATTGCCTCTACTCCATGACGCAAAAGGGGTAGATGGAGATCATGCTGTGACGATCTGGAATGCCTGCTGTTTATAGACTGTAGCACAACGTTTGGAAGGTTCGTTACATTGATTGTGTGACGACATTACTCAAATCTGGCGTTAAAGAGATTTCTTAACTGCAAACACACAATTGATTTTGATACTTTCACTAGAACTGCCGCACCCCCGATTTTCACTTTTTATTAGTGTTACCTGCGGCATTTTTACGATCCTAATTGAGAAAGGTAATTCCTGACGTTTTCAGGTAGTTTGTCACAGCTGCGATACACCACCGATGAGTAATAAGCAACCTCCAAAGTTAAACATGGTAACAGTAATCACACTCAAACGAAGAATAAAATTCCTGTAAGTTTACTTAAATGAAATTCTAAGGCTAACATATTTCCCTCACAATTCAAATTTTGCACACATAATGCTTATCCCCAACGAAACTAAATCATATCGTCCCATTGTCCTATTCCCTATAGAGCCCAAGTTGCTTGAAAAACTACTACTAAGACGAATAAACGAAATGGCTATCTAACCATCAAGTCGGCAGTAGTCGACAATACAACAATTTTATTAACTAACAAACATAACTCAAGACACACATCAAAATAAAATCTACTACACTGCTGCATTCCTGGATGTTAGACAGACACTTGATAGGTGACTGTAATATAAAATTAAGAAATTAAATAAAAATTGACAGCAAAGTATCTCAAATTAATGAATATGAAGCCGGTGTACCTCAGGAAAGTGTTCCGGGGCCCATTTTATATCTACTATTTACTACCGATATATCTACAATAGAACATGAACGTAAATACAGTCGCTGACGATATAACAATACTCATTTGTAACGAAGATCCAGTAATGGCATCAGCTACACTGCAAGTATAATTAAACCAAATTGAAAGGTGGCTGCAAATCTACTCACATCACATTTACGACGATAAGATAATCATGCCCATCAGTCACTCTCAATAACAATCCTAACCCTCAAACAATTGAAGTCAAATATCTAAGATTACATCATGACAGAAGGTTAACATGGAAAGCCGCATTAACAAAAAACGAAAGGAAATGGACTTAAAGTGAAGAAAATGTATTGGCTTATTGGGGAAATCTCCACATTTTCATTAGAGATCAAACTAATGTTCTACAAAACTATAATCTGCCCAATCTGGACCAGGGCTGTTAACTCTGGAGCTGTGCTAACAGATCCAATATTGAGGTTATTTAGCACTTCCAATCTAAAACCATTCGGAGTACGCAAACGCACCTGGGTATGTGACAAACCAAGCACCCTACGCAAACCATAGCGTCCCATACGTGAGTTAACTAATCAAGCAATATACCATTAAGCAACAAACTATCCTGGATCTCCACCCACATGAAACTATTGTATCGCTGGCAGTAGATCCTCACGTCAGGCATCTTATCAGAAAATGACCAGGAGATCTCCGAATTAGATGCTGGGTAACAGCACTAGGGATGTTTTCAATTAAGTTTCTTTATTACAAACTGATAG
Source organism: Agriotes lineatus (assembly GCA_940337035.1). NCBI lineage: Eukaryota > Metazoa > Arthropoda > Insecta > Coleoptera > Elateridae > Agriotes > Agriotes lineatus. The sequence goes on along the minus strand of OW679197.1, from coordinate 150,197,396 downwards.
AGCGTCGAATGTGACAATAATCTGATTACCAAGAAATATGATAATTAAAAACATCCTTATTTTTTAATATCTCTTGAATGTTTATAGCACTTGTTTTCAAGGACAAAACCTGGCAGGAGTCAAAGAACCTCTTCAGCTTAGAATCTATTGCCTTAAATATATGTTTTCACTACAATTATATCCAAGCTTAGTAAGTCAAATAACTTGCTACATTACCATATGCCCCCCCCCCCCCCAGCCCCCAGGAGGTTACGGGCTATGGAAATGTTTCAAGATTTTTTTTAAATGAGAGTCATATCAGCTCTTATGAAACCCACTTAAGCTGCAAAACAAAATAAAATATATGTTGTATATGCAGACTAGTTCACCCAAGAATAAACTCCTGCTTTCTAGAATAAATGTATAGGACTAGTACCAAAATATACTTTATGAGTATACTGCTGGTGGAAAGTAAGACTTTGGGGGGCTACACTGATGTGGTAAACTCTAAGGAGGCCGCTGGAGAAAGAAAGATTAAAACCTACTAGTCCAGTGTATAATTTCACGCGCGACAGCTATTTACCTTTCAGTCCCGAGTTCATCTTCGAACAAGCAGGCTCGCCGTTGGCGTTAATTAGGCCAATTTTTATTTTGGTTGAAAGAAAGTGAAGAACTCGCAAAGAAACCGCACGTGTGTTTGATGACCATCCCGGCTTACATGATGCTATATTTGAAGAAATATCGGCGTCATAAAAACACTGGGTTTATTACTGGATAATTAGCACTTTTGTAGTGCTTAAACCGTTGGGATTCCCTTTGTCGTTAAATAAATTACTACCGGACTCCGAAAACCAAACTTGTTCCGACCTGATTCTCGAATCGCACCTGATCTTCCCTTTGCCTTTGGGTTTCTGCTCAACTCCGGCTATATCAGTCCAGGTTACAGCCTTTCAACAGCCTCCGGTTACCATCCTGAAGCTGGCACTTCAACCTTTGACGTTTAAAGAACAACTTTGCCTTTTTGTCTTCATGTCGGTAGCATATCTATTGCATAGATTAAAAATTGCCTCTTGACTGTGTGTACTTTCTGCATGTTTACACCCGTCTTACGTAAATAGAATATGTATGCCTCTTTTTAAAACATCTGCTGGCTTACAACGAGCCTAATTAAAAATCTTTTACAACAGCATATAATACCGCGACCTCACCATTAAGGCATCAATAGCTTTATAACGGGCCAGCTCCAACTACCCGCAAAATATTTTCTGTGTTGTTTTGTATGTTTGATATAGCGTATCAGGTCTTTCCGTGTTTTGTAAGACGAATATCCAGAGGCGTTATAAACCATGTAAGAACTATGTAGTTGAAATTAGGGTGAAATTATATAGCAGGTATTCCTAGAATTTACAAAAGTAGTCAACCGCCACAAACAATAATAAACACATTATACTACCCTACCGACCTGACTACCACATATACGCTTATAGAGTAAAACCCATCATTTCCCACTGAAGCCAGTCTTGTTCATTCTTGGTCTTAATATAAGCCATTGTTGGATTTTAAGGTGTAACAATAATTTAAGTTGTATTAGGTTATATGGGAGTTATGTTATTTCTCAGATATAATTTGCGGGATAAAATAAAACTTCCAAACCCAAAAATTTTAATTTTTAGTGGCTCATAAAAACTCTTCTTCTTTTTCATATACCAATCCCGGTTCCCGGTCATCTGTGATCATCGGAGAAACCTTCTCTACCTTTTACCATTCGAAATAAGTCGGCAGCATTTTAGATTTTTAACAACTCACGAATGTTCTTAAGCCAAAACATTTGCTTCCGCCCGATTCCACGTGTGCTTTCGATCTTGCCTTTTAATAGTAGATGGAGACTTTAATATTTTTGTACCCGTAGAATCTGTCCGGATATGCCATGCTGCTAAGCTTTATCGTTGCTATCAATTCCCAAACTGCTCCAATTTGTTTAAGGCACTCAGTTTCGGCGTCCAGGTTTCAACACCATACAAAAGTATAGACAAGATGTAACTCATTACCATACGCTGTCGTAGTTTAAGATCTAAGTTATCATCACAACAAGGATTTTATTTTTCTAAATATTGCTCTAGCCATCGTAACTCAAATGTTTATTTCTCTATCTTAGTTTAGATCATTTACGCGTTCCATATTTTGCGCATTAAGTTACAGGAAGGCATTTGATGTTTTTCACAGTTAAGAACCATCAATTTTGTTTCACTTATATTGATATTCAAAACTCGTTTCCCTCCACTTTCATTAATCTGGTTGACAAGCTGTTTTGGATCGCTATTGCTGTCGGCTATAATGACTGTATCATCTGCATAGCAAAATGTGTTAATGGTAACGTTATTAACTTTAATCCCTCTTTCACTTCCTTCTAAGGCTTCTTTAAATATTCGATCTGAGTAGAGATTAACAATATTAGTGAAAGTAGGCAACCTTGTCCCACACTTTTCTAAATTTTAATGTTAGATGTTGATATTTCACCAATTCGAACTTCAGCTGTTTTGTTGTAAATATATATTCTGGTTGATTCTGATGTCTTTGTCGTCTAAATTTATTTCACAAAGATTTTCTATTAGCTTGTTATAGCAAACGGTGTCGAAGACATTTTCGTAGTCTACAAAACATGCTGAAACATCTTTACACTAATCACAACATTTTTGTAAAATAAAGACGCCTCGCGTGTTCCAATGCGTTACGGAATTCAAATTGTCCAGGTCTGCTTTACACTGAGTTTTTATACATGCAGGAAGACTTTTGAGAGATGTGACATAAAATAAATTAACCTGTAGTCACTACATTTCCTTAGATATAACTTCTTAGGTAGTTGTATAAATGTGAACTTCAGCCAATATTCTAGTGCTATATATGCTGTTGAATAGCGTAGTAATAATGTCAATGTTGTTTTCATCTATTAAATTCACGAGATCTATAGGAATTGCACCTGGACCAGTTGTCTTTTAGGTTTTCGCTGTTAGTATGGCGTGTTGTACTTCAGTTTTAAGGATTTTGAGTCCAATTACATATTCTTGGTCTAACCCTGATACATTCCGATCATCATGAAAAATGTCATTTATATAGTTTTCCCGCGCCTTCTTTAGTTCATCTTCTTCTAGAATAGGTTTGTTGGACGTGTCGGATAGTGCCATTGGCTGTCTGTTTTTGCAAATTCCAGCTATCTCCTTGGCTTTTCTGTGCGTACCAGTAATGTGTTTTTCACTAATTCTTCCATTTCAACGCATTGCTCCAGTAGCTTTTTGTATTTCTCCGCCGTTCCTTTTATGAGTCTGCGTTTTCCATTATAGCTAAGGTTTCGTCCGTCATCTATCTGATCTTTTTTATTTTTGTTGGTATTTTAAGATATGTTGAACACACACTTCTAAGAACACTTCTTAAGTTATTCCACTTCATTTCATCGCTAGGCACATTATTTATTTGCTTTAACTAATGTTAAAATTAAGAAGTTTAATATCAGCAACTAACTAGTGGAACGTGATCTGAACCGATATAATCGCATATGTAGTTACGCGTTTTATACGGTTTCTAAAACACTTAAGTAACGAACGACTTCCGGAATTACACCGTGTCATTCGAGGTCGAAGAACTCAACGTTTCGCCACTTTCGTAATGGCCTTTATCAGGAGGAAAAGCAAAAGAGCGCGGTAACTCAACGTAAAAACCACGCCACTGTTGTAAAGTTCACTTCACGAACTGCGTACCAAATAATTGATTTCCCAACCACGGCTTCTAGGTTAAGTGCAACCGCATTTAGTTTTAAACCGTTGTGGATCATATTTGTACCTTTGTTAGTACTGTTGTGTAAGCCTTTTATTTGAAATTTGTACCACTGATTAACTTCAGACCGGCCAATAATTATTTGAAATGAGTACTAATGATTACTCGCAATTTTTACTATTAATTATCTTATATTTGTAATGAATTCTACCGAATTAGAAACTATTATACTGTGCTATTAGCATTTTGGTGTTACTATTTGTTACTGCTACCTGTGTGTGATTTGAGATTTTTTTCAAGAAAGTTAAGTTTACGAATTCTCAGTTGAATGCCGAATTAGAAACTATTATACTGTGCTATTAGCATTTTGGTGTTACTATTTGTTACTGCTACCTGTGTGTGATTTGAGATTTTTTTCAAGAAAGTTAAGTTTACGAATTCTCAGTTGAATGCCTGGGTACACTTGTTAATTGGTAAAGATTCGTTGGCACCCTTTGAGTTTTAATTATTAAAGAACTGCACGCCGTCTTCCTGACTAGCCGACCGGCTGTATACTGTATCCAAGTAGTCATAAAGTTTGTTTTATTTCGCGAGAATTAGCCGACGAATCGATTTTATGCTAACAGAAGTTATTTTAAAGTTATTTTAATTGTTGTGGTAGACCATAACAGAAACCGTATTAGCCTAAGCATGGCCTTTGCTGTGACAAACAGAATTGCTGTTCAAAGTGTCAAATTCCCATTTACTATCAGCCAGATGTTTTCAACACAAGATGAGCACCGTGAGCATGTGAGTCTATTACGAATATTTTGAGCCGTTGTGATAAGTAATTACAACATAAAAGATAGCAACATAACTGGTCCCTGTATCAGGCAGAATACACGAAGTGAAAAAATTCAAAAACAGTGGATAACGTCTTTTCAAAATATTTAAATTCAAACTGACGTGCTTGTTTGTGTAGCTGTATAAAAACACCTTTAAATACAAACCATATAAAAAACGCAAAATAACAGTTCTATATTGCTGTTACCATGCTAAATTTGTTAAGAATAAAAACTCGATGTATACAGGGAAAAGGTTAAAAGACAACTAAACGAATACGATCGTAGTGACATAACGATTATCCCACTCAAAACTTGATTTGAGAAGAAACTGAAGAAGTTTTGAGTGTAAGAGAGATACCTTACGCCCTCAAAATTAATATTTGTTACCTGTCATTTGACGTTTATTGTTTAAAGCTATCATTCTGTTAAGAACCTAAACTATTCATTTTTTCAGGTAAGAAAACATGCAAAAAGTTAAACACCACCGAAGACGACAATAAAGGACAGCAATTCTACAAAGCAACAACAACATTTTTCTATAAAAAGTGGTATAATGTCTCCGATACATCCCCAATTTAACAATGTGTGACATTGCAAGTGCTTTAAAAGAAATTCCCGACATAGATTTTGGTCGAATGTACCTTCTAGGAAACCTAGGTAATCTAGTGGAAATTGCCTTAAATATGTTTAAAGCTAAATCTTTCAAACATTTAGCGTAGTTTTACTTTCAACAATTGTTCTTGACCTTGGCCACGTAATACAAATTGTAAACATAAAAAAAAATCCAATTATAAAAACGAACTCATAAATTAACAAAGTAGACTACATAAAGAAGGAGATTGCTTGTCAGCTACAAAAAGTAATCTAAAATATGTAAATTATGAAATTCAGAAAAAAATATAGACACAGACCGGAATTAAAAATGTAAGATAGGGAAGGTATGTGGATATGACAAATAACAGCAACCGTAGAAAAAAATAGTCAGGTCGTGGACTTTCAAGTATAATACATGAAATAGCTGTTGTAAGTACTTTGTACCAACTTTTTATTACTGAAAACGCTGATCACGTAAAACATATGTAAAGAGTGATAAGCGATAGTAAATGATCCGTTTGAAGCAACAGGGTAGATAATGGAACTTACTCATACATTAATTAGGTAAAAACAAATTGCAGATAATCAAATATTGAGCGGCTAGGATATTACAATCAACTTAATTAATGAGATATTTATTAACATTACCAAAGAATCACGAAATAATTCGATAGGCTCAATGCATACTGTACCTACGTACTGCTATTTAAATATTGCATGTAGATTTTTCTTGCAATACCGTTGCCTTTTATACATAGACAACGGTAATACACAACTGGAACTTATGGTTAGGCTCCAACTATGGTAATATACGTTATTTACCTATGTATAAAGAACATATTGTAAATTACAAGGACGTTGGAAATATATAAAATATTATTATAAATTATAATCAATCAATGGGATGGATTGTGGACAGCTACATTTTGACCCGGAGATTCCTGGGTTAACAACGTTTCCTAAGTTCCGTGTTGCCAAATAATTTCCCGAGGTCAGTTAGTTCGTTAACTTTTTGTTTACTTCTTTCACTTTTACTTGAATATTTTGCTTTCACTTACGGACTATGGTCAATGTATGATTCTAAATATTTACATTAAGTAATACAAAAACATGTTCATTTGGTTCAGCCTAGAAAGGTGTAAAATATTCGAAGTTGAAATTTGTTTAACTTTGAATTTTCAGTAACACTAGAGAAATCTACAAGTAACGTGATTGGGCGTATATCTTGAAGGCTTAGAAGTAGGTTTTCTAGAAAATTTTAATGTGAAATGCAGCGGCTCTTCGGGGAGAATTTTTATGGTAGGGGGTAGATACATTCTGGCTTATAAACTAGCAAAAGGGAGCATCAGTGAAAAGCCTACCTAACTTTAAAAGCGAATAAAATATGTAGAGCTGAATCAAATAATCGCTTTAATTTTTGGTTTAAATGTATAATTCGGCCAAAAAACTTGCATCTTTTTTGTTTGAGAATTAAGTTTGTTTTAACATGAAATGAGTAAATAATAGGTATAATATATTACGAGGAATTTATTGCTAGGTCTAACTAGAGTACCTAGGGACTCTAGGTCTACCTAACTGCTTTATTTCAAGCTGTTCTTCAAACAAATACGCCGGTACCATGGTGGATAGCGGAAGCATAACGCACTCCAACAGCTGCCTGGCAAATAGAAGGCATAATACATAATTGTTAAACAAAGTATTAATTAATACATTAATATAATTAAAACTATCAATTAATGCAAATAAATGTGATTAAAATAACACGCTCGTGCTTGCAACCTTGCGTAATAATGCATTTTTAAGACGCCGCGTCACCCTACGCGCTAAAGTTGTAAGCATCGCGCTTTGAACCTACGTCCTTCGTCGCTCTCGCTCAGAAAATACAGAAAATGAGTTATTACCAATGACAAAAATTACATCAGTTGCTACCTGATATTGGGTTCTTATAAAAATTTGCGCTTCCACCATACTTTGCGATCAGTTAAATTTTACATTTTGAAAGACAAAACTGAAGCAAACCGTTGAATAAAAATACAAAAGACTATAATTAAACATAAAATTTTGTTTTAATTTTTTTAATATTTTGGGAAAATCTTCTTGGCCTTATATTTTTTAGCAAAACTGGTGCTGTTATTAACCGAAATTGCCATGGCAGAAGTTGGAAAATCGGAAAACATTTTTAAAATGTATTCATTGCATCAATTTATCAAAGTCGAAAGATGGTGATTTTTAAATAGGTAATTAAAAGAAAATATTTTTGTCTTCTCAACAAGTAGAGCCTTATCCTGTTTGTCGCGATTGGTCAGTCACTTGAGTATGAAAACGAACCTTGTTGTCATGTTTTAAGTGGAGTTCCCTATGACATTTTTCAACTGATCTGTTGTTTTATCAAGCTTGCGTTACTTATGTGTTCTACATGTTAGTTCTACTCCTTTTTACTTCTTTTTTTGAACTTTACTACATACTGCATTTCGCGTTTTCTGATTACCTCGTCTGTCTACCTAATGTTGCATTCTAATAGCATTTTTTATTCTAAAGCTACTGGACGTGTTCGTATCGGAGTTTCTATGAGTATCACGCCATGTATAGATTTACCCCGATAAAACCATCGTCACAGGGGTCGTGGTCCTGTTGCTGTATCGCCGCAACCCCCTGATTATTCCGGATATGGTGGTTTTCCATTCAAGACAAAATGTCCACTGGTCACCCATAATCTAAGCTAGGATCCGTTTTCATAACTATTTTCAGGTGGGTTAATTCTTAATCGAGAAAGAGCCCGTGGACCCGATAAGCGAAGAACTGGCCGCCATTAACAACAGATTCATCGGGGTTTTCACAGCTTGCCAAGCAGCAATCAAGATTAAATCTCCCTAATAGTGGGTGCCTAGCAGAGCACCTCGTACTTCCAAGAGAGATTGCTAGTTTGCATAATTACGCCCGTTGGTGAAAATTTTACTGTCGACGGACGACTACTCGTCACCCTCCTTTTATTATTTCGTTTTTTAACTGTACAAAAACAGTAAACAGATACGGAAACATGGCGGTCGATAAGGCCTTTTCAACGACCGTATTCGTGTTCAGAGGTGTTTTGCGATACTCACTACTGCTTTGCTGGTTGGACAAAAGCCGCCTTCGATATATCATTTTTGTATGTATTTATTTAGTATCTATGTATAGTATTTTGTACTGTAAAATGGTATCATAAACCTCCATCAGTTCTTCCCCCTTTCCTTTACGTCCAACAGGTCCGTTAAAATCTCCATGAGATATTGTTTAGCATTGTTTTGAACACCTATGTTCTTCCCATGACAATTGTGTATAACGTATGTCTAAAAAGTTGTCGGAAAAAGGTAATGTTAAAAATTTTGTACAATTTTTTATTTATTTTAAATTTCAACAATATGACCATATAACGTAATTTTTCCACGATCGTGTCAAAATGACAACTTTTTGCACAGTTTCTAGTGTCAAAAGTGACGTTTGTAGCGCTCTTAATATTAGCGCCCGAATTACGTCTTTTTTGCACGTTGCCATTGATAACGTGTTTTAATACTATATTAAAACACGCTTTGCTGTAAGTTTGAATGTCAACATAACCTATAATATCTAACACAATTTGCACTCCGCTTAGCGTCGTGCTTTTAAACTCGTCGCACGTGCTTTAAATGCGTACTTATACACTAGTATCATAATATACTATTATTACAACACTGACATGTTATATTAAACGTTTTTAAATTAGATACATTTTGTTTCCAACGGCAACTGGATGGGACATTGTTTACTGTAGGTACATTTTATTGATAAATTTTCCGAAAACTTTTGAGACATAAGTTATCGTGTATTTTGTATTCATCGAAGCTTAAGAAGATTGGTTATAGTATTTGTCGACTAACGTATTTAATATCTTTTATAATATTTGTGTTTATGTAATACCAGAATATCGACACGTTTTTATGTATTTATTTTCTCTATTTTATATAATTTCCTGTTTTAGCATGGATAGGCTGCTAACGTGACCCATGAACCTTTCTGAAGAAAGTTTAACATACAGAATTTCATATTTTAGTACATATTTAAGAACAACAGTTCAAGATAGAAATTGCGACCAAGGTAAAGATACTAGCTTCCGCTTTAAGTATAACAATAAAAAAGGATATTAAATAGCAATTTAAGAAGTTAAGTAAATTTCAGGCTGCGCCCTGTCTAGCGATGCCAAACAGTAGGCGAGTTTAAGTGGAACAAGTTGGTTAAACCGTACTGATATAGCACACGTATTTAAAGTTTAATAGACAATATTCTATTTTTACTAAGTCGTCTATACTGTCGGCAAACCTTTTAATATAAAATGAAAAAAACTAGAATATATGACATACCTAGCTTACTTCATTAATTTTTACCTGTATGGTAAATTTTTCTAATTTATAAGGTGTTTTACCATATTTTCAGACCTTCCAGGTAATACGTATATCCTTTTTGCTATTTAATTATAAATCTATATAGCTTAGCTTTACATCAATACTGGGTGTTCACTGTTGTCTAATTTATTTTTTATATTATTACACCTTTTTGTATATATCCAAGATAATCAATTACGAACTAAAAAATAACTTTTAAAAATAAAAAAAGTGTTGTCATACGAAGACTCGTATGTTGATACCGTATTGTGCTGATATAATTTTCCTCTGATATTATAGCAAATATAGTTGAAAAATGCATTCGTCTGTATTGCAAAAACATTTTGAAAAGCTTGTCGAAGGAGTGGATACATCAGACCATCTTTCCACAACATTGTCCACACATTTTTATTTAAAAAATGTGTTTTTATTGGGGCTTCCACACTATGCATAAAATATTATTAAGTCAGATCATCATCGTAACGGGATAGAAGCAGATTTGACCTACTTGAAATCATGGACATCTTTATCTGAAGCATGTAAATATGGTCCATCTAATTAGTTAACTAAACCGACTACTACACGAGATGCAATAAAATCTGTAGGTCACTAACAGTAAACAAAAACAGCTTTTTATTCGAAGGAATTAAACACTATCACGCTGAAAAACTGCGATGATCGTTTTCGTGTATTTGTTACGTATTATTTCTGCTGACCAGAAACCCGCTTTAACAAATCTTAATTTAAAACAAAATTTTTAGGTAGGTATAAATAGATTATCGTAATTATGTGTACTTTGCAGCTAAGGTATTTATTGATAGCTACCTATATTTAAAATAATCAGTCAGTGTAACCTATTGCAATATGAAAGTTCGTGTCTTATTTTTCAATATAACGTGCATCTTCCTTCCCGGATTATGTATCTAATTCTAACCTTAAAATTAGAAATCCTCTATTAAAAGACCTACCTCCAATAATTTCAATATTGCTTACAATTTACAATAAGTGATTAAATATTGTAAAATATTAAAAAGGGCTGTTACAGGAAAAGTGAGAGAAGAAAATATTAGAACGTGGGAACAAAAATGTTTGCAAATACAGAATTTGAGAGGTGAATCACAATCAACGGAGATGTAGCGATGCCTTAAAAATTTGATTACACAGAAAACAGGACCACAGGACAATCTAATTACAATGCAAGATTAACTAAATATTATAGTTCAGTGTTGTTGGCTGAAACGAGAATTCCATTTACTGTTGACTTGAAAATACCTGTAGCAATTTGGTTGTGAAGAAATAAGATTTAATAAAATCTCAACTAAAAGGGCTATACTGAATTTCATAAGCAACGTCGCATAGTCGGCAAGTCTGCAACATCAAATAGTTGAGCATCGTTTGGTAGATGGTTCCAACTATTGTCATATCTTTTACTGAGGTACTGCGTCGTCAGTAGCATCACATAATTTGAACAGTTGGGTATGTTGATTAAAGACTGTTGGCCGCTGAATACTCCAAAACGCAGTAGCGTTAAAATAAATCTACACAAATCCTGCAACACTTCAATATAATCCGAATATCAGCTACGAATACCTAAAACAGCGTTCAATGGGCCGGCTAAGCTACTCCGGAGCAAAGAGTGAGTTAACACGAAACAGATCAAAACCAAAAACGTGCACCACCAACTTGATGTTTAACAGTTCGCAAATCTAAGTTGGAAGATTTCCCGGTGTTATGATAATCACAACTTACAATGAAGGGAAAATCTCAAAATTATACCATCAGTCATAAATGCCGCTTAATTAAAGTGACATTTATTTTCAATAAAGGCAGTTTCTCGTACCTAAATAAAATATTGTATCTACGGTACTTTAAGACAGCTGCATACGTACGTAATAGTAAAACCCAATACTAACCCCGCGGCGTGTACACCCTGTGTATATAACATTACCTATTTAAAATTTAAAATGTAAGTATAACGCACAAATAAACAAAGCGCAGGGTACGTAAAAAATACACATATACATCACTACCATCAGTTCATATACGTATTCGTGCAGACACATTTTTAAATTTGCTGCTAAAATATTTATTCAAAATACAAGGCAGTAGCTTATCTGCTGAATCCAACTTCGATCAAGGAAACCAGCGTCAATCTCGCCTAGGCACTGGTTGGAATGGGACCAAGATAGATAAATAGTGCAGACTACACAAGCGAACTCAAAGCTGAACCTTCTGGTAAATCCCATACATGTCCAAGTCCATAATAAAATTCCAAAGTCCATCCACAAAGGAAAGAAAAACTTTCAGGAGTAATCCAAGAAGCCTTCCATACAAAATTCAGCAAATCTTCCAACACGGAAATATAAAAATACGACAATATGGGAATCTGTAACACCAAAAAGGAGAAGTCCTGAAACAATACAACGGCTTTACCTTACAGGCGGGGAGTGCATGAAAACTATTCACTTTTGACTTAAAACAGTGCAACGTGTTCTTCCCAGTGCTACGTACCATAATCAGGAGGTGAATCTATTAACTGGTCCATTTCGTGGATCTGTTAACTGGCCACCTCGTTTGTGGGATTTGGCGCCATTAGATTATTTTCTTTGGGGATATGTAAAGTCGCATGTCTACGCCGATAAACCGAAAACAATTGAGCACTTGGAAGCCAACATTCGACGCTTTATTGCCGAAATACAGCCTGATTTACTGGAAAGAGTGTGATAAATTAAAGTAGCAGAGTTTATTTCTGTATAAGTCTATCGAAGCAACAGGAGCCCTTACTTAAATTATTTGTATTCAAAATTATAAGATTCTCAATCTTTAATTCTCGGTAACTGACAGAATGCAACTGAAGTTTATTATCCTTTTCTCAGCTACTCGTAGCTAAAATCAAGGATATTACTTTTACTTAAATAAATGTAGGTATACACATACGTGCTGTATATTAACAGACTGCTATTAATTTGTAGCACACTACAAGTACATAACTTTATGAATTTTTAAATTATAAATTTTATTTTGATTTTAATTACACCAATTCAAAAAATACTACCAGGCCTTAGCGCTTAAATTACTTTAAAATCTGTCTTATTTGCTCCAATGTGAGAGGAAATGCAAATGTGTTGTCGTGAATAGAAGTATAGGCTCAAACCTATTGTCATGATCGTAATATAGAAATTCCCTCATCATGCGATAATGGTTCTCCGACATCAACTTGTTTATCCCAGTTATTACTGATAGTAAAATTCTGGACTGCAATACCGCCTCCTACACTTATGCAGTATGTAAATAAACAAAAAAACGTTTGGAATATGTTAGCACTACAGATTTTGTAAACAAGGCCACTGTACGCCAATAATATCACCAAGTGTTCCCAATACTGTTTTTGACGGGTTTGTTTTCGACTTGATTAACAATTTCTCGCAGCCAGATGCGCAATTGGAGTTTTTTAAATTTTTGAGGATGTCTATGAAAGTTTACAAAGCCTATTATTATATCTTTCACGAGAAAACGGTGCACTGGTTGAGTTTCGCTTTAGACATCCCTTTAGTGCTAAAATCTCGGGAGTGCCTTAAATCAAGTGTAATAATTTAAGTACCTAACGTAACTATTATGTCTTCCAAAAAATAGAATTGGCTGTAAAGCTAAATTAAAAAGCGACACCCTGTGCTGATATTGGTTACAAGAAAAATTATATTATTGCTGGTAGAATTCAAAGAACAAATAAAATTCAGAATTGACTTTTAGCTGATATCATATGATGTTACAATTAGGGTTTCCAGTCCCGGGATCCGGTCTCGGGACAGTCCCGGGATTCTACCACAAAAACCGAGTCCCGGGACCACAGCCAGCCCAGGCGAAGTCCCGGGACCATGTCAACATGCGTGCGTATACTCGATATCAGAGAATTAAGAGGGGTATTCACCGGCGTCCGGCGTATTACTCATGCCTTTTGCACGTTCTGCATTATTTGCGTTTTGCGTAGCGCAGGAGAGGTATTGTTTTCGGTAGGTTAGAATTAAACCTGTGTGTTGTTTCAGCCACATTTGCATATCTTCTTCTATTTATGTATTTGTCTGTTTTTTTTTGTTGGATTTAGATATGTGCGAAGAAGCTGAATAATGTGCACCTTGCTTTCATTCATGATATAATCCAATTAGAAGGATAAATAAAAATATTCTTATTACTGTTGAGAAGTTTATTAAATTTGAAATTTTTATTGTAATAATAAGAGGTAATAGTAAGGTGATTTCTATATATTTTCGGGTTTTAAGCGTGTTCTTTATTTGTCTGCTAAAGCGTTACAATTTGAATGAATTCCGATTCGCAACCTACCTTCATTCTACATTTAAAGAAATAACGATTTGAAGTCACTATGACAATAGTTTTATATATTGAAGATAAACAATTGGCGAAATGTAAAGTGGGTTCCTAAAAAATTATCATAATCAGAGGCAGCTTGACGAAAGAATTACGCACGCACTTTGCAGTTCAAACAAAAGCAAAAGCGACAGACATTTTCAGTACCAGAAGAAAGCAGTGAAGTTGTAGACGAGCCCCAACGCAAATTATCAGCACAGAAATACTTTATTTAACTTAAAACACTTATTTTTCTTTGGAAATTTCACCTGAACACTATTCTCTTTCGGGACCATTTTCGGGATCTTCGGGACTAGTCCCGGGACCTGAAATTTAGCTCGTAAGTCCCGAAAACACTTTTGGTCCCGGGACTTGAAAACCCTAGTTACAATAGTTTCTAACATTACTAACAAATACTTAATGGAAAACGTTTTTGAATGAAGTTCTAATTTATCAGTTTACTGGTTGCGCTAGCAAGAGTAACTGGTAACTTTATTTTTGATTTGCTTTTCGTTAAAGAAAATGTGGCAAAAGTAAATAGCGAGACATAAATCTCGTTTACATAATATTCGAACAATTTAACTGGAAGAATTCCAAACAATCATTATTGAAAACGCACTTCTTCTACATTACAGCGGTTTCGAAAGATGTAGCCATATGTGCAACAATTGTATAATTTATGCAACACTTACTAAGAGTGATACTAAGCTGAGGCGACGCCGATTAAATGTTTCTTAATCAATCAAAAGAAAATCTGTAGGAGTTTACACGAAACTTCCCTTGCGCGAATTAGATCAATTTGCAAATAAATGTAGTTTGCTGGGATTCAAACTCCGTGCTCCCAGGCGATAATATTTGACGGGAGTGTCCGGTCCGCCGCTAGAATAACTTACCCACGGGCGCATTCAAATTTGAAGAGTTTCTGCTGCGTTATAAAGATACAAATTATTCTTTCCCATTTCTGATGTTTACCCTATATCTGTTAGGTCTCATTTTCGCCAATGATAAAGCCTGAGCTATGTGCAAATTATTTCTTTTATCTTTCTCAAATAAAAGAAGTGGAAGTTGTGACACTAAATATTTTGAAAAATCAAAGGCCACTAGAGGTAACTAGTATATTACAAGGGATGTAGGTAAGATTTACACTACCGAGGACCGTTTGATGGCTTAGTGAGAGAAGGAACGAGAGTAGCAAGGTACGAGGTGGTGTAAATCTTCCTACATCCTGTAAAGTACATAATTTTTTTCACTCCCAATATTTCCTTATGTAAAGTAAATGGTAGGTAATACCTGGCGTAAAATTATGACATTTACTAAATTGTAGTAGCCTTATAGCGCTGTGACGTTTTTTTTTGACAGTTATAAACGCACTGTGAAAAATTCTTGGGAAAAATGTGTGAATACGATAGCGAATGCTGTTTTGTGAGCTATGTGATTGTATTCTGTATAATAGTACGAACGATAATGGTTTTATTCGTGTTAACCAAGTGGCAGACATGGCATCTTATCAGTTGTAATACATGCGGGATGTAAGTAATTCACTTCTCTAGGAAAGTAAGTACATTGTTAAGGAAAACGTAATAATTTTTGTAAATGTTTCCTACATCCCTCAAACTTGACAGTGTGAGGATCACTTACAAATAAGGTAGTGAAAAATAGTAGATTATATTATAAGTGAGAGAAATGCATCATTATTTGCGAGTGAGAATTTTGAATCGCGAGTGCCCCAGCACGAGCGATACAATTTCTCACGAGCTTATAATGGCATTTAGCTCACGTGTGATATACGACGTTTTATCTTACAGTAGCAATTCTTGTGCCTAAATAGTTTGCGCAGTCAGAATATGTCGCGAAATAAATTTATAATTAGTCGCCTGAGATTTGTGATATACGTTTGACAGTACTGAAGTGTATTGGCAGTACTGAAGTGTATTGTCAGTCTATGTCAAATTCGAGGTTCGTAGGTTAGGTTTTGTTTGGTATTTGACACAGACTGACGCAAAACTTAACCTGAAAATTACGAATTTGACATAGCTTGACAGTGCTACCAACAATGCAGTAGTATAAATAATGAAAACTCACTTGTGAGTAAAACTTCATTTTAGTCACTGAAAACAGTTGTATAATGTATGGTAATAGGCGCTACTGTAAGATAAAATATCTTCATGTTTCTAATAATACTGAAACAATAAAAGCAACCACTCAATAATTCAAACTAATTTACATGAATTTGAAAATAAAACACATCTAAACGCGGGTCGAAGAATCGTCATGGAAGGGAGGTCTCTTGGAATATAAACGTTATTTATTCAAATTCTACTGAACCGCACGAATGTTGTTTACCACGTTTTAGTCAGGAATCTACTTGCAAATCATTTGTGTGTACTTTATTTCTCATAATTATATTAAACTGATTGGTTATTCGTGAATAATGTCATTTATAATCATTAAAACACAGAAATTTACAAATTAATTTATTTGCGAACAAAAATAAAACCATTAAAAGTAAGTACTTCATGTTCATAAAGCAGCTATGAGCACAAGAAAATTTAAGAAAAAAACTGTAAATTGTTTTACTCTAAATTAAAAATCAAAAAATAGGGCTAGAAATATCGTTACAAGTCCAATAATATTGATACAACAAAACAAAACACTTGGTTATGCGAATTGCATAAATTATCAATTCTAAAATATTACCGGTAGTGGGATTCGATCTAGATCACCTACATATGCGATTGTAACCTCATGGACTTTTGTGCAAATTATTACTTTCATCTATTTCTTAGTTAACGCAAAAATAAACAAAACTTAATTTTTTAAGGTACTCACCATGTAGACATATAATCTGCATGCAAAATATAGTCATCCTCCAATAAATAGTTTTTGAGTTACACCGCCAACAGACAGACAGGCGGGTATGGTAAGATTTATAAATGAGAATTAAACGATTTTACTTTCGGATCAATTCCTGTTGGGAAAAACTTCTTCCTACTGTAAGATCTTGTCTTTTATATGACAAAAATGTTGTGCAATATACCAATATTTAATATTTTCAGGTTACTTGCTCAAACTACGGCTGTATTTTATTTTGAATATTTTCTTATAATCAAAAGTATTAATTCTAAAAATTGTTACGTATCCACAGTAAAATTCTAAAGAATTTTACCCGAATTAGAAATATTAAAACTATCCATGGGTTAGCTCTTCTTAAGGCAACTATCGTTTAAGTTATTCAAAAATTGTGAAGTGAGCAAACAGCTGTTAAATCTGTTAAATTGTCAGAAATTTGAGACCGAGATTGATATTTTTTGAGATTAATCATATTGGAAACATTTTCTTGGAAATTTCCCATTTTTCGGTCTCGATCTCGACAGTTTCTTTACTTCCCTCGTCTGAAACACAGGGATGTACGGGAAAACTATTTCAACCGTATGTAACAACTCTATTAATTATACCTACATCAAAACACACACATAGCAGAAACGTACACATTTAAAAAGTTCCAACACCTCATACAAGAAAAACACACAATTGAACTAAATACACTAAAGAGCAGTGACACTTTTTTTTAAATAAAACTGTAGTTAATCTGTCTTCTAAAGAACTAAACCCCACTGACAAATTAGTTCTTGGCATAGGACTCAACTACGCACTGGTGCCAAAACGAATTAATAAATTTGATTTAGTTTCAGTTATAGAAAAGACTTGTCAAAAATTTCCAGAAGACATTAGACAAGAATACAGGATTAGAAACAACATCATACTTGAACGACCTTACACAATCAGACAAAATATATCCAAACAAGAAAAACAGTCACTACACACACTAAAACCGATAACACAATTTTATTAAATTCTACCTGCAGACAAAGGCAACGCCACAGTAGTACTTGACACAACCACATACAACGAAAAACTTTTAACACTAATTAGTGAGGGACAATACACTAAAGGAAATAAAGATCCAACACATACAATAGAAACTATACAAAACACTTTACAAGCACAGACAGCAATTTACAGATTTTGTTAGACGTACACTAACACCACACCAGAGTAAACCACCACATTTTTATGAATTACCAAAGATACACAAACCAAATGTACCACTTAGGCCAATAGTTAGTTCTATAGGTTCTTCTTGTCACAGTTTAGCTAAATATTTACTTAAAATACTGACTCCTATATCAGGAAACACAGACACAAATATAAAGAACACGCCACATTTCCTTGAAAAACTTAAAGAAGCAAACATAAACACACAGCCCTTAATGGTTAGTTTCGATGTAGTTAGTCTCTTCACTAATGTTCCAGTAGACAAAACATTCAACATCATTAAACATAGGCTACAAAACGATAACACATTACATACACGAACAACATTAAACATTGATACCATTGTGGAACTTTTAACACTATGCATTAAAAAGACACGAACAATGAATTTTACCAACAAGATTTCGGGATGGCAATGGGTTCTCCTTTATCTCCTATTGTTAGTAACATTTTTATGGAAGACTTTGAACAACATGTCTACACATACACCAACAAACCAGTAGTTTGGTGAAGGTATGTCGATGATGTTTTTGCTATTTGGCCTCATGATATGGGTGAGGTGGACAAATTTGTGAACATATTAACAGTAAAGAAACCTCCATCAAATTCACACTAGAAACAGAGCAAAACAATCAGTTACTTTGCTTGATACACTAATCACACGCACAATAAATACTTTTGAAACATCAGTATACCGTAAAAAATAACACTAATAGGTACTTACATTTTAACTCCAACCATCACAAAAACAGGTGTTGTAAAAAGTCTTTACGACACAGCCAAAGTTTCTAATGATGAAATTTTGAAAAAAGAGAAAAAATTTATTATTAATGTTTTACAAGATAATGGCTATACAAAGACTCTTGTTCGGAACATTTTCAATACACGAAACAATGCCACACACACACACAAAGAAATGACACTCAAACGTATAATACCCTAACTATACCTTATATTCCAGGCATATCTGACAAAATTAAACGAATTGGAAATAGATTCAATGTTAGGACGGTATTCAAAACGATGAATACCTTGCGGTCAGTTCTTGCAAAAACTAAACCATTTAACAAACAACATTCAAAGAATTGTATATACGTATAGTATTCCCTATGAATGCGGGAAATATTATATCGGTGAATCATCCAGACCTTTAGCAGAGTTAAAGAACATACAAATATGATGAAAACCTATCAATTCAATAAGTCTAAGCTGGCAGAACATGCTTGGGATAACAATCACAAAATACACTGGCAGAACACAAAGATCTTGTCTAACGAATCGATGTCAACTAAACGAAAAATTAAGGAGACGGCATATATATTTTACTTAACGAAGAAAAATGCGTGTCGTCTTTCTCAATATTTTTAGACAATAGTTGGCTATCGATTCTTAAAGATCCGATCAAGTAGGTTTAAATAATCAACAAACGTCAGTACAAGCAATTCATTGGAGGCGAAATACCCAAATAAGAATATGAATTACTTTTTGCTATTTACCAGAAAATATTATTTTCAATAAAAATCCCTCCAGTTGTAATGTTACATGCAGTCTGCATGTCACATTTATTCATATAAAATATATCCAGATAGTTAATTTAAAAAGTTTATGTACAGTCGATGTGTTGTGAATGGTTACGGGTAACCAAAGAGAAGTAAATAAACAGAATGATAAAAAAGTTCAATTTGAAACCAGACTCGAGGCGGTCATATTAAAACCGATGGTGGTTCAATTCCAACCAATTGGAATTTTTAATTGAATTTAATTAAAAGATCATTACACAGGAAGTATCTGGTAATGATATAAAATAAATTCAGCAAATCAAACCGTCTATCAAGTCGACATAATTGAAGTGTTTGCAATATCATATTGAAGTTATATTACCAAGTAAATAACTTACAATATAATTGAAGGGGTAAGTGGATAAATGTGGTATGTCACAAAAACTGTATTTTGAGTAATTAGCACTCAAACGTTTTATCTTGGTACTTTTTTACTATATTACTTTAATTAATGGAAATTTGCCACAATACAAAGCTGTGCCATAGATTTCAACTGCATATTGTGAAAATCTGATATTATCATGTTTTCAACTTTTTTTAGCAAATTAGATGTACATAACACTTTTATCCATTAATACGTTTCATAAAAACTCTTTTGAAATAATGAATGAAGGTTTTAAAGGTTGTTTTCTTTATTTTTATTTTAACAAAAGTACAAAAAACGTAAGTAATTTAATTAGTTTGTCTTCGCTTCTTCTTCGGTTCCTCATCTCCAACTATATTTTGATAAAAATATTTGTATTCATCTTTCACAAAAGTTAACTGTTCTCTTAAATTTGATATTTTTTCTACGCTCAAACTTCCTTTATTCTCTGCGACTATGCTTAAAGTAATGTTGCTTCCATCGATTTCTTTGTGACCATTTTTTAAGATGTCAACTTTTAAAAATGGAGTCATCTCATCAAGACTTTCCTTGTAGTAGTATGATCCATAAGATTCCACACGAATCCATTTAATTCCGTCTCGAAAATTTACTTTTTGGTTTAATACATTTTTTTTCTTGTTATAAAGATGTAGTTTTACTGCAATCTCATCAATTTTTTTGAAGTGATGCTCCATGTTTATTACTCCAGTGCCCTTGTTACTGCTTCTTATAATGTCTCGATATTGCTCGGGAATATAAATATTTTCATGTTTTCTAAGTATTTTTTCGATCCTACCAAAATCCCTGTCTGAATCTAGGTAAGAATGCCCGACTTCCGGAAATTTGTGGTCAATCGATTTGAAACAACCCTTTAATATTAACAACTGGTAAAGCGTGATCAAATTGAAATTTTTGTTTTGACCAGCACAAGAATCTGACCAAATAAGTAAATGGTCAATTTTGTCATCAAAATATTCGTTATAGATTTGAGCAAATGTGTGTAGGCAACTGGCTATTTCAGTGCTGCCTCTGTTAGCAACGTCTTCTGTCCACGTAAAGAAAAGAGCCTTATTTCCAGATTTTCTTATGGTGTGGATTCCAAAATTGTAGAACCACATTTGCCTTAAATAAAACGCTTTAGAAGTACTTAATTTTGGTAGTGGCATGGTCTGTTGTAGGTCCATCGTAAGATAACAAATGTTATCAGCATGCAAAGCCTTTTCTCTATCACGTTTCTGTTGTTCAAATGCTAGTCTATAATTTTCTTTGTGTACGTCGTTCCCTATTCCAGCATCACACGTGGAACACGTATCGCTTCTTGGCAAACCAAACGATAAATTAAATCGAGTGTCGAAAATGTTTCTATAGGAACATATTTTTATGAAAAAAATGTCTGGAAGTTTATTATTCTGACAGTCTTCTATATACAACTTGTACATTATATTTACATTTAGTAAGGGCGATAAAAACATCTTATGAGGGTTAATATTTCGAGAATAGTGCGAGGCTTCTGATGGAAATTTTTTAATATGATTAATTACATACTCAACTACATTATCAGGTATTTTGTGTGGTCTATTTGTGTGTTTACCCCTTTTATCAGGGGTGGGTGCTGACTCTCCTGACTTAAGTTTTTGTTGAATCAAATCAACTTTTTTATTACTGAACTGGTATAGTGAACATAATGCAGTTTTACAACAAGGAATTTGTTTCTGTCCGTAGGTAATAACGTATTTAAAAGAATGACTTTTATTCTTTTTGGCACCGACTCTATGACGTTTGACTTGCTCAAGAATAATGCTTTTAAAGAGTAACACGTTTTTAGAATTTATGTCAAGTCGATAGTACTTATGGAAAATATTCTTTCTTGCATCCTCATCAAAATTTTCATTGCACTTAAGCCTACAATTTTCTTTGCACAACATACCCAAATTTACATTTTTTGCTGGTATTACCTTTCCAGTTTGTGATAAATAACTGTCACCCTTTTGTCTTGCAGATGCTGATTTTGCTTTCTTCCAGTTTCCTGGATTTCTTTTTCTTTTTCGGGAAGTTTTCTCTTTTATTTCAAATACTTTTCGTTTTAACTGACAATTTTTTTTAGGATTTTCGGCAACAGCTTGTCTTGCATTTAAATCATTATCCGTTTCAAACACTTTACGCTTTGCACGATTTAATTTTTCCGTGTTTATAATATTACTTTCTTCACTTTCAGAATTCTCACCAGTATCTGAATCACTTGGAACATATTCGTCGCTGGATTCATTTTTAGAATCTTGAACCACTGATTCTAAATAACAACATTTTTTATTACCTATTATTTTTGCTTGCCGAATGGTAATACTCACCATTCTCCATATTTTCTTCACTTTTAGAATCCTCATTAGTATCTAAATTTTTATCATTTTGAACATATTCATCGCTGAATTTGTTTGCAGATATATGGACCACCGACGCTAAAAACAATATTTTTTATAACCCATTATGTTAGCTTTCTGAGTGCTAGTATTTACCATCCTCAGTCATAGCAGTGCTCGGCTTTGAGCAACTCACTTTTGGAATAATAGGCGGATTGCCTTTATTTACAGTCTGATATTTTTTTAAAGCAATAGTTGTGGGACTTTCATTATCTAAAGCAAAATAATATAGGTACATAACCTCACTTTAATCATAACTTAAAATTTTAAACAATGCTTTATAAAAGTCTACTATTTCCTTACCCGCGCCTTGCAATCTTCCCTCACACATTTTTAACATAATTTGTCCCCTGGATAACATTTTTCAGTATGAAATATTGCACGAAATTGCAGCACTAATTCTCACACACCAATCGTACAACCTAACCTTACAAATATAAAGTAGGGTGTTATGTTACCAGCTTGTTAACGGATTCGCATGTTTTCAATTATTTTGTAGTGGATAAAGGAGGTATGTGATCATAACACCTTTATCCATTACTTGGCAAACACATATTACGTACATACAACCTTTATCCATAAATAAATTGGCTATTAATTAATATTTTACCATAAAACCCATATATTATGGTAGAGCATTAAATAAACTGGTTGAGTGTATAAATATCTCAAATTTTGCAAATATGTGACATACCACCTTTATCCACTTACCCCTTCAATTAACGTAGAGCCAGTGTTTACGTGTGTGTTGTGCATTCAATTCAGAAGTGCTATCTGGGAGATAGCAACACATCCAAAGAGCTTTTTGAGGGGATTGGAGATTTCAACCAGCCAGTTACTGTTAGCTGTCCTGCTTCATTTGCAGAGGAATTCTATAGGTTGCTGATCAGGTTACGCTAAAGCGACGTTAAGGTCAGTGTTGTTTCTTAACTTTTGCTAACAACTTTTGGAATACTTCAAGGATATTTAAATTGTGTGTTTAATATTAGTGAACTTGTATTTAGAACTAAGAATTACTATTAATTATCTAAATTCTAATAGTGTTCTGAGTACTCGGCGATTTTAGGTCATTATATTTAGAAATTCTAACCTTTTGATTTAATTTAAGATTGGGGATGTAAATTAGAGATTTTGGGTTTTAATATTGATTAAAAGTTATCTTAAACAAACTTGACTATCCTTACGTCATTGACAATTCAATAAACATATCTGAATGTCATTAAGATATTTAGAATATCAGTAAAAGACCTGAAAGTAACTATAAAATTACTTTATATTAATCAAATAGTTGAACAATCAGTAATACTTGTTATTAAGAAGCACCATTCAGCTGAGGGTAAGGAGTATTTCTTTAGCTTTACTGACTAGCCGGAGCAAAATTTAAAATAAATAGAAGAATATACCATGACAATATTTGTATGTCACGTATTGACGTTTGTGGGGTAATTTATTATTTTAATTTATCATATAAATAAGTGATATAACACCGCATAGAGGCGTTCTATTACACAGTCCCTCTCCCCCTATTGTTAGATACGATAAAGATATACTTCCGAACTTGAGTTTCGCTGACCTAGCAACCAAAAAATTACGTTACTCAAAATTAGTGCTAATAACATATTTTTTGGTCCAACGTAATAAACACAGGTATCTTTAAAAACGCAATACCAAGTATAATCTGAACATCAACAACAATTTAAAACAAAAATAGTTTTCAATGGAAATGTTATTATAAATAAGTGTTTAGCACTAATTGCGATTAACGTAATTTTCTAGGTACTAAGGGAGCGAAACTCAAATTGAACGTATCCGATAATAAGTTAACTTTGAAGTATCTCATTTTGGGTAATACACAGGGTGGTAAAAAAAAGAAAAAACAGTGATTTCCAAATAACAGTTGAGTGTATTTTGAAAAATAAGGGTACTTAATTATTGTGCTATTATCATATTTTCGAACCTCCCCCGTATAAGGCAGGAGATAAGTACATTTTGGCAAGTGCATTTTGAGTTTGAAATATTTAATCATTTTAATGCGATATTAATTTCTGAAATGATTTTAAAGCTGCACATATGGTGTTCAAATTTAACAGACACATCTCATATAATTATTTTAAATCACTGATATGTTATCCATGGAATAATTTTTTTTTAATGATCGTAACATCTTTTTTTATGATAGTTTATATAAGCCACTGCCAAATTAGTCAAATTATTGCTGGATGATTTTGTTTGCTGTTATTTTCTCCTAATGCCAAGACTGATAACTGAATGCACAAATACCTTATACAATACTTCAAATTAATACTCATTTCATTTAAAATAATGCCCATTTAAATTGTCCTGAATATAATGATCACGTTGCCGTGTCGTAAAATTATTGGCAAATTAAGGAAATCAAAGCCGCCTTATGTCCCACAGTTGATTTTCATCATTTTACAATAATTTTACAACAATAGGGCAACCTGATCATTATAAGTAAAAGTAAAACAATATGAATACCCGTCACTTTGATCTCATAGTAATCACTTATTTCTGTAATAAAAATCTGGTGCGATACACGCACACAACTTCCTTTTACAGTGTTCTGTATTCCACAGAAACCGTACAAAATAGAACGTTAGTTGAAGAGACAAATTTTCTCTAAAATTATAATCCGAATTCAAAAATGTAATAATATACAGGGTGTTCTATTTAAAATAGGAGTTAATAAAAAAACAAAAGAAACTCATTTTAGAGGTATTCAACTGAAAAATCTCCAATATTTCCTTTATTGCAAAAGAAAATTTGAAAAATCTGTAAAGAGCTTTACCCAGAACTTCCCTCGTGGCATTGTGACACTAAATAATTTTAAAAATCAAACTAAGTTAGGGGTAAAAATATATTCACGTTTCCAATAAATTAAATAAATTTTCAAATAAAAAAACATTACCGGTGGTCGAATTCGAAAGGCAGGCGGATGCGTATGCAATCCCAACGTTTTGTGGAATATTGCAAAGAGAATGGCCATTTCTACCTGCGCTACGGAGAACTACGTGACTACGTGCGTCCCGGCTGCCTTAAATAGAACCTTTTTTCGTTGACACCTCTTACGCTGTAAAGCAGAAAGAGCACTTACGCTGTATCTGTTTTTCTCGTCAAGAGTAAAGTATCACGTATGTTCAAATTGTTACTTTTCTGTATCTTAGATAAGGCAAAAATAATAACAAGCAAGGTAAAATAGTCTAAAAATATCTTAACAAGTATAATAATATTGATACAATAAAACGAAACACTTTGTTATCGAATTAAATCAAATTCAAATTTTTAAAAAATTCGGGGAGGGATTCGATCTACATCATCCGCGGATGCAATTGTAACCGCATCGATAGGTTATACTGTGCCATGCAGGTTTGCTGGTATGTGTTTAAAGCGCGGCTGTATTTAAGAGAACGGTGTTATTGTTGAAACGTTTTGTTTGTTTTGCGACCTTAGCTTGTATCTGTTGGGTCATATTTTCGTCAAGTGTAAAGCCTCACCTGTGTGCAAATTATTACTTTCATCTATTTCCCACTCAACGCAATAATAAACAAAACTTAATCTTTTCTAAGGTGCTCACCCTGTATATATTTTTCCGAAATTTTCTGGATTTCATGCTAGGTAGATATACGGATGGGGCCATAATTATATATAACAACAATGAGATAACATGAACAACAAAATAGAATGCTTGGGTAAGAAAGAGATGACCATACCAAGAAATTATTTTGGTAAGCATTTTTAGTTGACATATGTCATAATTAAAATGAATGTCAAGCCTACTCGAATATTTGCTACTATGTTTATCTCTTTCTTACTCAGGCAATACGTGTTATTTTCTTGTTCACGTTATCCGATTGCTGTTTATTTATAATTTTGGTCCGATCGGTATAATCTGCATGCAAAATATCGCCATCCTAAAAAAATTATTTTTGAGTTATAGCGCCAACAGACAGACAGACAGACAGACAGACAGACAGACAGGTGGACTAACAGAAAGACGTCATCTAGTGGCCTTGAAACGTGAAGATCTGAAGAAATCTCTGAAGGTGATTTTTTCGCTATTACAATACTTCCTTCGTCTTTTAGGCGAGGGAAGTTATAAACGGTTTAAGATGGATTATTTCAAGAATTAACAAAGGAAAGAAATTAAAATAATAATTTATTCACTTGAATATAAAATTCTAAACCTACCTACTTTAAATGTTGAAATATTTTTCCTTTTATTCTCTGGGTTAAGTGTTTATATTAGCATTTTAAAGGCGCTTGTTTGTTAACCATTGCAATAAAGCATCTTAAGGAGTTTAAATTATTATTTTATGTCGATAGTTACATATCTGAAAAACAGCTGAATTTAGAGGTATGAAGTAGGATATAAAAGAGAGCTCATTAAAAGATCTTTTCACAAATATAAAAAATTCTGAATTATTAGATATACAAATTTTGCTGTAGCATTAATATCCAGAACCACGATTTTACACTAGTAAATTCACGAAAGACATAATTTGTTGGCAATGTTTTCTTTCATTCGGTTGTTTTCTATTACATCATCCGCCTGAAATTAACCTTTTTTTTCATAAAATCCGTAACATCTCCAAAACTATTGACCTTAGACCCATAGAACGTTATATTAAAATTATTAATATGAAAGTGCAAAACTTTTAAACTATATACATCTAGGGCATTCCGTTAAACAAATGTAAGTTTGGTTTGTTAGGCTGTTTTGAGCCCCCCCCCCCCCCAACTTTTATATATACGATTTTTATGTAACTCTTATCTCAAAGTTCTAGAAATATTTTCCACCTCCGCATCGTTGCCGGACCCTGTATAGCAGTGTTTCAACTATAATTCCAGACGTAATGCTTATTTGGAAATCCCTATACCTGAAGCAGGGCCCCCGCTACCATATGTGCAAAGTGTGCAATGCACACGGGCGCCATCCTTTAGGGGCACCAAAACCCAAAGTCAAAAAAAAATTGCAAAAAAATTTGCAAAAAAAAAACAAAACACAAAAATAATTTTAAAATAAAAGTTGAGAAATTAAATAGGATTAGGTATAAATACACACGAAATTTTATTAGTATATCATCCAGTTACTGCCGATTTCTATGTTGCGAGAACATGTCAGGCGGTAGTTTATTGATTTTTCCTGTTCAGATATGAATAATGCCTGGAGCGATATAAAAGCGATGCATCGCCAGAGGCGTTTTTAAACCGGTTAGTTCACTGGACCTCGCAACAAGTGCATAAAAACAAGTAATCCTATTAATTTTTACATTTAAAGTTATTTTTATTTTGTTACGTGTTGTGTTGTATAATATTTTGTTTACTACTTTTTTTTCTAAAAAATTAAGTGCTGAATACCTGCTGACTGCAATTTCAACGGTTTGATTTTTTATAAAATGGTAAGTGTTCCCTACTTTATACTATCAACATTAACCCTTTATAGGATACTGGTTATAATTTTTTTTTACCCAAATATCTTTTTATTAATTGAAATGTCATGTACGAGTTTAAAAAAGTAATTGGTTTTTTATCCATGACTCGCTTAGTTTTTATGCTATCGATCTTTTTTAAAAACCATTTTGTAGGGTTTTTTAAGGGCTATAAGATCAAATTAGTTTAATATTTTTTCTGCCTTTATTTTTGAAAGGGTTTAAGCTGAAAGGGCTCGAACAAATTGCTTTTTCCTCAAATATGCAAACTTGGTGCTTATTATTGTGCTTACTTTAGAAGTTAATTCCTAATTCCCATGAGTACTAATTATTTATTTGTTTTTTCAGGATAAAAGAAAGAGACCTTCATGTGCGAAGTTTCGAGAGCAAAAGAAACTGAGACTACAAGAAAGGGAAAAAATGGCTGGATCTTTAAAGCACTTCTTGCAAAACAATCAAGATTCCACGGAGACTATCGATGCGACCGAATCTCAAGATTCTAAATCCGTAATATCCGACCATCTGAAATTTCAACAGAGGCGACCACGGTAACATCAGGTCCTGCAACAAGTGGCGGCGGTTGTAGCAGCAAAACAGCTTCTACTGATGCAGAGCCCGATAAAGCGATGACACCATCCTCGTCTACAGCACTTGAACAATCCACTTCAGGTAATTCAGCTTGTGTAAGAAGTTCGGTAATGTCAGCTACCGAAATACCTGCTGCAAGTGACACTTTCGATGAAGGCTTTAATGAGGCTAGTGTCGATATAATTCCGTCCGACCTCGGTTTGTGGCCCGAAAGAATCACCAATGAGATAGCTAGAATATTGGTTAAACGTGGTCCGCCCTTGATAGACATCAGTTTTAGCTTTCCTAGTAATAAAGATAAGAGAAAGTTTTCGTGCAAATACTTTGTAAGAAGTCTAGCAAATGAGAAAAAGTCGAAAGGACTTGGCTTATTTACTCTATTTCTAAAGATTCTGTATTTTGTTTTTGTTGTAAGTTGTTTTGTAAAACTCCTAACACTTTTTGTGATACAAATGGAGTATCTGATTGGCAACACTTGTCTTTGCTAATGAAGAGACACGAAACGTCAATTTTACACAACAGTTATATGAACACTTGGGTAAATTTTAAAAAAATGTTGGAGACATCTACGACTGTTAATGCTCATCACCTGCGGATTTTAGAAACGGAAAAAAAATATTGGCGCGACGTGTTGGAAATAATTATTGCGATTGTTAAGTATTTATCTACACAATGCTTGGCATTTCAAGGTTCTTCTAAATTACTTTTCGAACATGATAATGGAAATTTTCTAAAAGCTGTTGAGATGATTGCCTCTTTTGATTCAGTGATGAGACAGCACGTTAGCCGAGTGTGTAACTCCCAAAAAAAATCTGTTAAAATGACTCATTATTTAGGCGTGCAAGTACAGAATGAAATAATTGAATTATTGCCGTCTAAAGTAAGAAATAATATTTTAGAAATGGTTGGCAGTTCAAAATATTTTTCAATAATATTAGATTGTACACCAGACACTAGTCATACTGAGCAAATTAGTCTTGTTCTGAGGTATGTTGTACTTAACACCACCTCAAAAAAGGTTGAAGTTAAGGAAAGTTTTATTGCGTTTAATCCAATACTGGACTCTACAGGGGAAGGGATATATACATTTGTGACAAAAATTTTGAAAAAATTAAATTTAGATATAAAAAATATTAGGGGACAAGGTTATGATAATGGGGCAAACATGAAGGGAAAGCATGTTGGGCTTCAAAAACGAATTCTTGGTGCGAATCCGAGAGCCCTTTTTGTACCTTGTGGGGCTCATACTTTGAACTTAACAGTAAATGACGCTTCTAAGGTGTCAGATGCTACAATAAACTTTTTTAATCTTGTGCAAGAGTTATATAATTTTTTTTCGTCATCCACAAAAAGGTGGGATGTTATGAGAACAAATGTCCCCGGGTTAAGTTTAAAGCCTCTAAGTGAGACAAAATGGTCCAGCAGAATTGATGCAATAAAACCCCTTAAACTTTATTTAATTAAGGTTTGCGAAAGTCTTCTAGAAGTAGCTGAAGATAATTCCTTTCACATTGATGCAAGACAAAGCGAGTTCCCTCTTAACGTCTGTACAAAATTTTCAATTTATTTGTGGAATTATTATTTGGCATGACGTTTTATTTCATATAAATATTGTCAGCAAACAAATCCAAAGTGCTACAATTAATATTAAAGTATGCCAAACCTACCTAAAAAATTTAGTTGATCACTTCCAGCAATATAGATCTGACCAATCATTTCAAGAAATTCTTGTACAAACGAAAGAAGTAGCACTCTCTCTCGAAATTGAAGAAGACTTTCCACCGTTACCAACGGTCAGGAGGAAATTTAAACCAAAACTGTTTGACTATGAACACCGAGATGAGACCACTCATGATCCAAAAACCGCCTTTAAAATTAGTTTTGTCTTTAAAATTATAGATCAAACTTTAAGCTCTCTAAAAAACCGATTTGACTTATTAAATGAGTATGATAATATTTTCGGATTTTTTAGCGACATATTCAAATTAAGTGACAGCGATCTTTTAAAACGTTGTTCTGTTCTTGAAGAGCGACTGACAGATCAGGATAATAAGGATATAGAGTCCAATGATTTGTTTAATGAAATTAAAGCGTTAAAGTTGTTTTCATTACTTGATGATACTGACCCCTTAAGTATTTTACAATATATATTTGAAAACAATTTAATCTCCACCCTTCCAAACGTAAGCATTTCACTAAGCATTCTTCTGACATTGCCTGTATCTGTAGCTTCGGGCGAGCGATCTTTTTCAAAGTTAAAAATCATTAAAGATTATTTAAGATCGACAATGCTTCAAGAAAGATTGTCTGGGCTAGCAATATTAGCAATTGAACAAGAAATTTTTGATGGTATAAATTTTAGCGATGTAATTAATGAATTTGCAACAGTAAAGTCTCGGAAAATATCCCTACTACAATAGCTATTTTTTATTTTTCTATTGTACCTAGCTATCATTTTTTATTTTATAACGAAGTTACCTAGGTATTTGTTATCAGAAGTATCTGCATATTTTTTAAAATATCTAAGTATAAGTAGAAAGTAGTACTTATATATATGTAGACATTAGGCAATATTTCTGTTATTTGTTCCTCACTTGTAAACATCAATTTATCAAGTCACTGTATTCACTTTGAAAATGTTTCATAACTGGCTAGCCAGTAAATTTTTTACTGGCTAGCCAGTTATATTTTACAAGCGTGCTCATAGATAAATGATAGCGTGCAAAGCAAGAGTTGTCTTCCTTAGTATGTGTGATATTGATGAATTTAGTTGCTTGTCAGTTTGACATTTTGAATAAACAGTAAATTTATAGTTATTTACAAGTGAGGAACAAATAAAATATTCAACAAAACACACCAGGTAACCATTTTTACTGGCTCAAGGATATGACAGGCTCGCCTAACGGCTTGCCAGTCATCCCAATCCTATCGCCAGTAAAAACTGTTTTACCTGGCTTGTAATGTAAAATACTATAAAATGGGTGTGAACAAGAATTTATTTTAATTTATTTTGTTATGATTTTATTCTGTTTGTTTCATTTTGATATTATAGTCTACAAAAAAATATGACTTCTAAAGTTCAGTTTTTTGCTTTATTTCAAGCACCTACCTACCTACCTACCTACCTACCTTCAAAAAAATAAATAAAAAAACATTATCCAAAATGCCTTAAGGGGCGCCAAAATTCTTTTTTGCACACAGGCGCCAGTAGCCCTTACGGGGGCCCTGACCTGAAGATACACAATTCAATAGTCAGTATTTATACATAAAGCTATGATAACCTAACTCGGAAAGCTTCTTTCTTGATAATTATTATTGCCCACCTGTGCTATATTATGACATGAGACGATACCAACTTTAGTTATTTAGTAGTAGAGTCCCTGTATTTCTTATTATATACAGGGACTCTATTTAGTAGTAATTTACGGTACCCTCTATACCTAAATCCGGTTTATTAATAATCAGATACATTTCTTTTTGAATGCATGCCACAGCCGATTGCACCAATAAATATCTGGCGAAATTCACGAATGCCATCGTTGATTATCGATATTCATATCCGATGCTACAAGAACACTCTAAACTGTCTAAATCCGGGGTCAGAAATAGGCTGCGGTTGTGACGTCCTTTTGAAAAGTACAAACTATCGAGTACCGGCTCGTGAATTTAAAGCTTTTTACGTTTATTTGCATAACCCTAGGTCAGAAGTGACGCTACGCTTGTAATCGCTTGGTTAGTTAAATATTTATTGGTACAAGTAATTGCTAGAAATATAAACAACACCCCGGATACCTTCCCGGATCTGCGTTAATTGTACTATTTCTTACTCTGCACACTAGATTCTCGAAGATATTCGACCTTTATACTGGGACTTTCGCAGCCAACGCAGACAGTGGCACTTCTGGACAATCTGAGCGACAGGCTGCAATCTCATTTCCGCAAAGGTAAAACCGCAGTGAAGCTAGTTTCGTAACGCGTAGTAGGGTTTTAATTATTCCGGCGCCAACAAGATCACATTAAATTGCCCTTTAATCATGCCTTTGGCGTATATGACGATGACGCTAATCGCGTCGCTTCGAAGAAAGTTTTGGTAAGTAGATTAATGTACAAAATTGTGTCAATTGTACGGATATTTATAGATCTTTCGCTATTTTACGCAGCGTTAGTGGCTGCGAGTACTGCAAATTAATGCTCAGGAGCGCGAGCAAATAACAGTTTAGTTGCTGCTTCCCCACCACTATAAACTGTCAAAAATTTCCAGTAGTTAGGTAAATTCTCAGACAACCAATTATGATCATCTAATTTCCAATTAATGTCAAGGCTGCAGATATGTTACATTATGTTTTAAATTCTTGAAACGCCGTTTTCTCAAAATAAAAATATGAATGTGTTCTATAAGGAGCATTATACAGTGTGTAACTAAAGTATAGGTCACAACAGTCAGAGTGGTTACACATTAAAGTGATGACAAGAGTTAAATAAAGACTACACGCAAAACATATACGACGCACTTGGAGGTAGCACAACCTTGAGGCCAAAGTGTGCGTGAACTTGGTTCATTCTCCACCCAAAAAATTTATTTTGTTATATTATCGAGATTAAATAATCATACCTGTGTGATACGAGTGATACATTACAAGGAGTATAAGCACTTTATTATTTTTTTCAATGAGAAAGAAAACATCAAAGTCCAAACTCCTATTATCTATTTACCCCTTGGTTGTGTTTTATATGCTCTCAGAAATGATAGATAAAAATAAGAAGCAAAAAACTTGATCTGAAAAAATAAAATGCTGAGATTTGCAGTAGTTAAGGATGGCCGTTACTAACCCCGAAACAAGCAGAACTCAGTATCTAAATGTGTTAAAACTAATTCTACTGAATCTCTTGAAAGTGAAGATGAAGCAGCTAGATCTAGTTGAAATGAAACTATGAATAATCCTATCATTGAACGTGTGTCTAGTCAGAGTGAATTTGTGACTGAGAATGAACCTGATATGAAATGAAATGAAATGTTCTATATTTTTAAGCATGGCGATTTAAAATGTTATCTTTGCATACAATCCGCTATGATCAATTAAAAATGCGAAATTTACCGTAGGGGCCAAGAAAAAATCTTCATAGTTCATTACAAAAGAATTGAAAAACAAGAGACAATAATAATAGAAATTGTTAAAACATAAAATGACATAAAATTTATATTTCATTATTTTATTTTATGTTTAGACCCTTTCCGAATACTATTATTGCGCCTAGAAATGTGTCCTTTTACTTTTTTCAACAAAAGTTGAAGGTTTTTGGCAATACTCAAAAAGACTTTGAAATCAAATACAGCTTACCTTAATCGTTAAGGTAAGTTCTGGAAATTTTTAAATATTGCTATGAACATATTTTAAGCCTTTATGATTGTAATTACCATTAATAACATTTCAAGCATATCAAATATTATTTTATAAAATGCTCCAGAAATGTACTAGTTTAATTTTTGCAAATTATATAAAGTAGCATTGGCCTTGGTAATAATTTATAAAACGATATTAATAATAATGTTAGCCTTAATTTGAACAACAACATGTAATCAGAACAGGCTTGGAAATAATGTAAAACAATGTAAGATCGAAGACAAACGATTGGGGAAACGAAGCCAAGCTGTGAAGTGGTGTTAATTTTGGCTTACCCAATGAATAATTATTAATACGTGAATAAATATCCATTTCCCAAATAAATGTGTTTGAAATTAATTTTCTCTCCTTTGGGTACGCTGTAGCAGGTTGCGTGAATTCGTAGCACCTATGCAGAGGTTAATAAAAAGTGTTTAATTTGTGCATCGAGTGTAAGCTGGTTTTTCTAAAATTGTATACGAAGTTCAAATAGTGTAATTGAAGCCCTGTAAACTAAAGGTAGGCAATGACCTTCTTGGAAAGCAGTTGGAGCCCTAGGTGTGAGACTACGGCTGAGTTGGATGCGTTTTCAGAGTGATCGGGGAACAGGAGTCGTTCTGCAGGGCATCAGCGGCTTGTATCTACAGGCCAACGGAGAAAGAGATGCATCGTGGGACTTGCTGGGGGCTCGATTTAAGCCCTAGTTTTCATTTCAAAATCAACAAAAAGGTCAGGAAAATGTATCCTAAATGATTGAATTTAGTTGTTTTCAATTTACGTCGGTTTTCTTGTGCACTTCCGGCAGACGCGTCATCTGAGTGCTTTTTGTTTGTTGGACGTGTATTTAATTACTGCTATTGTTATCACATAGGCAACGCTTTACTTACGTAATGACTGATATTTGTCAAGGAATAGCGAATTTGTTTAGCGAAATTGTGAGGTTTGATCGCCATATTTGAATTTGGTTCCCATTAGTTATAATATCCAGTATTGTAGCGGTCCCAGTGGTTAAATAGGCATTGCTCAAAGCTTTACAATTTTAAATTATAAAAAATATAACATGATAATTAAGTTGATAGCAAATGTATTTCCAATAATTTATACAAATCAAGGTAATACTTGCTAGGATGTAGAGACCCGACCCAACGATATGATTAAAGTCTTTATTTAAATAATAACAACAACAGTAATACGATTAGCGGAAAGAAATTGCTTTTTGCAATACAAAATATACAAGACATTTCGACTACACAAATCAGATAGTAAACGCTTACGAAAAGATTAAAGCAAAAACAGCTACAAGTAATAAATATAGGGTTATCGATATTGTTCTCCAAATTAGTAATAATTTTTTTATTACTGTAATGCAATTAAACAATATTTAAATGTGTAAAACTGTAAAGTAAAGAAAAAATCACTTTAACATAGTAAAGGTCATGTTGACAAGATATAAGAATAAAAGAACGTTCATACAAGGTCCTCAAGTCAGGCTATAAGTCATTTTAACGAGACTAACAGTCATTTTGACGAAATTGAATGTCGTATAAACGAAACTAAGTCTGTTTAAACAAAATTCGGTAGTATAATCTTTCAAGCTAAATTACACATCGTTTTACTTATACAAATAATATTTAATAATATAATATAATATTTAAAGTGTAACTATTTAAGGCATAGACTAAAAGTTGTTTAACAAGGTGAAAGTCTCGTTTTGTCCATATTTGGATAATTTGAACAAGATGTAATGTTAAAGAAAAGTCAATTTAAAGGGGTTCAAAGTCGCTTATGAGATGGAAAATATCAATGATGTTTAATAGTCATTTTTACGATATTAAAGGTCGTATAAGCGAGATTAAATTTAATGCCATTAAAAGATGTTTCAATGAAATTAAAATTCGTCCAATCAAACTTTAATGCCGTTTTAACAAAATAAATATCGTTTAAATAAGTTTCAGTCATGTATATACACTTCTCCAATAAATTAACGCACCAAAAAAAGGTAGCCAAAAGTTTAAAGTTAATTATTGTCGAAACCACTTATCCGATTTGGACGATTTTTTTTTGAATGACACGTCGTCTCTTTCAGAAAGTTAGTGTACTACTCTATTTGCATAGAAACTGATTTTTTTATAAATACCGGGTGTAACAATTATAACGTATTTTTTCCATAAAATGTATAACACCCTGTGGAGTTCAACAGCTACAATATCAAGTTATAATTCATAGCAAACTCTACCCTTATCTTTTTATAACATTTTGTTTTTTGATTCACTCTTTTATCTTAGCTACTGCAAGAGAAACACAATTTTATAGCATAACATGTTTTTATTGACTTTAATTTGCATTAAATTCACTAAAGTAGCAGGCTATGGAGAAACAGAAAGAAACAGTAATTGTCATCAGATAAATACAACTGTCAAAAAGCAGTAGTTGATAGAAGTGTGTTTTCGGTGTTAGTCCTTAACGTTTTTTTTTGCAAAATCTTTAATTTTCTCAGTATGCAACGTGAAACACGAAATCTTATTCGCGAAGAATGTGCTCAAGCATTCGTTCTGTTTGAGGAAGGTTAGAAGTTATTCTGGCCAGAGGCGAAAATACTCGCTACTGAGACTTTCGTTTACCTTTTTTCTTTACATTTTGTTTCTTTTTTTGTTGTTGTTAAATTAGGTCTCCATTAACACATGTTATGCTATAAAATAGTGTTTCTTTTGCAGTAGCTAAGATAAAAGAGTAAATCAAAAAACAAAATGTTATAAAAAGATAAGGCTAGAGTTTGCTATGAATTATAACTTGATATTGTAGCTGTTGAACCCCACAGGGTATTAAAAATTTTATGGAAAAAACACGTTATAATTGTTACACCCGGTATTTATAAAAAAATAAGTTTCTATGCGTAGTACACTAACTTTCTGAAAGAGACGACGTGTCATTCAAAAAAAAAATCGTCCAAATCGGATAAGTGGTTTCGACAATAATTAACTTTAAACTTTTGGCTACTTTTTTTTTGGTGCGTTAATTTATTGGAGAAGTGTATAATGCCGTTTTACTGATCTTAAAGGTCACTTAAATAAGACATACGACATAAATCGTTAAACAATAAAATAATCAATGGTTAAAGTAATATTAACAAGACAGCCCTTTAAACAAATTTTAAAGTTATTTTGTAATAGACAATTAACCAAATTAATGGATATTGCCACACTCAGTACGGTAATAAATATTACCTCACTCTTTTTATATAAAAGAAATACATTGACCCAGAATGCATTGATAAAAATAAAATATTGAACAATACACGTTTGCTTATGGCACTTAACGAGACTCGTTTGATTGCCGCATAACTCGGCTCACCGCCCCGCCCCGTTTTGGCAATCAAACTCGTTTTGTTAAGATGTTCATAATCAAACTGAGTGCGGTAATGTAGCTCATAGCGATACTAAAATTAGTTTGGTTAAGAGTCTATAACAATACCGATAAAGATAAAATGAGTTAACCGCCTTTTCGACCTGCATTTATAGAAGTTTATAACTAGGTAAACGCTGTTTAGGCAAGATATAATCGTTTAGATTAGTAAATTCTACTTAAATGATATTTACAACGAATTAAAGAAATGCACAAGATGAAAGTCATGGGTTTGAAGAATATTTTTAGATGTTGATTAAAGAGAACCCAGTGAGGTCGAGTGGGCTGCTGGAAACCGGGGCTGACATTTAATTATGTCCTCAGGCGGAAGGCAACTCACAAGAAAGCTTCGCTGAGTATTGCACTTTTCGCTTCCGGACTTACAAGACCGTTGGGTAGTCTAACACCCGTATTCATAGTCGTTCGCCAGCGGATCGCCGGCGACTCGCCGGAGTTTCGTTATGAATAGTATGTTGGCTGCACTGTACGTCTATGTCAAATTCGAGGTGATCAGGTTAGGTTTTCAGTCAGTTTTGACAGAAACTGACACAAAATCTAACCTGCTAACCTCGAATTTGACATAGACGTACAGTGCCGCCAACATACTATTCATAACGAAACTCTGGAGAGTCGCCGGCGATCCGCTGGCGAACGACTATGAATACGGTCGTAAGGCTATGTGATCTTTGATGGCATCCTTCCCGTGGTGGTCTTGTTTAAAGTAATTCTGTCGGATCTAGATTGGAAGGTTGATAAACTAACCTCAAACTGAAGTGTAGAGCTGAATGAAATAGGGTTACACTGTCTTGAACGATGACCATGGAATACCTGACGTCTTCCACGATCCCTTAGCCTTACTCCTGTAACAAGCTCTACAGGAGCGGACCTCCTTTCCTGTCTACTCGTGGTATTAATTATGGATAACATGAATAACCCAAACACTTCTTTAAAAGGGCGATCTGTTTCAGGAACTACCCTGATCGTCCCAGAAGAGTGCTCCTCCACTGAAGCCTCTTCAGAATTAGTCAACAAGGGGGAAACCGTTTCGGGATCCTCCTCAGTAATCGATACTACACCGCAACAACGGCTTTCTACCAAGACAAACTATTGCGGTGCGGAAAGAAGACGTTGTAAAAAGGCGAAAGGTAAGTTGGCCGCTAGCGACCAACGGGGCCCGTCTATAGATACTGAAAAGCAACTGGAGCTTTTTATTAGAAGCTTAACTTCCAATGAACAACATAATGCCATGGAGAAGGTTACGTCCTCTGCCGCGGGCTCCAAACGGGGCTGCCCAGAGAATAAGACCCCTCCCATCTCACACAAGGCCGCAAAGAGGGTCCGACCCGGTCTCTCTTACAGTCAAGCGGCCAACAAAGACCTCAAAGTTGCGATTGCCTGAAACATTTTTCGTCGTAAATCACTGTAAAACACGCCGATGAAATTCAACTCATCCTCGGCCAATACGTGGATGGGCTCCCGGATGAAGGGTCGTTCCCAAAATTTAACGACTTAAGGTCGGAGCCAGAAATCAATTCGGTCACATACTCTGATGTCTTCTCCAAGAACTAGCTAACAGAAGCCGTCATTGGAGACAATATTTCAACTCGCTATTTAGAGGGCGACTATGTCCCTATAATAATCAAAATGGTAGTCTGGATACCGGGAGCAATTGAGAACAACGCTATCATCTTAAAAAGGTTAAAATGCTAGAATCCGGACGGATTTCCGGACGGGTCGTGTCCAAAGAGCTCCGGCTTATGTTTGACCTTAACGAGCCCCCCTCGTCGGATTAAAGAAACTCGGCATGAATACCTATACAGGCATGGTAGGGGTCTCCCAGAAACTCTCTCCCACCCTCAAATTTCAGAAAATGGTAAGTTACTGCGACAGGAATAACTTAACTCTGCACTTTCAACCTAAATCTAAACTGCTCACCAGCTGCAAATGTATTTAAAAACCCAATATTAACCCATGGGAGGGCTATAAATAGGACCTCGGAAGTAGGTTAGAATTAGTCAAAATAATTACAAAAACCTCTAACGAGCTAGAAGACAATATTGCTCTCGTATACCGCTCTATTGTAACGTCATACAAGACCAATTGTCTTATCAACCCATGTAGGGAAGGTAAAAGGACTCCATGGTGGGGTCCTCAACTCTAGTTCCTCCGCAAAAAAAACTCGCTGAAGATCCAGACTTTCAAAAATGATAAACTGTTTTTACGGTCATATAAAAGCTGCATACACAGAACAAAAAGGGAAACGTGGTGGGCTTTCTGCGAAAGCATCAAATGCCTACTGGAAGCAACCAGACTGCAGAAATCGTTCTCTAAAAACCCAGGTTCCAGGCTGGAGATGCTAAGGCTACCATCTGCTACTTTCACAGATACTAGAAAAAAAGGCACACAAGTATGTCGTCGCTGCCCACTTCCCTGGCACCATTCTTGTACAACAAGCCATATGTATGGCACACACTACCATGGACTGGAGGACGGTCTCAAACTTCATACTGGCCCGGCCCTAGGGCACATTTTTGTTCCCTGGACAATGGTAAAAGTAATTCTCTTACCCAAAGCATACAATGCATGATACCACGAAGAACTGCAAACCTATCAGTCTGACTTCTTTCCTGCTAAAAGTGTGGGAAAGCCTGGTTAGGTACATTAAAAATGGAGCATTGGTTGCCTTTCCGATTCAATCATCGCAACTCTACTACCAACACGGTAGGTCAGTGGAGATGGCACTTCACGCGATCGTCTCCAAGATCGAGAAAATCTTATAGAAGTGGCTTTTTATAAGAGCTCCTCCCTCCATCTGTTGGTAAGGTGGATCGGGTCCATGCTGTCAGACCGACAGGTAATTATCTCAATGGACAAGCTCTCCGTTAGAGCGACTGTCACTCGTGACTACCCTCAAAGAAGAATCTTGTTTCCAATGTTATAGCCTAATCTAGTCCTAGACAGGCTACTCAGGAAGCTCTCTGCAAAAGACATCTTTCGGTTCGGTTACGCTGCTGACCGTGCAATATTAACACTTGAAAAGTTCGCTGGCATCGCGGTGGAAAATCAATATTACAAGGCAAGCCGAACTTATTCTGGATTGAAAGCTGAACTGGAAGGCTCATGTATAGATACAAATTCAGAAGGCCACTGTCTCCTTGTGGAGATGCAGACCTACCTTTGGAATCAGCTGGGCTCTGAAGCCTCGCGTGAGTATATGATTATACACTGTGGTTATAAGACCTATAATAACATATGCTGCTCTGGTTTGGTGGCTGACAACTAGCAAGACAACAATCAGAAATAGTTTCAACAAACTGCAGACGTTATCCTGTTTAGCATAACAGCAGCAATAAGCACCCCTCCTGCGGCAGCTCTGGAGGTGCTTCTGGTACTCTGGTTTCTTCACTTAGTGACCGAGACAGAGGTTAGAAAATTAGCCTACATACTTAGCCAGAGACAAATGTGGGTCGTGAAATTGGGACATCCAACATTCTGTGAAGATTCCAGAACTTCTCACAAAAAGCGATTTCATGGCTCCGCTCTATCTTTTCCATAAAGCATTTAAAGTACTCATCCCTGATAGAAATCACTGGCGTCAGCAACATGATCTTATCGCTCCAGGGGTTTTTCGGTACACAGACGGTTCCAGAATGGCAAAGGCATCTGGTGATGGCATTTATGGCGATAAGATTAGGGTCAAGCGCACTGCTCACTCACTTGCCCTTGGCAAATACGCCATTGTATTCCAAGCAGAGATCTTTGCCATCTTGACCTGTGCCCAGGAGAACCTTCAAAGAAAATACTCGAAGCTTCGTATCTATACTTGTACAGGCAGTCAGAGAGCATTAAGAACACTGTGCTCGCCCAGGTTTAACTCTAGGTTGGTTCTGAAATGTTGCCAGACATTGAATAGGCTTGGTACAAAAACTGGTCCTTATTGCTATAGGTACCAGGCCATAGTGAAATAAAACGTAACGAAGAAGGTGATGGTCTAGCCAGAAAATGTTCTCAAGAGCCACCTATTGGTCCTGAGCCAGCTTTAGGAATTACCCGTATTACTGCAAAGAGAGAAATTGAGCACTAGTTAAGTAACCAATCCAGTACCAACTGGGTTTTGAGACCAACTTCTTATTAGGGAAATATCTCCTGGAAACACCTGCACTCTCCTAATAATAAGCAGGATCACGAAAGGTCTTCTAACAGGCCACGGTCACGCACAACTGTAGAAAATGTCATTTAGGGAAAAAAACCTCTGTTCCTGTTTTATGTCAATGTGTAGCTTTCCTAACACTGAGACATAAACGATTTAGTAAAACCCTAGGCAATAAGATACTTTTATATTGATGGGAAACTTTCCTTTGCGTGGGAGACCGGTCGTTTGGAGCAAGGCCCATACTACTTTAGGTGGGAAGTACGATGGACCAATAAATCTCAGTATAGCTAACAATTATCACTACCAAAAAAAAAAGCAGAAGAAAAGCCATTTGTAAAAAGCAAAGATATTGTACACATATGTATGTCCTCGGGCTGCTCAACTTTAATTTCTTACCAGTTTGAAGCCATTTTATAAGATTCCCTCATTAATGTCACACAAAAAAGTCGTCTTCTACAAAGTTGCTGGAATGCACCATTCTACGATAATTTTGGAACTTCATAATAATTATACGAAGTGCTTCAGTTTCAACAGTTTTAAAAGTTTATATCTTTAAGTCGTAAAACTCCTGTCTAAGAGACGATTCTGTCTTACATATTTATATATCTTGCAAGAACTGCACCCCAGCAACTTGGAACAAGATAACCTTTTTTCGTTGGACAACCTTTATATCTTGAAATTGCATTTGTAAGTCATTATCTGTATTAACCCAATAATTCAGTCACAATCTTCAGTAGCCTCGAAAAGAGAAATACTAACCCGACAAATTTGGCCGAAGATATGTTCTTGACCAAATCACCAGTAAAAGTCCTCTCGCACATGTTAACGC
Source organism: Agriotes lineatus (assembly GCA_940337035.1). Taxonomy (NCBI): domain Eukaryota; kingdom Metazoa; phylum Arthropoda; class Insecta; order Coleoptera; family Elateridae; genus Agriotes; species Agriotes lineatus. Next base: position 150,155,273 of record OW679197.1, on the reverse strand, counting down.
TATTTATACTATCTGACACGGAGGACGTGTTCTATACGACCAATCAGGTATCAACTTCAATCGCGCGTAAAGATCAGAGCGGGGGATGGGACCTCCATTTTTGTTCAAAATGTTATTATATTTATTCTTAAAAATGGTCAAACTTTCAAAAGAATTTAGCTGCTTTATTGAAGTTACCTAACTCCTTTACAATTTTTGGATTAGTTTCCGTCATACTATAACCCGTTTCGTAAATATGTTGGGTAATACTAAATTTTTCGAATTTGTTGAATCTAAAATGAGCTTTATGCGCTTTAAACCTATTACCATAATTTCGATGAGTTTGTCCAATATATTTAAAATGACAATGGGAACATTTAATTTCGTAAATTCGAGATTTTTCTAATGTCTTAAGCACGACCTGCTGAATTGTTTGACAAACGTCACTGTATACGGCCTGGGCATATGTAAAGTTTCGCGATTCTCCGCAGAGCGCTGTATACCCACGAGCGGGAATTAGAAATTTGCAATGTAACATTAGTTACTACGTTGACTACAATGCAAATATTTGATTAAATTTTACGACGTTTCTTAAAATTTTACAACAATAATATAACCCTCCCGTGTATTTTTTACTTTGATTTTCTATTGTGTTTTTTTATCAGTTTGCTGCTAGTTTTTCCGTGTATTTTCTCATTTACATTATTTACGTTCACAGTATAATTTGTTGATTAATTTATTCGTAATTATTGCTTATGATTTCGTTTGGTATTGTTAAAATAGAAAGCGGTCTACAACGTGCAAATATACCAATTGGGAAAGATCTTATCATGAATTTACCTCCAACTAAGTTTTACGAAGGAAACGGCCAGAAAGCTAAATTTAAATTATCGTACTGGTGCTTCAAACAACGTATCTTTTTAACGATTTCTATTTTCTATTTTTATGTAAATAGGTATCCATAAACAACGGAAAAGAATTGTTAGTTGTAGCTTTCAAGAAAGGTGTTTCCGAGTAACTTTTTCTGGGCGAAGACTATAAAATCACATTGCACTTCCTTTAGTAGCTTTTAATTACTAAATTTACATATAGATATCTAATAAAACAAATCACTTTTAAATGTGTTATTTAAATTTTTTTTACAATAAATTGCACATAAACTTACAACCTTGCAATAACACACAGAATAAAATACTTCATTACTATTACCACCTACATCTTCTAAATTTGTAAGAAATACGATTATCTGCATATCATGTGCTATTTTAGAGCAAATGTGTCAGCTATCCAAAAAATACCTGCTTGAAAATATGAATCCGTCTTCAACTACAAATTCTTGAAGTTCCACATCTCTCTCAAGAAAAATATTAAAACTATAGATCTCTAAGGTACTTACACGACACTAAATAATAGATTACACCATTCACATTTATATTACATTCAAAACAATAGGTCCTTATCCTCCTGATACTGCATTTAAAAAATCATTTCTAAACACGAATTAGTTTTGACAGCCGTTGTCATTTAAATGTCATCGTGGGTATGTGGCGCCAAACGGCCAAAATTGGCGTTTTCTCAGAAATGAAAACAACAATGGATTTCAAAAAAATGCCCAGGCCGTATAAAGTGACATTTGTCACACAATTCAGCAGGCCGTGGTCTTAAGATTGTTCTTTGAATTCCCTAATAAATTTGTTGTTGGAACTATAAACAACTTTATAGCCTGAATCTTTACAAATTTTCGCTAGGCTCTTTGTAGCCGGGTGAAACGGGATTTTGATGTACTTTTCGTTGGCTCCTTGACTTCTAAGACTAACCAGAGTTGTGGGATTTTGAACGTGCAATTTGGGTTTTTTGTTATAGTACAGTCAAAATAGTGTAAAAATACCATTGACCTGGGAAAAATTGCAACATAAATGGTTCTTTTTGCATTATACTCTGAAAAGTGTGTATTTTAACATACTCCAAATCCCCATTAATCGCGACCCGGGAAATTAGTCAAAATCCAAGATGGCGGCTGAATTTTCCGATTTTTGCCTTTTTTTCTCTATTTTGCTGCATTTATTGCCGTAAAAAAGATAATGTGCACTTAAAATAGGTACCTATTATGTACTGAAGCATGCCATTTACATCATACTTTTGAATTACTTTCATACGTATCGTTATACAGTGTCCGCCAAAAAATCGGCATAATATGGGAAAAAATTATTTTTGATTTTTCAAAAAAACTTTTTACGTCAATAATGTGTGCTTCTCTAAAACCCTATTTAGCCTCTATCATATATACCAAGTGATTTTTACTTATTGAGAAAATGGAGTTTTTCGAAATTGTCAAAATCCAAAAATTGCCCTTTTTCGTAAATTAAATAAGATTTCAATGAGATTTTTTTAGAGTGTGTTATTTTTAACTAACTGAGCAATCTCAAGGCCACAAAACACCTAGTTTTTTTAACTTTAGCTAAAAATTCATTTTTCATTTTTTTAAATATTTTCAAAATTTCACATTTCTACCAAGACTTAATATTAAAATTCATTTTTTTTTATGTGAAGACATTAAAGATTTATAATTGGAGTGGAAGCATCATGGTTCTCCACCTCCTCGAAAATGTAAGGTTTATCCATCAGCCGGAAAAGTAATGGCTAAATGGCTTCTGTTTTTTGGGATGCCCAGGGAGTAATTCTAATTGATTTCTTACAAAAAGGAGCTACAATAAGAGGCAACTATTATACAAATTTAATATCAAAATTGCGCGAAGCTATAAAGGAAAAACGTCGTGGCAAATTGAAACGTGGTGTTCTGTATTACCAGGATAATGCACCGAGCCACACTTCTTGTGTTGCTATAGCTGCCATAGCCAATGCAGGCTTTGAACTACTTGAACATCAGGAATATTCTCGATATCTCGCCCCTACCGATTACATAGTGTTCGCCAAACTCAAGGAATAGCTTCGGGGGAAGAATTTTTCATGCAATAATGGAGTAACCGATGATGTAAATCAGTGGTTTGCAGAGATTGGACAATCCTTCTTCCAGGAAGCCCCTAAAATGCTGGAGCATCTGTGGGATAAATGCATTAGGCTTAAAGGAGATTACGTAGAAAAATAAGGTGATATACATTTTAATTTTGTAACCGGAAGTTGGTCCTGGACGGAGCATAGGGATCACCCCTCGTACATTGAAATTACGTTTTCTTGTTCTTGTAAGTCTGATGTGTAATAAAAGTTCATGTGATGTGTAATACACAATGTGTAATACACAATACATGTAATCATTTTATTTATATAAGAACTGCCTGTATATTAATGACAAACATGGTAAATTCAGCTGCCATCAACGATTTTGACTGATTTCCTGGGCCGGGATTAATGGGGATTTTGAGTTGATGTAAATGGCACGCTTCAGTACATAATAAGTACCTATTTTGAGTGCGCACTATCTTTTTTAGGGCAATAAATGCAGCAAAATAGAAAAAAAGGCAAATTCAGCCGCCATCTTGGATGTTGACTGATTTCCCGCGCCGGGATTAATGGAGATTTTGAGTATGTTAAAATACACACTTTTCACAGTATAATAAAAAAAATCATTTGTGTTGCAATTTTTCCCAGGTCAAAATTTATTTTTACTGTACTACTATGGGAGTTCTTTTCAATTCTTTATAGGGTTCATTGTTAAGCATTGTACCTACTCTATCAAAGTAGTCCTGCACTAATATTAATGTTTATAAAATTTGGAAAAATCATTGTTTTTAACACAAAGCCGCTGCTCTAAATTTCTTAGTGCATAGACTGCCAACTTTTCCTTTAAACAAAGATCGATATAACACCGAACTTCAAGTCATCAAAAACATTGCTGTGTACAATGGTTTCCCGTCTAAAATTATCGACAATTTGATTAGGAAACAAAAAAAAAACAAATTGCACGTTCGAAATTCCACAGCTCTGGAGAGTCTTAGAAATTAAGGACCCAACGAAAAGTACATCAAAATTCCGTTTTACCGGCTACAAAGAGCCTAGCGAATATTTGTTAAGATTCAAACTATAAAGTTTCTTATAGTTCAAACAACATCAAAAATTTATTAGGGAATCCAAAAGACAAACTTAGCTTTAAGGAAATCTGGAATTTACGAAATTAAATGTAACAATTGGGCAAATACGTGGAAATTTTGGTACTAGATTTAAAGGGCAAATTTGAGAAATCTAGTATTGTCCAACATATTAACGAAGCGGGCCATAGTATTACGAAAACAGACCTAAAAATTGCAGCTAAATTCTTTTGAAAGTTTGGCCATTAAGACTAAATATAATAACATTTTGAACAACGATGGAGGTCCCATCTCCCATTCTGATCTTTACGCATTGTTGAACTTAGCACCTGATTGGTCGCATAGGACACATGCCAGTGTAAGATAGTATAAATAGCGATAGAATGTGCGAGAGTGCTGACTTTTACTGGTGATTTGGTGAAGGAAAAATCTTCGGCAAAATTTGTCGGTTAGTCTCTCTCTTCAGGGCTACTCAAGGTGACAGCTTAGCTGTTGAAATACATAATTAGCGGTTGTTAGATATTTGTATGATTTGGGGCTTTTAACTATTTGTGTCAGATTGAAACCACAGGCTCTAACAGTGTTTTATTCAATAATTCAGTATTTAAATTACATAAATTCCTATAAATCGATTGTGTTAAGTTAGAACGAGAGCTACCAGCTGTGGGAGCGCAAGCAACTCTGTTATGTGTTTTATCAGTAACAATAATTTCCCTGAATTCAGTCTATTCTCCAGAGAGTGACATAAAAAGCTAAATAAAGTTTTTAACTACCCACACATTTAGTGGAACTGCGCTTAAAATTAACCTTCTTATCAAACTAAAACGCGTGTGCGATATCAAATCTACACAAATAGCTCTTGCCAAATTATTATCTCTTCAGTTTTTAATTACTGCATTTTTAATATGTAAACTGTTTTCCAGATATCCACCATGGCGCCGACAAATATGCATTACAATGTCAACAACCCGGAAGAGTTTCATTATCATTATGCAGTTACGTGAACGTATTATTATGAATTAAATTGTTAAACATGAGAAGAGTTCATAAACTTTTTTTGAAAGAAAAGTTTTCATATCCAAGTTAAAATTCTGCGATAGGATTATATTCCTTGCAACGCTGTAGTAAATTAATTGCTATTAATTTTCAAATATGATTTTGTTTTGTTCTTGGTGCTGCCTTATGATTTTAAATATAGCAACAACTATTGTTTGACAAAATCTCAAGAGTCAATGGTACTTAGTAATATTTCAGAGGATTTTGACAAAACAAAATAAATGCTGCTATAATGATAAACTTATTGAGGATAAATTTAGAATTTCAAGATTGGTTAATAATTATTACTTTTCAGCAAAATTCGAATTAGCTAGAAAAATATGTCGCCGACAAATACTTTATCATTAATTAAACTTTAAAATAATTTAATAATATATTTGTTTACAGAAAATACTGAGAAATCCATTCAATTCGAAGTAATCGCCAGAACAGTGAAAGGATCTACTTGTTGAAAAAAATATATAGTACAAAGGTTAATCATATGTCACTTTTAGTTGGATAATTGGTTAAGGACAAAATCGCGACTGACAAACAACTTGTCCATAACAAATTAAGTTCCTAAATTTAAATAATTACACACCATTGATTCCATCACGGTCCGTATAAATGATTTCAGCTGGTAAATGGCTTAAGTGCATGTCTGATTTCAAAGATTTAATTTAGAGATTAACTAATATACTTTAGATATTTTTTTTGTATAGTACCCAGCTTTAGATATGTGCAACCTAAGGTAGCCACCCGTCCTTTATTTCAAAGGACAGTCCTTTATTTCAAAATAAAGTCCTTTGTCCTTTAGTAAGGTGTCAAAGGAAGGTAAATGTCATTTAAAACCAAACAGTTTATCAGTACCTTAAAAAAACTAATATTCAAAATAAAAACATGTCCCATTTAATAGCAATTTGTTTGCAAGACACTGTAGTTTATCTTTTTATCATGAATGTGGACTTAGTTGCCGAGGTGTACTGATGTGAGATAGGTGACTTTCAAGTTTAATACCTCTAAAATGGGTGAATAGTTTGCCACATGATCTAAAGAACAAGACTGCGACGAATCAAAAATAGTAATAGGCATCTTTCCAAGTGAACGTTAATCTAAATAAATAGTATATTACATACCGAGGTGGGAAGTGTTTCATTACTGTCGAGAGATTAGGTAGTTTACCGAGACGCGTAGCGTCGAGGTTAACTTTATCTCGAGACAGGGATGAAACTTTCCACCGTGGTATGTATACTATTTTATTTGCAATCATCTAATTTTAAAAATAACTACAATTGAATTCTGAATAATAGATATCTTGATGTAGCTAATATTTTTGTTACCATGGCAACAACCCACTCAATGTTTTGTTACCATGGAAACGCCCCACTCTTCAGGTATGTAATATTTTTCGGGGTACGTAATAATTTCCCGGCTAGTTTCAGTAATCATCTAGTTCCCAGCTGTTGTCATGTCATGAAATTGACACATTACAATGTGATTGCGAATAAACGCATATTTATAATTTAATTTGTTTCTCTGTGGGTCGAATTTTAATTTTAAATGTCGTTTGCATCTGCTTCTTAGATTCACAAGATGATTATTTTCTTAACTTTGTGCTTCTATTAAGTTTATTCTTTTTGTGTTAGCTTCAGCAATACGATTGAGACTGCTTTTTCCAAAAACTCTCTCTAAAATGAAGCATTAAAAGCTCAGTCATCTGATACACACCCATCTAAATATATATACAGGGTGTATCAACTAGAAAGGGATCGATCGATTGGTCATAGATTCCTTAGGCTATAATAAACCTATTAAACCCAATATATAGTCCCTCCAGTAAGAAGTTATAGGGCACTGAAATTCGTTTTTTCCTACTTTCTTTTATGTTAATTTCCACAAATGTAAAGATATGGATTTCAACTTTAGTGCTCATACTTACTATTATGTAGTGAGCTAATGAAAACATTTTCGTAAACTTTTCACCTATCTTTACAATCATTTTTCTAACTTTAACTTTGTTACCTGTAACATGTTTTTTTAATTTTAGGTTATTTGAAGGGAATTAAAAACGTAGAAATAAGATACTCCTAGTTTATAAGCGTCTAAGCAACCATTGACCTTAAAATTCCTCTCAACATTTTGGGTTGTCATTAAAATGTGCAATTGTCAAGTACCTGTGATCACAAAAACAATTGGTAGTGATCGTAATCTAGTAAACAACATTGATATAAATCAGTTAATGACATTGGTGACATAGAAATATTTTCTTTTACGTTTACCAATATGCCGCGAAAAAACGAATATTTTAGCTACAATTGTATTCCAGCGTTTAGTGTATTGGGTGAGGAGGAGGGGACACTCTACACTTAATTTAAGATTAAAAAAGTTTGTAGCCCATACGAAGAACGAGCATCTAGCTAGTATTTAATAAAAAGCAAAAGATTGCAACGTTTCAAATTATTTAACATTGTATTACGATCCAAAGACGCCTCCTAAAAAACTTCGCCTGGTTTTACTATAGCCTTTGCGCTTTCAAAATTTCAAGGTGAAGGATGGCTCTCCGGCGGTCTCCATTTCCTATTCGAAAATCTTGAGAATTCTTACCGTTGCTTCTGAATCTACGCGACATGTTTGTAGAGGCTTTCTTTCAGCGATGCTTTACACGCAAATTTTTCATGAGGATATCGTCGTCTTAGGTATTGCACAATTGGCATTCGTTGGTCATCACTGCAGGTTGGTGATTCCACTATAATTAGCGATCCAAGAGTCGCCATCGAGGCCGGCATCGAGGGAGTCATTCAGCGCCAGTGTGAATAGGCTCACGCTTTCTAGTGTTCAAGGCGTATTGCGTCTGAAAATATGGGCATTAGGGTGCCAGCACAAAAGCGGCGTTTAAAGCAGCTGTCTGCAAGTGATGTAATGTTTGCACTAGAGCATCTGCACAATTGAAACAGCTGTCGCCTGTATGAGTTAATCAGTATTATACAGGGTGTCGAAAAAGGTGGTAGCACATGTTAGGTGTAAGTAAAATAAAATAAGAAGTTCGCGGAAATGCGTTTTAAGGCCGCTACAGGCCAGAGAAGGGTATTTAAAAACAATAATTTTATTCGCTACGTCAGGAGCGGAATCCTTTGCCCTCCTTATGACTGTAGCTCCCTTAAAACGCATTTGAGAACCCATAGAAATCTTTGTCTTATTTTGATCACTCAGTTTGTTACCCTATTTAAACTTCGAGAGCAAATATTATGACGAACGTTAAGAGATGATGGTACTCATCAAAATAACACAAAATGTCTTATGAGTATATGTCGAGAAATGCGTGTTACGGAAGCTATAATGCTAGAGGCGGGAAGCATTAATTTCAATCTTTAGGTTCGCTTTCCTCGAAAACGACTCCTTTAACCGATCCCAAACAAGAAGAACTTAGACTTAAATTTTGATTATAAAAATGTATAATATAAAATTCGCCCAACCTTGCATAAACTGCCCTTTCTAAACCGTATATAATTTTTTTTTCTAATTAATCTACTTCAGCATAAAAAATCGCATAGATATGCCAAATTACACCAAAGTTGCTTTATATGTACTATTTTAATTAAATAAAATCCATGTTTTAGATTATCCTTTTCAGGGCTATAGCTCCCTTAAGACGCATTTCTAGATCAATATGCATAGAAATATTTGTCTTATTTTAATAAGTACTACTTACTCCTAAAATTCAACACCCTACATAAATGCGCACAAGAAGTAGCCTTTTCGACGTAGATGGACATTATGGTTTGTTATGCAGGATGTATTTAAGATGTAGGTCGCGGCGTCGTGGGTGTGTAGTACGTATAAATATATGGCACAAATTTTGTATGAACATATGTTCCTAACCAAAAGGTTACCAAGATACAAGGTGTTTAAGTTTTTCTTTTATTTTTACTGTGAGTTGACTTTGTTTGAGCATGCTGAGAGAAAGTTACTGAAATTTTCAGGGTAAGTATTAAAAAAAAACTAGGCACCTTTCACTATTACTCTCAGTTCAAAATGACATCCGTAGAACACAAAGAAGGTGCACCCGTTTTTTCGAGAACATTTGAAAGACCGTGCAATATTTCATAATTCTGATAAATTTTTCTAAATAATTTGTAATGTATATTTAATTTGTAATAAAAAAGTACTTTTGCAAAATTTTTATTGGGCTAGCAGTATTCCTGTAATTTCCGATTTACAAATCTATGCACTTGCAAAGAGTAAACTAATTTCTATGAATAAAATTAACAACCAAAAATCAAAGCTATAGTAAATAAAAATGCTGATTTGGACTGTTTATTGAAAAGCGAGTAATAGTCAAAAGTGTCTAGTCTTCAGTAATATTTACCTTAAAAATTTCATTAGCTTTCCTCCAACCTTCTCAGAAAAAATTACTACCCCGCTAAAAGGAAATTAAATTTCAACACCTTGTATCTAGGTAAGTAAGTAAGTAAGTAAGTAATCTTTATTGATAACCACAAAAAAATAATAAATTAAAAATGGGATAGCTTGCACATAAGTACATAGTACTTGCGTGTGCAAGTGTTGTAATATCTTAAGTAGGTACAGTTACAAATGAAAAATATTTGACTACTCACCAAATTAGTTTTTTTTGTTATAATTTAAATTTTAGGTAATCTACCAATATTTTGTTCTCAGAACACATACACGTAACAAATATGAATGTGAATATATGTAATTAATAAGTATTAACTAAGCAATTTTAATATGACACTTTTGTTAAATCTTAAGAATTTCGTCAGCTTGTTGGCATATAATCCAGAGTTATTTACAGTTTTAAACGAAGAGGGAAGCATATTGTAAATTGTTGGTCCAAGATATGTTATGAATCGTTGGCTTTGTGTAAGTTGCATTTTAGGAACAACCACTTTTCCTTCAGTGTTAAGTCTAGTGTTATATGAATGGCTGATTGTTTCTTTCAGAGATTTGTTTTTATATAAGAAAAGTAGTACGGATTTAGCATAAAGCAGTTTCAAATCCAAAACTTCAGCTTCTTCGAAGAGAAGACTTGTTGGGTATACTGTAGGTTTTTTGTACATGCCTTTTAAAATACTCTTCTGGGCGTAATCCAGAATTTGAATAGTAGTAGGAAAGGTACCTCCCCAAACGATTACACCATACCTTAACAATGACTCAACCAGGGCATAATACACCATTTTCAGTTGGGGTATAGGCAGAAAATCCCTCAATTGTATGAACTTATAAATTAATTTCCTACATTTACTGGTGGTGTAATTAATGTGTTCATGCCATCGCAGGCATTGGTCAATCATTAACCCAAGATATTTTATATGATCAACTCTATGAATAGATAGACAGTTGCAGTTTGTAACCCTACAGCCCCCACAGTGCACTTTGATAGTGTGTAAATTTGGCTGATATGCGACATAGGATGTAAAGGTAATAAATTTAGTTTTATTTATGTTAAGAGTTAACAAATTTGCGTCCAACCAGTTTTTGACGGCTAATATGCCAAGTTCCGATTTTAATTTGACAGTGTCCCAGTCATAACCTTCAAAAATAAGCACTGTATCATCTGCAAATAGTATAAATTCACCATTTATATGATTTATTGGTTAAGGACATATGTTTATATAAGCTGTTTGCCATATTTTTACAAGTACTACACGCACACGAAACAGTAACCTACTTTTTCAATACGCCCTGTGTAAATGCGTGGTAATATACTCGTATTTTCTGGGACATTATTTAATATTATTGTGCGTATAACTACGGGGAAGAAATATTCACCCATTTCATGCTCTAGTATTTAACACTAGTATTATTTAAAATTGTTCCTTTAACAGGAAATATATTAATTTTTTTTAGCTAACCTCTACTTCGCACGAGCCCAGGTCAGTTGCTGACATTGAACTGTAGTGTATACGTAGTATATTATAGTTTAATGGTTGCTGGATTCATTCGAACAAAGGTTTTCCTTAACCACGAATAAGCTAAATCAGTAAGCGAGATCTTATTGCTATAGAGCTAGCTGGAAGTAAGAGGGACAGTAATTATAAAAGCATCACTATCAATTTATTTAGCATTAATCTGGACCCCTCTCAGAGGAACCGTTTGGTATATTTTTTGTACTTCGAGACCGTTATTCTGGACAAGTATAGTTATGATTTACGTCTGACTCTAGCCGCTGTGGTTTCCCTTTGTGAGTACTCGTTATTGCCTTTTATCCTGTTTTACGTCGCAGCTCATCTACTCCGCGCGGTTCAACGGAGCATGACAGGGTAAGTTGCTGAACCTGGAACCCTTGTATATCAGGTTTTCTCATAAGTAGTAAGTGAATCTATTACGTATTCTGCACGCCCATGGCACCTCCGGCATCCCATCTGAGCTAGTTTATATTTTACCTGAGATTTTGTTCACATGTTTCTATTTAATGTTAATATCGATGGCCAACGGATATTTTGTTTAATTGCTAATATTGCGGTACAGAAAATAACCACTGTCAGCACTCAGGGCTTATATTAAAGAAAATTTATATTAAAAAAATTTACAGAAGTTGCAATTTACCACCTTCAATGCATTGAAAATGAATTTTGCTAATTTTCAAGTCTGGCACAAAATTTCCAAAATCTGAAAAAATTACAAGGGATAGAAATAAAAAAAAGTTTTAAATGTTTTTACATCTGTATTATTATTGTTTATTATACGCCACGAGAAACGTTACTGCGAAGTTCTACTGCATAGCAGATCATTAATAAATAATACGTACTACAGTCTTGAACCTTTTCAGCATCGTGTACACTTTAATGTTAATTTGCAATTAGATAAAGATGTTAAATTCGATATTACATTTAATTTTGTTTATATAACTTTAGAAGATTTATTGCTTATATGAGTCATTCTTATTATTACATTTATTAGCTGTTTTAAAGGAGTTCTGAGGATTACAAGCCTTCCGATCGGCGGCTCCACATATTATTATTATTCATAGTTTATTTTGTTTACTCATGAAACGTGCTTTAATAGCAAATATAAGAACTAGAGCGTAGATGCTTTTAATAAGAGGAACAGGGCAGTGTGAAAAAAGAATTAGATGTGATTAGACCTTTGAGTTGTTTAGTCAATATGTATCTTTAGTTTGGTGTTAATTTTTCAATAAATATATTTTAAACGGATTTGTTCTATGGGGAGCTTTTACATTGTATAAACTAAGTAACTTTGCATTTTCCGTATATATCCATACGTATCGTATTTATATTTTTAAAGTTCCTATCACTTTTGTCTATTACAATCGCGCATTAAGTTTTAGTACAAACAGCTTACACTAACATCCCAACCCTGCCAGTGGCCACTACCATTCTGCAAACAAGTGCAGCGCAGCAATAACCTTAAACCACGTAATATTATTCATGTTAGAATAAAATACAATCCGACACTCTATTTACTTTTACTTGCAATGGCCAGAGTAAAAAGAACTGCATATTTTCCTAATTTAAAAACTGAGAAAATAGGCCAATCCCTCCCTCACAACCGCATCACCGACTCTCATAAAAAATAGAATCGACCAGTAGAACGTCTCCAAACAGCGAATGTCACACAAATATAAATTTTAAGGTTTTTCTGATAATTATAACGATTTTCCCCATTTTATAACCCCCAAATCCACTTGAGTCGCAAAAGTCTTAAACCCCACAGATTTATCCACATACTGCAAAAAACAAAATTGGACATTTATTTCTTTTTTCCTATTTATGCGAACATCCAATTTACTACAAACGCACCTCAGCTTCATACCCCTGTAACTTCGCCCCCGTGCATCACAAATCCCAAAAACCAGCCAGTACGATGAGCGTTGGTTCATCCTCTATCCAACTAGCCCCAAATCACATTTAGATCTTTCAAAAAATATGCGATGTAACAGCACCGAACGCTTTCGTGTCAAAGAAATCGTTTTAACCCCCGTATTTTTGTTCCCCCAAATTTTACAGTTTCACAACATCCCCAGAAAATTCGCCCTTGACGAGAGCTTCAAAATGACACCAACAACATTCACCTGCAATATGTACAGCTTGCAGAAATTCTTAAAAACTGTGCATTTTCCAAGCGTCACACAAATCGCTAAAAGAGCACCGTACTAGCGTTACATCTCCAATTCGTTAAACATTTTCAATGTTAAAATAAATTCTGAAGCGCTGTTAAGCATATTAATATCTGGTTGTATTACACATAATCATACGTCTTTTCTGGGCCCAAGAACTTCAACGTTTAATTTCCTGAAAGCCGAATTTGTATGTTTAATCAAAGTAATTTTGATACGGTTCCCTTACAAGAGCACAGAAACACTTTTCTTTAAAAATGTCTAGGTTATTTGCCATTGAAACTAAAATATTTTAAAAAAATTAACTTTTAATTAATTCAATGCTAGTGCTATAATAAAACTTTCTTTCTGTGAAGCACAACAATGATTTTTTATAATAGTTAATTGAACATCAAATATTTCGATATTTTACTAGCATAATTTAATTTTTTACATGCTATAGAGATTTACGTTCTTCCCTCTTTGAAGCAGCTTTATAAAGCACTAACACAATAATTTATTTTTCGTTTTGATGTAGATAAGTTAAAGTCAATTTTCATTTTTTATTCCATCAACGTTTATTATTTTGAGAGTTTAATGCAACCAGATTTTATTCGGTTTTTGTTTTAAAAGATAACCTTTGTGCTGCCGTATTAACATATTCTTTTTGAAAATGGACTTCGTTACATCAATTGCCGCTATTCAGGATGCTGTATCTAACATCCGTAACTTAAAAAACAATTTATTTTTTATGCACATGCTCAGTTCAAATATTCCATCATTAAGCTACTTCGATAACGGATCTGGTATTAACTATCGATGATTTGTTATACATTTGACTAACTATTAAACTTTACACTTGTTTAACTGAGTTACACTTATTTTCACTGATGCTATTTTAACCATTTACAGTAATTATTTTCACTTTGCCTTAAATGATTTCCGCAACTTGGAAGAAACTTAAAACCTCCCACTTCTTAAAACGAGACGTACCTGTTCGTTCTAGTACCTGGGGAGCTGCTGCACCCAGAGTGTGGCGTTCTTGGGGAGTGCGTTCACGTGGCTGCGATCTGCGACGACTGAATTGGTGCTCAAGTCCGCGTTCACAATAAAAGGTTAAAGACATATTAAACATGCAAAGTTATACTTTACAATTGGTCGCCTCGGTGTTCTTCATTATTGGTCAGACCTATATTTCTAATCGCTCATTTCGCCATTTCGCGATAAATGCAGCAGTCATTTTTGAACGAATAAACCAAATCGAGGTGTTAAGCCAAAATAGCCTGATCACACACTATTAGTATGAATTATTATCAAACATTTATTGATATTTAAATATCAGATTTGCTGCGTCCTACATTTGTTTGACTAGGTAGCTGACAAATGTACGAGGGTGGGCTGAAATATAATGCACACATGCTTGCAAAACGCGAACGAAATGACCGACAGAGACCCGCATGGCTACATTCGAAAGCTACATCCTTTCTTTATGCACATGCCAAGTTTGAAGAAGTTTCGTTCACCAGTTCGTTTTTTAATAGCGGAAGTATGGGGACTTGTTCTCGTGCCATGTCAACGCGAATTAAACAGCGCGCGGTTATCGAATTTTTAACTGCTGAGAACGTGGTTCCTACGGAAATTCATCGCCGTTTAAAGGCCGTTTATGCCGACGATACTGTTGACAGGACTACTGCTAATCGGTGTGTATTAAAATTTCGTGGTTGCCAACCTGAGAAAGCCGCAATTAATGACGAAAAACGCAACCATCCCCAAAAAAACTTCTTTTGATACCAAAGGAGTTTATGTGGCCAATTATCTGGAACGAGGGGCAATGGTAAATTCTTCTAAATACATAGAGACTCTAAAACAGCTTCGACGTCGAATTTGTCGCGTTAGAGGCAGCCTGTCCGCCAATAATCTTGCAACATGACAACGCTCGTCCCCCACACCTCACGCGCAACCAAAGAGGCTCTGCGGAAGCTGAAGTTGGAACCGATTTCACACCCTCCCTACTCCCCTGATCTCGCGCCTTGCGATTTCTATTTTTCCCTCTACTCAAGAGAGACCTCAAGGATAATAATTACATCTCAGAAGATGAGGTGAAGGCAGCTGTGGCGTCCTGGATTCGAGAAAAGTCGGAAGAATTTTTCAGTTACGGGATAAAGAAACTTGTTACACGTTGGGAGAAATGTGTTAGTCTTAAAGGTGACTATGTTGAAAAATAATTATATGATTTTGAAGCTAAAAAACTGTACTTTTATTTATTTTTTTGTATTCGCTCCCCAAACTGGTTACTTTGGAAACTGTCTAGGATCCTTAAAATGGCCATTTAGAGGCTTTGTACTTAAAGTCGTCATGGCAACATTTTAGCGGACTCAAACATTAGTTGCCATGACGACAAGTACAAGGCCTCTAAATGGCCATTTTGAGGATCCTAGACAGTTTCCAAAGTAACCAGTTTGGGGAGCGAAAAATACATTTTCGCGCGGCCTCCTAATATAATTCCGCGTTAATGGTAATTGAAACTTCATATTATAATGTTTGGAGAGCTAATACAAAAAAACGTTGTATGCAACACGTCCTCAAATGGCTTTAGACGACTCATCTTCATATTACGGACTCGGCTGCGCTCGCTCCGCCTCGTCCGGAAACATTACGACTCGTCCCCTAAAGCCTTGCTTTGAGGACTTGTTACATAAAGTACTATTTTGCCCCATCTCGCTATCTCTGTTCGTTCGCGTTCTACAAGCATGTGTGCATTATATATCAGCCCACCCACGTATATTTCATAATATTTAACACAAGAGGACAAACTGTCACTTTGCTGAAGCACGTGTTTCAGCGAAACGATACAACGTATGCATTTTGAAATAAAATCGTCAAATTACTATAAAAAATTTATTAAGCTTAAGAAGTATGAAAAAATGTTATTTTTCGGCGTTAAGCAGTGGTGACATATTTTTCATAGACGCCAGTACCCCCTTAGGGGTAATTTTTCAAAATCCCTAAAACCACTTTCTATATATTTTAAAAATACATCTATATACCAAAAAAGAATTTTCTAACTCAATAAATATAGAAGATACGAAAGGTTTTTTAATTCGCCCCGAATTCATAATTGCACCTTTAGGGGTTGATCCTGAAATATTATTCTAAGCATTTACATTGAAAATATTTTCAAGTAAACACCAAGTCGATATCTCATTGGGCCTAAGAAATATTGAGGAATTTGTGAAAACACATTTTACCCCTTTTCGGCCCCTTAGGGATCGAATTTCAAAAAATCCCTTCTTATCACCACCTTAAGTAACAAATTGAACCTTCCGTCCAAATTTTAAGTTTCTAGTACGACTGGTTACGGCTCTGCGTTGATTAGTCAGGATTATGACTTTCGTTTATATATATTGTTGAAATATTAATGGTCTCCTTAATAAAATTACTCTAAATCTATAAATCGGCTCCAATTAATATCAACTTTTTATAATTGTATGACTTTTATTTCAATAGGGTTAGGTCGATACATCCAAAATTCTAACTTGCTAACTTGCTATTATAAATTATTTAAAGTTCTAATTACACGTTTATTTGTGCGCATTCAGTATGCTCGATATTTAACTGACGGGAGTTTCCTAGCGAGATATTTCTACCTGACGGGACCTGGGATATAAGATGGTGCCCTGGTCTAGAAAAAACGCAAACAAGCTCTGTGTTTTATTTAAATGATTGATGTCCACGCACTGACCGCTGTTGCTATACGAGAAAAATTCAAAGTAAGTATATCATGTCACGAAACAAAACACTTCTAGAGGCCCCACTACCGGAAGTTAAATGCAAACCGACGCTATTCGAACAAATTCACAAAAAGACACTTTTTAGCTGGAAAACTCTGACCTTTAGATGGCTTCTAAGATGATCTTGGTGCTGCCTTCAGCGTCGCTAAGGTCCTTCTATGGTCAGGACCGCTGTTAGCAAGGGACGAAACGGCTCTAGTTTCCACCTCGATGTCGGCTGCACTTGGATGACCTTTTGGATGGCTTTCTCTGAATACGCGGGTCCACTGCAGGACTATG
The DNA here is from genome assembly GCA_940337035.1 of Agriotes lineatus. Lineage (NCBI taxonomy): Eukaryota > Metazoa > Arthropoda > Insecta > Coleoptera > Elateridae > Agriotes > Agriotes lineatus. The sequence goes on along the minus strand of OW679197.1, from coordinate 150,138,069 downwards.
GTGCACCACACGTACACTGCGCACTTATGCACCTAGACAGGCACTTTGAAACTGACTAGATCTCCGTAAAACCACTTCAAAATACTCTGGCTTGCACTTCACCAATTGATGCCTTGTTCTATCTGTTGCGGAAGGTCAATACAAAATGAAACTTCCACAAATCACCCTAGGCACACTCTCCCAATAAAAACGCAACGTTTTGGCAAACTTGGGTATTTTAATTGCACAGAAATATCGTTTATTGAGAAGCTTCGCAAAACACAACTTAACTCTTGAAGAAGCTGCCCCCAATTGTCACGTTTACAGTTTTGTTTTAGTTGCATAATATGCCAAGCCTACTTTGATTTTAATTTGTTTTTACACAAAAATAATGCTATTCTAAAAACATCATACTATTAATTACTCACAAGGACTGCTATTTTATAACAAATTTGAAATCTAAATTATTACATCTTCTGGACATTTTCACAATAATTATCTGTATTGTTGGTTATGTTATAAATTACTAATAATTCTTATTTTAGATTTAAGGCTACTAAAATGTGATCATAGCAATATATCTAGATTTACTAAGTTTAGCTTGAATCAAAGGATTTTTGTAGCATTGCTAGAGGTTTGGATGAAAGAAAATCAGAGAAAATAAGCGTGAATACTGAAGTACTGCAGAGCTTCTCATGTAAAAGGTCAATAGACCAAACACTAACAATGAATTAATGTTTAAACAACACGAAAAATCTGTACAGTAAAATTTTGGACTAAGACATCGATGGCGCACAAGATCAAGATAACTCAAAATGCGAAAGCCCTGCGGAAACAACGAAGACGACCATCGAAAAGATTTAAGACTTGGTATTGACGGATCGATGAATAAAGAGTCATTGCAAATGAAACCGGAGTGTGACAAAATACCCCTTTAACTCTTTAGAGCATATTTGGAAATAATTAAAATATCAGCATGCTAGGTTTCTTCAAGATGGCTTACTTACATCAGCACTAAAGTTCTGTAAGTAACAAATTTCGAAAAATTACGGGCTCCTATCTGAAGGTACGAGTGTTTCTTAAGGCTGGCATTTACTTAAAATAAAATTCTGTTTGATATATGTAAAGTTGCATAACTACTAAAACTAAGACTAATTGTTTGTGTATGACTCGACACTCCAGAAAGATTAAGAACTGGAAAGTTAAGCGGATTAAAATGTTTCTTGGTACTAAATACCAAATCGTTTGCGTTGGCATTTTGTTTCACATTTTAAATATTGCATTGCCTTCCGACACGTATACAATTCATTTATGTATTTCCAATATGGAGTTACATATTTTCTTGGCTAAATGGATATTTAATTAGTTTTTTAAATAGTCTAACGATCGGATATGGCTAAACCAGCAATAAATATTCGTATTATAAAATAGATACCGGTATGTATGTACAATAATTAGTAATTAAGGCATATCGTATTTACTACTAAAAAATAAACATTTTGAAATTGTTAAAGTAAATATTTTTAATTCACCAATGAATCTATATTATCAAGACCAAACTAATATTTTAGATAAAATCACAATTTTTCAAATTCAATATTAGTATAATTATTATACGATTCAGCAAGATTCCATAGTTGGTTCTATACATTTTGGTCTCCAATGTTTGTTGTAAAAAATATTATAAGCAGTTGCGTAACTAGGCACCCGCGCCTCTTGGGAAGTCCCCTTGGTGGATATTTCTTGTTTCAAAGTTTTTCTATTATAACCAGATTCCACAAAAAAGAGGCTCACTCCTGTAGTTTTTTTAGTTTTTGACATATCGAAATAAAACTCGGGGGTATAAACTATACACAAAAGTCCATTTTCTGGTATATTAAATAATTTCTTAGCGCTTCCGGTTTCGCCGGAAATGACCTCAATTTTTGTTTTTTAAATGTGATACCCTGTATATTTTTAGATATTTGGGTACGGTGGCGTCGTGACGCTCAACGACGCCAGAATTTTAAATGGCAAGGGGTTCGAGTGATACCTCAATTGAAAGCTCTCGCCATTCTACGTATAATAAGCTATACTTTTTCAATTTTATCGATTCTAATAAACATGTCAAAATAACAAAATTAAATTTTCGAAAACCGAAAAGGCCCGTAGAAAGATTCATCATCAAACCTTTGAGCTTCCTCATAGGTAAATATTTCGGTTTAAACCTGTTTTGGAACGTTTGTAGACGTTTTCTGTTAATTTAGTTCCGAATTCAGTGAATTAATCTGCCAAAATCTTAATATTCACCCTGCCGGTGTTTTAATTCGAATCGATAAAATTTTAAAAACTAGCCCATTATACGCAGAATGACGAGAGCTTTCAAATGAGGTATCACTCGACCCCCCTTGCCATTTAAAATTTTGGCGTCACTGGGCGTCACGACGCCACTGTAGCACAAATCGACTTTTTTGTTTATTGAAAGCATATTTTTTGTCGGGTTATTTCTTGTCCTAAAGTTTGGTTTTCCTAATTCAAGTTTAGCAAAAGTTAAGCAGGAGGGGGGGGGGTTACTTTACGAACGCAGTGTATACATTTTTGATAGGGTGCGTAGGGGCGAATTAAAATTAAAACAAAATGACAGCTACATGTACCAAATCCAAGGGCAATTAAATATCGCGAAAAAAGACATTTGCTATTTTGTTATTTGGACTCCTAGTGATATTTCAGTGGAAGTGATAAAAACCGATCCTTTGTTTTGGGAGCAAAAAATGCTTCCGAAACTTGAACAATTTTATAACTCGGCATTGTTACCCGAAATTTTGGATTCAAGACAATCACGACAGCTACCTATTCGAGAGCCATTTTTAAATTGATGTACGTGGAAGAAACTATATCTTCTGCAATTAAATGTAAAATGTGTATAGGTATGTATATTGTAAAAAATTGTTACTTTTTTCCCCTTTTTTTTAATTAATTTATCTAGGTCAGTATACAAAATACTATACAGGCTGATTTAGTTATGAATATTTAGCATTAGTTAATCACTAGTTATATTTGTTTGTAAGATTGTTTATTTATGCACTGACAACAGTTATGTTATTGCTATATGTATTATTTTAGTAAAGTATTTGCGCTGATGTATTTATTGTTTTAATTTTTTCTCGTTAGCACTATCAACACTATTAGCTAAGATGTCGTAAATATCTTGAGGAAATTTTCTTTTGATTCCATTATGTATGGAGTTGATTCCAATATCATAATAAAATTGAATACTTTGAGAACCGTACTTGCTGTATTATTAGTTTGATTTGGATAAACAAATGCGTTACCAAGCTAAGGAACTTTCTACCTGCAGTTTACAGAAAGGTATAATCCTCTTATAATCCTCTTATTCTCTTATCAGTAATACGCTTGTTGTTTAACAACGGGTGGTTGCCGGGACATAGCCCTGGTTAAGGTGTTGCCTATATTTGTACCGAATTTTAACAAAATTAATAGAACATTTTTAATCGCTAACTGAATTAATTCGTCACTGCAGGGAACGCAAAAATAGATCGATGCATGTAGGTCAATAAAATACTTTTATTTAACGGGGCAAAAGGACAAAAACTTATAAAGATGAATTCCGTTGGCAGTATCAATTAAAATTCATGTGTTATGTGTAACGCGATATCATCCACACTTATGAAAAAAAAAAACGCTTTTCGAGATTTAGCCCGTTGGAGAAAAGGTTGCTCTAAATGGTCCTTAAATTAGTTTTTTAATCATACTGCTGTGAAGCGAGATATCCCAGTTAGCGTTTCACTATTCCACGGTGCAAGACGGCTTAACTAAATACAACCCTTAACTATAACTCCAGATGAGATGGGGGTATATCATTGATAGACTCCAACTTTGTATCCCGAATCCGGGACAAGTTGAGCATTGTACCGCCAGATGCAAGCACATAAAGCACCAGCCTCTACACCGCAAGGTAAAACGAGGTTATCGATTATACATCCATACATAATACATTTTGAAGTGGAATTATTATTATTATCCCTATAATAGCAACCATACGTAACTGTTTATAATGTTTATATGCTAGCGAGTTAATTTACTTCTTAAATCTCTAGTGAATTAATAGTAGATTGTTCTACAAGTTAAGAAAAGCGAGAGTTTTCCAGCGAATGTAAAAGTTTTACGTGAGCATGGAATTTTCCAATGTGTTGAACATGCAATTTTTCCTTGTAGCTGACAAAAATATCTTTTTAAATAATTTTGGTCAAAGTATGGAAGCGCAATGTTTACTGTACTGTATAAATATAAATAACCATTATACATACAATCTGTTATTAATTCATTTAGTTTCAATTTAAACTGCAGTGTTCTATAGCATTCGATTACTTATTTCAAGTTTTTGTTAAAACATTGTTTTTAATTTAAAAGTTCCTTCATATTTTTATTTCGTAGCCTCTTTTACCTTTCGGTGTCGGGGACCATTCATCTTTCATCTCTTTTTATCTACTATGTAGTTGTATATTCATTTAAGACGGTTTATTTAAGCTTCTCACGGATTACGGAGGCGGTTGCCCTTAATAAAGGGATCCGACACAAAGTTCCTTCCCCGCATAACCGTTATTTGCAATTTGTTGACATGCGGTTTTACTTACAGCATCAGGTCTTCGATCTCTTCCTTGAATTCTGGTATTCTAGCCGTCATTACTTCCAGAATTTATTGTCCAGTCCAATTGTCCTGCCAAAACATAAATTTACGATACGCATTTGTCCAGCAAGGTACTGGCCTACGGGGAAATTTTAGAACCGTCTACAGTTTTCTTGATAAAACGGAACTGAAAATTCAGTAGTTGCTAGTTAACATTGTCATTCAACAGTCACCCGTGGCCTGTGTAATTATTCATTTTGCGTTGTTCTTAGTAGTGTGTGAATCAACATGGTAAGTAAAATGTTCATTTTATTACCTACTTTTTTACAAAAAAATACCTGATTGGCTTAAACAAAGGGTTCATCAAACAAAATCCTTAATTCACTTGGTGTATAATATTTATTAAAAATACTCTTTATTTGTTTATAAAATCCTGATAGATTTTGTTGTGAGTGTGGAGTAAGGATTCATAGTCTGAGAATTCTTCAGTTGCGTGAGTATTAATTTGTTATTTATCTCTTGTCTGTAAGCGTATTTTGGACAAAATTACGGAACCTTTATGTTTGAAAGTAAACTTGATTAGTTAAATTACAAATTTTCTTTTAGAGATGTCCCTCCTGCAAATTACATTTTCCGGTGGGGCAATACGACATCCGTACCTGCACCGTGATACGTTGTTGCGAGTGCAATATTCTGATCTGTGGTATGTATTATAATTTACTGCTAGGCATCCATCTTTAAAAATATGATCATTCGTCATTTTGATTATTCACTAAGTAATCGACTATCCTAATTAAAAAAAGAAAATTCAAAAGTTTGACTTCTTGTGGAATTAATTTGACTACTCCCTTTTTCAATGATTTCCAAAAATATTGCGAGGGGTGTGGGAACACCAGAGAATTTTCTTCGAGGAAGGTAGTTGACATGTGGCAGCAGATAGCTGCCAATCGAGCAAAAGCTTCGGCTCGTCAAAGAGAGAGCCAAAAAAAGAAGCAAGCGGTAAGATTAAATAATTAGTGTAAATTAATTTGATTAAATAATTGGTTATAATAAATCATTTTTTACTAAATAAATTTATTGCTTATATGATATAATATACAGGCTGTTCAAAGTTAATGGTCCAGTGTTGCTAACTTTGTTATCAATATTTCGGTTAAATTAGCAAATCTGTAGTATAACTCATGGTGTAAAGAATACAAGGTGTAACGTTCCGCAGAATGTGGGCGGACCTCAAATTCAACCAATAGGACATGGTCCCACAAATGGCACAATTGGTAGTACTGAAGTGTATTGTTGAAGACGCTGTCGATGTCAAATTCGAGGTTAGGTTTTGCGTCAGTTGGTGTCAAATTGACGCAAAACGTAACCTGCTAACCTCGAATTTGACATCGACTGACAGTGCCAGCAACAATATACGATCGCAACCATAGTTACACCATGATCGCGGCCGTGATGGATTTCCTAAACAGGACCATCGGGGATTGGTTGACATCTCCCCTCTACTTTCTGAACGATTGCCCATCCCGGGAGCGTTTCACCTTGTATTCTTTACACCATGGTATAACTCACGTATAGTCTGTTCAGTAAACATAAAAACAGAAAGTGGCCTTTGATTTCCAAAAGTTCATGAGTGTACTTCCAAAATGCATCTTTGTCTCGGAATGTACTTACAAAAAGTTACTAAAACAAATAGGTTAAGGGTATGACATTTATCTAGCATCTAGCAAAAAAAATTAAACTGTTTTTGTGTTTACTGAATGCCCTATAGATCACGATGGCGAAAACAGAAAAACAATTGATTATCAGATTTTTAAATTATTCACAAAAATTAAAAATTGCTTATTATAAATACACCTATGGAATAATTTGTTCCATTTCAAAAAATGTTAATTTTGCGTATAACTCGAAAGTCTGATGCTCAATTATTTTTCTGTTTTTGCCGTCATAATGTACGTGAACAGTACTACAAATGCTAATATAATCGAAATCGTAGCTTTAACTTTGAGCACCCTGTATGTAGGGCTGTGTGAATCATACTTTTTTTAACCGAACTTTTCTAGTAAATGTTCAAACAAACATTTCAACCAAACTCGTATTAAAATTTTTTAGTTTTCAAAAATACATGATTTTTTGACCCTTAAATTAAATTCACAAAAGAAATAAGGTTTTTTCCATTTCATTATAATACAAGAACAACAAATATAATCCTGAGAAAAAAACTAAATTGAAAGTCTCTTATTAAATATGAAAACATAAAAGATCGGCAGTTTTGACTAATATTTTATATTCAACATACAATGCGCACGCGCCTTTTGAAAGTTTTATAGTTAATTTGGCGCGAAATTTAAATACAGTTAAAAAAAGTTAGTGCTTTTAGCGAATTTACCATGTAACTATAATTAAAACATTAATTATTTATGTCATCTGTTAAGGTATCACATGTGGCCAGCAGACCTCATACTGTTCCTCCACAAAAGAAACTGAAAATAGAGGACTTGCTGGTTTGTACATTGCTTGTAGATAAAACACTAAAACGACTCGGAACTGATTTGGGGAGCGAGAAAAGTGAATCAGAATAAAACAAATTCATATGAAAAATTGTAAATGATGCATAAGCATACCAGTGCTCAAACCATTTCTGAGTACACTGTCAAAATTAAAACATTGTAAGTTCATCCTTTTAATTCAACTTACTTATTACAGACCATTGATGACGATATGTTTGAGGTGAGTTTTAACAGCAAGAGTCAACAGATTACTGTAAAACGTTTAAAGTGAATTTTGATCATTAATAATATAAGCACACACTAATGTGTCAAGGTTTATTTTGTAGGATGTGGACGTCATCGAGGTGCTTAACACTTCTGAAGTGGAAGCAACTGAAACTGAAGCTAATGCGACAGTAGGCTCTTTGTTGGTAGGTTATCAAAAATAATTTGTAAATATTAAGTAGGTACCTAATCTTATTATTTCGTTTTATAGGACCAATCCGGCAACAGTGATAATAGAATGGTGAGTTTATCAAGTTACTAAACGGTAATATTATTACACATTTATATTTGTCAATAAATTGCCTGAACATATTCTACCCACGAGATTTAAAAGACTGCTAGTATTATTGCATTTTTTTTCAATTGATAATTGTCGATTTTCCGCAATTCTTCCACATTAATTTTCGAAACCTTTACTAAAACCTCTTTCATAGGTACTATAAAACTGCCACCTCATACAGATAATTAATTTCATCGCATTTACAAAGTTTTTAAAAACATTTTTTAATTGTAAGTATTTACTTTGGTTCTTAATATTAAAAATGATATGTTTTATTAAATATCACTATTTTAAATAAATTGAGCAATTTAATTAATTCCCAATTTTATTGCAATTTGTCATCTCAATATTATCTCCTGCAGAGAACTATCACATCTATAACAACTAATTTGCCATGTTCAAAATTTGCAGAACAATTCTACTGTAGTGGAAGAGAGTTATTGGTAGTGGAAGAAGAATTAGTGGTAGTAAGTATTAAAAAATTAGTATTAAATTACCTAATAATAAATTATTTTATTACAGGAGGCACTGGAGTGAGTGCCAAATAGTAGCAGTTAAAATGTAATTATTATTCATTATAAAAATAAATATATACACTGTGGTTTTTTTATCTCATTACAGCACATATTACGTGCACCGTTTTTTCATGTGTTTAAAATGTTGGTAACATTTGAAATAAACTAATTTCATAGATGCCACTGCGACAACTATGCAATTCGTTTATTTCAAATTTTATCAAAATTTCAAACACTCATGAAAAAACGTTGCACGTAATATGTGCTGTAACGAGATAAAAAAACTATAGTGTATATGCAATTTCAATGTGAGAATTCACGTGGAGAGTGTAATTGGCACTTTGAAACAAAAGTACACGATTTTAAGTGATACATTACCACTTCAACACAGTTCTGGAGCCAATTTTTAACAGCAGCGACAACAACTTCCTTTGTGACATGTGGAATAGGCCTCCTGGGGATACCACATAAAAAAAACGTGCGGTCAACTCTACCTCATGGTGGCGTGGAAAAGAGTGCAGAGTACGTGCTTCATAAGCTTCTTTTAATGAGGTAGGCAAGTACAAGCCAAGACTAAGCCGCGGCTTGTTGCCTGCCGAAAATGTTAATAGGCGATACATTCCGAGTTATCTTATTATATTCGTGTTACCTGTGAGTGTCACATGTCACATAAACACTTGCAATTATAAACAAAACGTCTAAGTCTGCATCTTGCGTTGCTAATTTTATTATCCTAGGAAATTAATAATAATATTAAGTTCCGTTGTCAAGGGAAATCAGCAAACAAATTAATATAATCACTGACTTACACGTTTTGTGACGAAGGCTGTATCACTAACTTACATGAACAGCAGCGGGAAAAATGATGAACAGCAGCGGAAAAAATGTTTTAAGTGTCTTTATTTTAATATAGAAATAATCTTTTTGTAACCATTATACATTTTCTGAATAAATTTACTAAATGTGTTTGAATTTAAATTGTTTTTAAATAAATGTTGACCATAAAATGTTATTTCATGTTATCAAATCTATTTTGTATCAATAGTTAAGTCATATTTATTTGCCATGTCAGTGAATTTAATTACTGTCGATTCTTTTGATGGATGACGGAAGGCAACATATGACATGACATACGATAGTTCGACTGCATTATTTAATCGTTTAAAAATAGACCTGCGTTTTTTACATATCGCAGCGGTCGTGCTTTTAAAAACATGATGTTTGTATTTACTTATTTTACAGTACTGCAATTAAAGTGAGCACCGCAGAAACGTGTGTTACTCGCTTCACAACATACGCCCGAATCCATTGCTTCTTCGGTTTCCTGCTAGAATTTATAAATTGTAACACACATTATGGATTATAAGAGGACAAATAACTTACAAATGAAACTCCTTTCAGCCTGTGGCGTAACCGTGAAGCATTAGTGGGAGCCCAATTCAGTACTGCAATTAAAGTGATAAATACAGTAATCATAGATGTTCCATATCAGGACCCTTACACAAACAATGTATACTATTACATACTGTCCAGTATACGATTTACTTTTTTTAATTTGGCTTCAAACGAAGCAACCTTGGCACAAGCAGCTTTTACTTCTTGCCTTAAGTCGTGGAACGCGTCGGAAATTACTTTATTCACTACAACTTTAAAGCCATTGGATTGCAGTAGAAGTGCAACAACTTGCTTTGCGATTTCGGTAGCGTCTACACTACAATCACTAACAGAAGAAGCTGCTCTAGTTTTCATCGACATTCTAAAATTAGTACTTGATTTATTTAAGGAAAATACAGAGCACCGCAGAAACGTGTGTTACTCGCTTCACAACATACACCCGAATCCATTGCTTCTTCGGTTTCCTGCTAGAATTTATAAATTGTAACACACATTATGGATTATCAGAGAACAAATAATTTACGAATGAAACTCCTTTCAGTCTGTGGCGTAACCGTGAAGCATTAGTCGGAGCCCAATCCTTGCTTTTGCAACATTTAGACCAATAATCTCGTTGTTGCAAATTTTTGGAAAATCTGAACAACGTTATTCCCTTACCTTACTTTGTACTACAATTATCTGATGCAGAGTAGACCATTATCACAGAATTAATACTTGTAGCCACTGCTAGACGACATTAGTTGTTGTTTTGTGTAGAAGACCATAGATAATGTAACCCCTAGAAGACTAATCAACACAAAGGAAACACGAGGGAAGAAATTTATAGGTTAGGATATGTAGCGTAAGCATCGGAGGCGCTTTTACACTATGTTAAAACGTACGGCTCTTTGCTTGAGTGCTTGGCAGCATTCAATGACGAGATATGACTATTAAAGAAAATTGACTTCCGTTTGAAGCTGTCTGAGTAGTTTTAAAAACACAAGAAATAAGCATAATAAATAATTGTTTTCTTTGATAATATGGCTATTAAAAGTACTGGGAATTTTTTTTACAAAAACCCGAAAATAGAAATGTATGAATGCAACTATGGTACTTTCTATCGTGTAAACACGGCTTGTAGTGTTCTCGATTATTATATAGGTATGATTATGATCAAAAATTATTTTTATCTAGTATGGTTATGGAATAGTTCCTAATTTATGAGTGCAACTATAATTCACTTAAAAATCAAATGTCAAGTTTGACATTTAGGTATAAACATAGTTGCATTCATAAATTAGAAACGATTCGAAAGCCATACTAGATGAAAAAAAATTTGCTCATACCTTACTTGCCCATTAATTAGTACTCATTAAATGTGGTTTTTCGAAATGAAAATATTTATATTTATTATTATTTCATTAGTTTTGAATCACGCTATTGCCACGGATACGAGCTGAAGAGTGGAACTTATTCCAAAACGAAATACCCTTGTTGTTGTAACCTGTACAGCTCGATGGTATAGTAGACAGTGGATTGAGTCGTATGAGCATGCTTCTTCCTAGTTTATTGTTATCTAGAATCATATGTACAACCTATTACAGTTTTTTTGTTAAATCTTGTAGGATGTGAGTAAATTGTAATAATGCTTATAAATCAACTGTCTTTTTCTCTTTGTAAATGTTTAGGGGTGGGCAACTGCCCACCCCTGCACCTCCCTGGCTACGCCCATGGGTGGGTATTGAGCCATGATAATGTAATTATGAACATAAGAGCCAATAGTCGGGAAAAAACACACAAGTTATAAAGTATCGGATTTGCATCGTGTGAAATATCGAAACAATCCTTTCGAAATTTTAAAATCCAGTAATTAGTAAGGGTTTTAATGTTATTAGAGCTGCTTATGTTCAGTTAAATTAGAAAACAAGTTCTTCCTCTATAGTTTAAAATCAATTTTAATAGTAGGGGTATATTTATTATCCAATCAGAGTTCTGCGATAGCGTGTGTTCATGAACAATTAAATACGCTATATAATTATTTGCAGAGTTTGTCTCTGTCTCTTGATCTATTTGGCTGATGCCAGATAAAGTGCTAATCTTTGTAACCGTAAAACAAAAGAATTGCTGTTATGGATTATCGCCAGCTTTTAATCTCAAAAAAATGAATTATGAAGAGGAGTTTAAATTAAAATTTGGTTAAATACTTACCTGTGTCTAATTTGTATACTAGTCAGTATAAACGAAGCAGGTTAAAATTCAGAATTGAAACAAGCTGGGACAGTCTTAGCAACGAAATAATTTGGTGAATTACGATTTCACAAAGAAGATAAGGGCTGATAATCAGTTGACCAGCGAAGAATTAAGATACCAAGTACACGAATAAAATGTTTTTATGCTGAGAGTCTGCAACATCGAGCTCTATGCAGTAATTTTTGCCTTGGAGGGTAGTGCTTCTAATTCTATGTTCCTTAAAGCCGATTATCATACACATTTTTCTTTCAATACTACATATTTAAAAACCAATAATGTAGATTTAACACGTAAAAATGTAGATTTAACCAATCTTGTTGCTTCAGGTTTTGCCCTAATAATATTTTCCACCCAAAATCTTTCTCGTTGATTTGGAAGATTAGAGTACCACCCAGTAATACCATTTGAGAAAGTGAAACTAACTTTCTTGCACATCTACATCTTCAATAGCATACTAAATTTCTTCTAGTTCATTTTCCGTCAAGATCATATTAACAGACATTATTACTGTTACTAATTGAACAAACACACCTTATACACCCAACAATTATTAAAATTTGAAATAGAAAAGCTGCCTCAGTAACGTTTATATAGGCACACAATCTCGTATAGAAGCTACCATTTTCTGCTCATATTAGTGTTTTATTTTTTAATATACAGGGTCAATCACAATTAGGTGTAAAAAAAATTACCAAAGCTTCTTCAGGCCAAAACAAAACAAATTAACCAAATACACCCTAGTACCAAAATACTCCCTTAAAAAGATACAGGGTTTTAATAAAAAAATATCAAGACAGCGGCTGTCAAAAAGAGCCAACAATTGTTTGAAAAACTCTGTTGTATTTAAAAAAAAAACAAGAGAAATATAAGACATCGTTTCGTCTATGGTTTTTGCAACGGACTCAGACAGATGGTCTTACAATAAGACGGTGCTCCTCCTCACAATGGCAGAATCGTTACAGAATGGTTAAACGACTATTCCAATGGTAGATAGATTGGCCGGTTTGGTCCTGTGAGATAGCCTCCAAGAGGTCCCTGTTTTGTAAGACAGCTGGTTTACCATAAGGTAATTAACACGACCGAACAGTTGCAGCAAAGAATTTTCGAGGCTGCTAATGAAATTCATAAAAATTATAATACCTATTCAGTAAGTGGATGAATCGTGCAATGCTTGTGTTGAGGCTGAAAAAGAGAATTTTGAACATTTGCTATAGTTTTCTATTTTTTAATCATTTTTTTTATTTTACTATAAGTTATTCATATTCTACCGAGCTAGCCAATTGAAATAAAGATATAAAGGTTAAACTAAAAGACAGAATACTTGGTTATTCAATTAAATTTGTACCTAATATTTAAACAAGCAATTTTTGAGTAGTTACAAAAGTATAAGTTAATATTAAAAAGTAATAATACGTCCATGCTTTGCAATACTTAATGACAAACGTTTTTAGGTGGTTTAGAAACTCTTCTTACTATTTGGGACTACAAATTAACGTACACAGTTCATGTCAACACAAAAACTCAATATTTATCTAGAAGACATATTTATCAGAGCTGCCGAAAATTTGTGACATTAGAGTAAGTGACAGTTAAGTCTGACAACTGTAAATTTAAACACCAGTAATGTTATATAACTAATAAAATTTAAATGATGTTAACAGCATAGAAAAAACCAAAATTATATTTTAGTGTATTATAAATGGCGTATAGATACAAATTCAGCGTTATCAATAGTAATATAACAAGGGCGAGACATGCTTACCGATAATTTTGCACACGCCAAGGGTCGAGTGCTGGTTGCAATGAAAACTGTCCCGAGAGCTTGCCCGAGGGCAGTTTTCTAAGGGCAACCAGTACGATGACTCTTGGCACGGCCAAAATTATACCGGGTGTCCATTCTCAAAGTCGAACATAGGCAATTAATATTAGTGCATTCACTTCTTCATTGAAATAATTCATTATTCTGTAGACAATTTTAGCAAACGTTGACAGAAAATACCTGATTTACGTCAACTAATTACCAATTTTTTTGACAAATGCTATCGAACTTGAAAAGCAGGACATTGCATATTTAAAAATTTCCAAGATTTAAATTAGTATATTAAAATAAAAATCGCATCTTGAATATTATTATTGGTTTCAATTGATGCGTAATAATTTTATCTTTCTATTGATACCATTACTTTCCCTGTAAGTTGAATTGGCGAGCAGGAATCTGCAAAAACGTTCAATACAATGTTAATCGCCTATGTTCGACTTTGAGAACGGACACCCGGTATGTAAGTGTGTTGCCCACGTTTATATTTTGAATATTATTACACGAAAGCCGTATACGAATTATGATTTAAAATTGATCTAACAATGCCAAAAAACTCAAATTGCTTGTTTCTTGCATTTCTATTTCTAGTTATGACACCATCCACGGGGTCGATAATCATCCCTAGGGCGCTTATCGCTTGTTAAGCAGCCCACGGGCGCTTCTCAGATAATCAGTTCGGGATTGGTCGATTTTAAAAAAATGTATGGTTTCATTGGCTGATATCAGTCATGTGACAGTTGTGTGTAATAATCCACTATATAGAGCACCATCTGAAAACACGTTTGGTCAACTGTATTAAGTGAGAATAAAAGTTTCAGTAAGAATAATTCTAATCAATATGTGTTTTATATAGATTCTAAATATTTGTGTTACCGCGATATGTGTACGTTGGCTTGCAGTCTCAAGAAGTAAGGGAATCTAACTTTTACGTAGCACCCTGTATATACGGTATGCGCGTATATATTTCTTCGATACTCACAAAGTTCAGAGTCAGATTATGGTGGTGATGCAAAGAAGACCAGTGAGGAAAAGCTAAAGTCACTCGTGATATTCTTACGAGGTGAAGTGAAAGGAGAAGAGCGAACAAGATAATTAAGGGAAAACGGCTAAGTGGGTCAAATCAAAGTTGTCTCGCATTAACCAAATACGAATTGATTGAGTGAGACTAGAAGAATGACAATCTAAAAGCACAAAACCTGTACTCTGAAGCAAGCACCTGCCTCTTTTGCCAGAAATTTAACCACAACAGCCAAGACTGTCGGATAGTGACATCTATGACACACGAGAAAGGAAGTAAAAATCTGGTGTGATACACGCACACGACTTCCATTTACAGTGATCTTATAATTAGTCAAAAATTTGTTTTTCTTTTCATTTTTAAGCATTTGTCAAAAATTACAAAATTCTACAGAAACCGTACAAAATAGAGTTAGTTGAAGTTAATTTAAAAAAAATACCATTTTAAAGATATTCAACAAAATCACCTATCCCACATCAATACAGATTAAGAAAGTAAAGTTTAAAAAAGATCGTTAAAGCCGTTTTGAAAAAATCGAAAAAACTGAAAAATCGCAAGAGTAAACACCATACTTTCGGTTATGCGAATTTCTTCAAAGGCTTGTTGTCGCATGTAGATAGGACACACAACTTTATATATAAGTGTCAACGCCATACCTCTTTTCGTTTTTGAGATAGTCTGTTCACATACAGACACACACACAGGCAGACACACAGGTTGACAGACAGACCAATGAACAAAAACATGTTTTTTGGGTTCAGGGGACTCTAACACATAAAAATCTATTTTCGAATTTTTGGGGTGAATTCTATACTTCCTTTATTATAAAAGAAGTAAATTGGTCAGAAAATAAAGGTCATGCTCAAAATGCCTGAAAAAGCATCACTCATAGGAATTATGTAAACCTCTTATAAAACATTTCATCTTGTTAGGATATTTTAAATTGCTAATACTGCCTCGTAATTGTCAATCCCGAATCTATGAAAGGGGCGATAGTTTAATTCTGGTGACCGTCGCAGCATGTAAATGCGCGACACCGTCGTCTCGCACTCCTCAGTCGAGGAAAACATCTTGAGGAGGCAGGTTACTTGTTAACCCACCCGGCTTTTGCTGGTTTTCGGTTTACGGCCTTTCAGAAAACGTTCAATTTGAGGGAAGCAACGTCCGGCTACTGAAACGGACGTACAAACGCGGTGCTCTTTATCTACGTGTTATACGCGTTCCGTGTTAACCAAAGTAATAATAGAAAGTTTACAACAAAATCGAGGTGCATTATAATGTCAAAGAGGTCTTGCATGTCCCTATGTTCGCACTAGCCTTCACCAATTTGTATAGAAATATTTACCTAATTAAATTTAAAAAACAAGGTTGCCTAGCTCAGAATTTTAAATTGATGGGGCGGGGCTGAATTTCCTTAGACATTGACTACAAAGATTCCCATTTTATATGCGGACTGGTCTGTAACGCGTTATTGCCCTGTAATAGATATTTTGGCAACCGTCTTAAAAGTCGTTACATTTAGCTAATACCAAAATCTCTCATTGGAGTTAATGATTCTCTTACTGACACAAACAGTGTATGTTTCTATGCAACACTTTTATAATCCATTCAGGAAACTCCGATGACGTAGAAGGCACAATCAGTTTTCAATTTAAATTTCAAGTTTTTGTTTTTACTTTCACTTTGACATTTGAATTATAGAAGTACATTGCATACCATATAGGATTTGTCTTGGTTATATAATAGTATATAATACAAGATTACTTACTAAAGTTATTAATAAATTAGGTTTTCACTTTGTTTCACCAAAACTACGATTCATATTTAAGTTTAGCAAAATAACAAATAATTTGTCATGACCTTATTTACAAGTTTCACGTTACTGAACGTTAAGTACAATCTGCTGAAATAGTAGGTACTTAGTACTTATCAAGTACACTCAAAAATGTGCATTTGATACTGTAAATGTCACGGGAGTTTCCTAAATGGATTATAGTTTCTAGAATTAAAAGTACTTTTACTTCCTATGGACTAAAAGTAAGTTCTAACTGGCCGCCTATGGACGCAGTTTTCATCACAATTTTTAAATGAGAAACGTCAAAAGTAATCCATCTAAAATTTTTAATATTTTGTATTTTTCTAGGTTGCAAGAAAATGTATGTATTATTCGGATTCAAAGTGGCTTTGTTTGACTTGCGATTTTTACGTTTGTATAGAACAATACATATATACTGTTTACGACATTAGGCCGGTAGCTAAACATTTATGGCCGAACTAGTACATCACGATCGGGCCCGCTAGGGCGATACAGGTGAACTAGAGAGGCCATAAATGCGAGTACCGGCCGTGTGTCGTATATTTTTTTTAATGCTGAACAAAAACAACAGACAGTATATTTTTATTAAAGAATTATCCCAAACTATTTGCTTTAAAAATGCTGTGATTCTTGTTATACGTTTCGCAGTACCGAAGTGTTTGTTGGTGACGGTATCTATGTAAAAATTCGAGATTAGGTTTTGCGCCAGTTTATGTCAGACTGACGAGAACCTGCTAACCTCGAATTTGGCATTAACTGACAGTTCCAGCAACAATATACTACAGTACTGCCAAACGTCTAACACGAATCACAGGCGTTGCTAAGTGCAACCGGCCTAGACCGTAAACACGTACTTACCGAACTCGTTGCTAAGCTGGTAGATAGTGGCTACATACCACACTACTATACATAAAATACTATAATACATAAAAATGTATTAACAAGTTTGAGAAAACGATTTAGATATATGCATTCTATAACTACAACTAGTTATGAAACAATACGAATTTAGAAACAAGTTAGAATTCTTTGTCACCAACTAATATTTTTTTTAAATATTGCTTAAGTTATGTGAAGGAAACATTTAAATGTTTATTACATATTACAAGGTGCCCAACTTAAATGTAGGCAGCTTTAAGCAGGTGAATATGCAACACACATTCCATTTCTATGGCGGATGGTGTATGTGTTGCATACTCGCCTGCTTAAAGCTGCGTACATTTAAGTTGGGCACCATGTTACATGGTAGCGTTCTACAAAATATTGTTAATTATTTGACATATTTCACTTACTCGTTCATACTGTCCATTTGTTCACTAATTATTTATCAGCATTAGCGGAGGATATGAAAATGGTTCCAAATATTCGTCTCGGAGCGTGGAGTTCGAATCCCAGCGGACTACATTTTTTTATTTGTAAAATTGTACAAATTCGGTGGTTGAGTAGGTTAACAGTCTGCTTTGCAACCAGGTGGACATGGGTTCAAATCTGATCGTAGCTGAGAATTTTCTTGGAGCAGCTATAGATTTGAACTAATTGATTAAGTTAGCTGTAAGGTAAGTTTAGGATTGTTGAGTGTGTTGTAGGTTTGAATGCGCTGGGAGTAATATAAGTCGCGTGTGGCCCATTACCTCCGTTGCACTTCTGGCAAGGTGGAATGGTGCTTGGCACCGAAAGGTAAATAAGGTTATAGATAATGAATGAAATGAATGAATTGCTGTATTTGTTGTCCATGGTTACTTTGTTAAGTCATTTTGCTGTTGTAGATGCTTAATTGCATTTCACGCCTTTAGGACAACTTGTTGCTATTTTAAAACCATTTTCAATTTTTGCGCACTAGCACAATCTCATCTTCCGCACATTTGATTCAGGTCATTTTGGTATTTTAAGTAGCCACCTAGGCTTTAGGGCAGCGTGCCCGTATGCTAAACCCTTTTAGTTACTTATTTGGCTCCATCGCCTAATTCTACAATAATGATTTTGCACATATTTGACCCCAAACGCAGTATTTCTCGTCAGTTGGAGCACCCCTTTGCTGCTACTTTGGCAGCCGGGTGTTATCGCTCGCAAGAATTCCGAAGCTTCTAGAAATCACTCCGTTGAGGCGCTTCGCCATTGGCTGTCTTTGATACCGGAATTAATTTGTTTTGTGGAGCGCATCGCCATTGGCTGCCGAAAGTCACGTGGCAAGGCCGTTTGGCTCACGCCACTGCAGGGGCCATAACACGGCTCGCTTGAGGAGTTCAAGTCAGGCCGTTGATCGAAGAAGTCGCAGAGTGTGCCGTTTCGCGGCGTTCCCGCCATTTGCGGGGACGGGACGCCAGCCTGTTTTTCCCGTCTCGTGCTGTTTCAGCGAATGTTGTCGAATATGCCATCCTTTAAGAGGTCGCGTGTGATTGTGCGAGTGGCACGTCTTTACGCCAAGGCGTAGGTGTGTGAAGGGCTTCATGGGGCCAGTTCTGCGTTTGTGAGAAATGGGGCTTTCCCTTTGCAACTCGCTGTTTTCGAGGATCTTTCTAGACAGGACGAAGTAGGCCTCGTTGCCGCCGTAAGTGTGCTCTCAGGAGAGCGTCCTAACGCCGCCATCTTGGCGGATTCCAGCCCGTTTACCCCTAATGCCGTGTTTTGGCGATTGAGCTGCCACAGACTGCCGCCTTCTACCAACTGACTGCACGCCACTCTCATGGACCGTCTGCGGACTAAGGTATTTGTAATTGCAACCATTTAAACATAGTAACTGTCACTTGTGCGAGCGTTGGTGCTTTTGCGCTCAACTTTGTGTGGGCGGATGCATGCCCCTTGCTTGCTTGTCGCGGCTTTTAATGCCGGTTTGAGGCCACCATGCCTCACGACGCTACTTTGGTACCCTACTAGTAAGTTCATGTGCGCGAGTTTCGCGTCTCATCGCCTAAAATAGCTAAAGAACTCTGCGCCTATGTTTTCGTGTTACGTTTGTGCGAACTTTTAATTCAGTAATTTCATGTGCGCGAGCTTCGCTATATTGTACCGGTTAATACCTAAATAGAATCAACGCCTCGCCGTGCTGAGCCTGGCGCGCCCTAATCTGTTCGAGCTCTTTGTTTATGTTTGCGAGGGCTTTGTGCTTTGCTTCCCAGGTGTTAACCGCAGCCAACGACTGCGTGGGCGACGTAGCAGGGACTGGCAACTATTCCAAATTCGCATGCTTTAGTGCGGCTATGTTAGCCCCTCTTCCTGGTCAAATATTGCAGTCACGCTGCCCCGCTGCCTTTGCAGGTCGGCGTCTGTTATCGCGCACCAACGCGCCCTTTTCCGGAGTGCGTATTTCTAAACTGTACTCTAATATGTAACGTGTCGAGCCCACTGCGGCCGGCCACCCATAGTGTGTTGTTTACTAGCATAGGGCGTCCATCAGCTGGTGCTTAACGTAAGCAGTAACATAAGCT
This sequence comes from Agriotes lineatus, assembly GCA_940337035.1. NCBI lineage: Eukaryota > Metazoa > Arthropoda > Insecta > Coleoptera > Elateridae > Agriotes > Agriotes lineatus. The sequence continues at coordinate 150,118,195 of OW679197.1, read as the reverse complement.
TGGCGGCACGATTTGCTACCCAGATGTAGTTATTAACCAATAGACGCATATTTAGTTAAGGGACGTATTATTCCTATTCGACCTGTGCATGCTTTGTTTCAGATAGCGCCTTTTACAATGTAAAGATTGATGTACGGCGAGACGTGAGAGATCAGAGCGTGCAGGTAGGTCCAGTAGTTGCGCAGTCTCGGCCAAAGAGTCCCAATATTACCATTCCAGTATTTGCGATCACGAAATTGTTATTTGAGCTTGCAGCTTATGAGAATTCTTATCGACGGAGTATCTTGAATACTTCGCTCCCGTTTAACCGCCCAGGCCCGGTTATTCGAGTTAAGACAGGCTTGGTGGCGCCCTCATAATTTTGAAGTACCCTATATATATATGCCTCAACACGCTTGCCCAGAGCGTATCGTGTGACTCACACCCGACTCCCTGAGCGTTCCAGGCGTGGCCTTTAGCCTGTTTCTAGCAAATCTCAGGGCAAGTGTGTCAGTTTTACAGGACTGATTCCGTGGTGCGATGCTCACCTTGGGTGGGTGTCGTAAAGTTGTTTTAATACCGTAACAACTTGAAATATTCGTGTTGTTGATCAAAGCTGTAGATGTTTTGCATTGGGTAGTTCTTAGTAGTTTGGATATCATACCATGTCTCCATACGGTGCCGGAGATTATAAAAACAGCAACTGTCTTTAGGCATTTTTAGAATTTATTTTCAATGTGTGTTAGTGCAAAGACTTGGTGTACGCAACTGACATTACGTCTAAAACCTGCTTGGTAGTTAGAAATAATATCCATGATACAGGAACTTATTTTCAGGGAGTTTATAGCATGCACTTAATAGGGTTATAGGTCGACAGTTGCTAGGCTGATCTTCTGGTTTTCCGGGTTTCAGTAAATATATATATATTGTTAGCTTGGATTCCTTTGGTTGCCTGCCTGTATACCTACAAAAAGTTTAAAATGTGAGTCATCTGAAAAGTAATGCTCTGTTATCTGGGATTCTTGCAGCGTCTTGTTTATCGACTTTTTTGGCAATGGTCGTACCATCAACTGCGACCTGCTGACCAAACTGATTGACCAAATCAAGATCAACCGCCGTGGATGAATGGGAAAAAGACAATGCGTCGTCGGACAAATGCGTTGCAGCAACATCAAACGCTGCTGAACTGGACTTCGACATTCTTCGACACCTAGCCTATTCGCTAGTACTCGCACCCTTGGATATATTTCTACTAGGGAAATTGAAAGCTCACATTTCAGGGAAGATATCATCTTAAAAACTAAGGTGAATTAGTGATTAGAGAGTTAAAGTACAAACTTTGGGGGGATTATGAAGCTGGAGCTTTGGTGAGCCAAGTGCGTCGATTTGACAGGAAACTACACAGAAAAGACTTAATATGTCGGAATTTTAGAATTAAACATTGTAAGTTCTAAAAACGGCAAAAGTGTTTCCCGTTCCTTCGTAAAGCTTTCTTGTATAAACAATCGGCAGTTTCTCTAACATTTCAGTTAGGTCTCCTTCATTTTGCTTTTAAGCTGAGAAAATTAACAATTTAGAGGATGTAAGAGGTAAACAATAATCCATAATATGAGACCAAAATACCATTGTTTTTCAAACACACGCTTATTGTATTACTTTTTAAAATGGCCTCCCAAAATTATAAAACGAAGTCTAATGGAAAATTGCAACCTCCAAAACGTAGGTAACATGGACGCCTTAGACGGTATAGATTATGAAATTTGTTTATACTCGTAGTAAAACAGGCTCTCAGTAAAGTAGCACTATATGGTATAAATCGCATAGTAAATTGCTATTGTAAAGTGTGAGATATACCATGTATCATTTAAGCGTCTTTCACGTCATTTATAATTGAGAACATATTAAGGGCTTAAAATATTTATTGTAGAAACTTCTTAAAAACAAATACTGCCAAAATATCCTCCTCCGAAGCTACTAAAATCTATAAATTACAGTGTATTCATCATTGCTACCAAATGAATCACAAAATTAATCAAACTAATTTACTTTGAATAAATGTTAATTGAAAAATGTAACACTTGGCACGTTGATTGCCACGTGGCCCACGTGGACGAGCAAATCGTTTGTACGCTGCTGAATTGTCCTTGCAAGGCCGTGACATCGCGCTGGTAACACGACTCACGATCGCTGATGGGCCTGATTAAAAGTTAAAACTTGATTACGACCATTTGTCCTTTTAAGTAAACAGGAAAAAAGTGCGATGTTCGTATTTTTATAAATATTTATTTTATCAGAGACAGCAAATAGTAAATTTAATGTACATTACACACGATAAAAATAAATGTATTCTTTCAATGTTCAAATAAGCTGCACAAAAAGTGTGCATTAAAATGCTAAGTCGTTTGTCCTCCCATTTTAGCATCACCATACTTGGATTATTTGTCCTCTCAGTAACTTGACCTTATCATAACACCTCATACAAGTAGATTTAAACGGAAAACTTGAGACACCATACCTGTACCGCTTGGCTTACGTCCTTAGGAAACAAATCCAGGGTCACGTGGCACAGACGTTGTGCCACAAATAAGAGCATTCAATAAAACTGAATCAACCAGTAAATTGAGTAAAGCAACATGTATAAAGTCAATACTGAAACCAAGTTTACTTATTATTGCAATGTCAACTCCCGAAAATGTGACTACTAAAACAAAAATATTCTACTTTAACTTATCATTAAAGTAATTGATTTCTATAAAAATACTTATTTTTTATTAAATGTGGTGAAACTTGTACTGCGACTAAACCATGAATACTGATTTCTATACCAACCTACCTTGACATCACTATATTTTAAGTACGTTCTTTACACCTGCATTTTTGCCGAAATGGTAAAGTAATCTCTTAAGATATTTAAAAAATGCATCAAGCCAAGGATCATAAGTATATTATGTTATTAGGAGCAAAAGTTATATTTTATGTGGCGAGGCTGGACGGGTTATCTGCCGAGCTTGCGAGGCAGATAAGTACAGCCGAGCCACATAAAGATATTTTTGCTCCGAATAACATATAGTATTTTTTCTTCAAACGTTTTTATAACAAATTATTTACAACTTTGTGAACAAAATTCGAAGAAAATTACTTGATCTCGTCAGCGGCAGATAATATTATCTGCCGCTGACGAGCGGCAGATAAAGTTGTCAGCGGCAGATAATAACTTTATCTGCCGCTGACGACCGGCAGATAAAGTCGTCAGCGGCAGATAATAACTTTATCTGCCGCTCGTCAGCGGCAGATAATATTATCTGCCGCTTGGCAATAAAGTGACAGTTTAGCATCATCAATCCAGCAGTATAATGCCATATTTTACTGCCGTTTGAAGAAAAAACTATTTTATCTACGACCACTACTAAAGGTAGGTCTTTTAGCGCTAGCTTGTTTCACTAAAAGTGACGTTTTATAGTTTACCGTGTTTAAAGAAATCAGCTGTTTACTTTTAGCACACGGGCTAAAAGTGAAGTGAGGTTATAAAACTACAATTTCGAACTGCAAGTGAAGTTGTAAAACTATTCTAGTTGCTTCTTGCGTTACAGGTAAAGCGTTTTTGAAATAATTAAAGCGTTGTGTAATGAATACAGTCATATGTGGAGTATCAATAATTACATTTCGTAACTCACCTTGACAGCACGGGCGTGGCCAAACAGTCGCCCGCGCGGCGTGGCCTACTGTTCATTATGACATAAATTAAAAGTGTCGCAAATGCGAACCTTTCTTAAATCGATATTTATGGATTAATAACGGTAAAATTAAGGTCGTAGATAAAATATTGTATGCAACGCGTGCTAAAAGTCGTTTATGCGCGAGACATGTCTCGAGCATAAACGTCGACTTTTAGCACTTGTTACATAAATAGCTATTATTTACGACCACCACTAAAAGTAGGCCTTTTAGCGCTAGCTTGTTTCATTAAAAGTGGCGTTTTATAGTTTACCGTGGTTAAAGAAATCAGCTGTTTACTTTTAGCCCATGTCATAGAATAATACAGAATGGCCTATCGGCTTAAAATTCAGCGAGTTTTATTTGCGCATGCGCGAGTTCTAGTGGTGTGCAGTCAGCTGTTTTCCATATTTTACACGTGTACTTGTGGCGGTCAGGGACCCCTTATAAGAAGGTTATGTTTTTTTGTGCAAAGGGTTTCAAAATATTAATTTAATATGAGTGCACAAAAAAGATCTTTTGGTGGCACATGGTGTACCTACTGTGCATTTCCATATAACTTACGTGGACTTTAAACGTACGGATTATTTCGTTTTAGTTTAAAATTTAGGCGCATAATTTTGAATTTACCGCCTCTGCACACCACTAGGATCATAGCAGACATTTTCAAGGTCACAAAAATTGAGTATGCTGACATCAAAAGCGCCGACACAGAGAGGCCATTCTGATTTAGGGTATTATTCTGTGCCCATGTGCTAAAAGTGAAGTGAGGTTATAAAACTACAATTTCGAACTGGAAGTGAAGTTGTAAAGTTATTCTAGTTGCTTCTTGCGTTACAAATAAAGTGTTTTTGAAATAACTAAAGCGTTATGTAATGAATACAGTCAGATGTGGAGTATTAATAATTACATTTTGTAACTGACCTTGGCTACTGTCATTCGCAAACATTCGCCCGCGCGGCATGGCCTACTGTTTATTATGTCATAAATTAGAAGTGTCGTAGATGCAAACCTTTGTTAAATCGATATTTATGGATTAATAACGGTAAAATTAAGGTCGTAGATAAAATATTGTATGCAACGCGTGCTAAAAGTCGTTTATGAGCGAGGCATGTTATGAAACTCAGCCTTCGGCTTCGTTTCACAATTTTCGTGTCTCGTGCATAAACGTCAACTTTTAGCACTTGTTGCATAAATAGCTATTTTCTACGACCACTACTAAAAGTAGGCCTTTTAGCACTAGCTTGTTTCCCTAAAAATGACGTTTTATAAATCAGCGTGTTAAAAGTGAAATTTTTAGCCCATGTGCTAAGAGTAAGCAGCTGGTGTTGAATTTAGAATTTTGAACTGGAAGTGAAGTTATAAAGTTATTCTAGTTACTTCTTTCGTTAGAGGTAAAGTGTTTTTTAAAAATAATTAAACCATTATGTAATAAATAAAGTCAAATGTGTACTATTATAATTACCTTTGATAACTAACTTTGACAGCTACCGGCTGCAGAAACAGTCACCTGTGCCGTCAACGCCATCTCTTTACTATGACATAAATTATAACTGTCATAAATGCAAACGTTTGTTAAATGGACATTTATGGATTAATAATAGTAAATTTAAGGTGTAGAAAAAATATTGTATGGAAACTCATGCATAAAAATCCACTTTTAGCACTTGTTACACAAATAGCAATTAAAACTCAAGCAGAATACAATTTTTTTGACGTATCCAAGGCATTTGTTTGATACATTATGTAACAAAAGGTAAGGGTGCAAGGTAACTTCAATCCCCCAACCTTGCGTCCTTCTTCAGTCAAGAACGGGAATTGTAGGATGGGCGTGAAAAAGGAGCGGTGGAGAATTAAAGTCCAGGAAAGGCGGAGAAGTACTGCCCCGGCATTCGCCCCAGGAAAGGTACCCTGTTGAGTCAGGAAAACCACCTAAAAACCTAAATCAGAGCAGGCGGCAGCTGGAATCGAACCCACGATCTCCCGAATGCTAAGTAGACGTGCTAACAACTAACCTACAAAGCTCGGTATAAATTAAATAAAATGAAACGTTAGGTTTTATAATCATTAATAGATCTTGTTTCACTATTGAGAAATTATATGTATATATTATATACTCGCATATTGCTGTGGAAAATACACCTCTGTAACGACTGATAACTAGCTTAATAAATTTAATGTAAATGAGATTTATTTATAAAATTAAGTATAATTACTACAAGGTATCGTTTAAATTAGCGCAACTTATGACTTAAAATTACCCTTGATTTCGGAGGCTTTCACGGCCATTGTCATTAAGTAACAAACGACTTTCGGAATTGGACCGTGTCATCATTGAGGTCGAAGAACTCAAATTTTCTCCCACTTTCGTAAGGTGCTTCATCAGGAGGAAACGCAAAAGAGCACGGTAACTCAACGTGTAAACCACGCCTGAGGCGAAACTTTTCTAGCGATCAGAAGGAAAAAGGAGAGAATTTATAAGAAAATGGCGTCGCGGTTCAGTGGCAGTGGGCGGGGCTTAGAAATTAGCACTTTCCACATAGAAGGAAGCGGAAAGCTTTCGTCCCGATTGAGATTGTTAGGGTGTTTGTAAATCTCAATGGCTTCGCGAACATTTCTGATAAAGAAAAATGGAGATTTGCAGATAATGGAAGTTTCATGAAAAAGAATCTTATGGCTGGTATGGCGACTTGAAACAGCGTTAGTGCTCAGAGATGCGAATTTTCACTGAACGACCTGTTTCACCAATGTATACAATGTAGAATGTATACAACGTTGAGTTCTTCGACCTCAACAATACACGGTCCAATCCCGGAAGTCGTTTGTTACTTATTAATTAATAATTATATAGCTCAAATGGTTGGAACAAGAAAATCCTTATGGCTATAATAATGAGATAAACATTTGGTTTTTTATGCTTTCCGAGCTAGAATAATAGGTTCGGAACGCTTCTAGCATTATTTTCAAGTCAATTTAAGTGGTTTCGTTTATAAAATTTTGCATTTCGCTCGAACTAACGTTAGTGAACAAGTTTTTTTTTTATTGTCAGATTATTATATTACTATTTACAATCTGCTCGTAGAGCAATAAGTAAATTACGTAAATGTAAATGGTAGGTGTGACAATGAAAGCAAATGTTCATCAACATCGCTTCAGTTACAACTAATGCGCATTAACGCTTACCAAGAAACATATAATAATCTCGAGAACTAAAATCTAAACGGCAAGTCAAGAGTGTACTGCTTCTTAAGTCTCCGATTGTGAACACTGTTGTCCAATAAGTTTAGTGCTAGACTATTAGGGTGAAGTTCTAGTTTGGCGATATAGCTTTCACTGCTTTTCACTATCTCTTCTTTCACAGAACGCACTTTGAGGTCACTGTAGATATCCGCGTTGCTTATGTAGTACGGTGCGTTGAGGATGGTTCGAAGGGTTTTTGTTTGGAATCTTTCTATTATAGCTGGATTAGTGGATGACGCGGTTCCCCAGAGTTGATTTCCGTAAAGCCATATCGGTTTGAAGATTACTTCATAAATGAGGAATTTGTTGTGAAAGTAAAGTTGGGAATGTCTGCCCAGCAACCAATAGTGCTTGCTGAACTTCAAGTTGAGTTGCTTACGTTTGGTCCATATATGGGTTCTCCAGGTCAAGCCTCTATCAAGGTGGATACCTAGGTATCTTGCATTGTCGGCTTGTTGTATTATTGTTCCGTTGATAGAGATGGGTGGACAATTGCCTCTTCTCTTTGTAAAGGTAACTTGGACGGACTTGGTTTGGTTGATTTTAATTCGCCATTTTTGAAACCAGTCTTGAATGACGTCGATATGGGTTTGAAGTTTGGTGGAGGCCCTTGCTGGATCTTCGTCTGTAGCCAGTAGCGCAGTATCGTCAGCAAACGTTGCGATTGAGACTTCCGCACTGGTTGGTAGGTCTGCTGAGTACAGTAGGTACAATACTGGTCCTAAAACACTCCCTTGGGGTACTCCAGAGCCTATAGGGATCAGGTTGGTAAGCTCTTCTTCATATTTGACTTGGAAGAGTCTGTCCTGTAGATATAATCGTAGTATGAGGTAAATGTTATTGGGCAACCACTTTTTTAACTTATACAGTAATCCTTTGTGCCAGACTTTGTCAAAAGCCTGACTGACGTCTAGAAATACAGCACTGCAGTGTTCTTTGGCTTCAAAGGTGGCGTTAATAATTTCTACTACTCTATGAACCTGTTCAATTGTGGAGTGCTGTCTTCTAAAGCCGAATTGATGGTTCGGTATGAGATTTTGTTCTTCTAAAATTGGTATTAGTCTATTGAGTAGCAGTTTTTCGAATAGCTTTGAAATTATGGGTAATAAACTTATCGGCCTGTACGACTCTGCCAAGTTGGGTGGTTTGCCAGGCTTTTGGATTAAGATAATTTTAGCAACTTTCCATTGTGCTGGGAAATGGGCCGTTCTTAGTACCGCGTTAAATATTAATGTCAGTAACGTGAAGCCTTTAGGTGGGAGTTCTTTCAGAATTTGACCTGTTATTAAATCGTACCCGGGTGATTTTTTTGTAGGCAAGTTTTTTTATGGCATCTTTTACTTCTTTCACTTTAGTGGTTTTGATAGGCGGTGATAGTTGCAAGGGGGCATCCAAGAACCTGTCAATTTCTTTTTCGTCAGCTCCGGGTGCGCCATGTATCGGTTGGAAGACTTCCCTAAGATGTTCGCCAAATACCTCAACTTTCTCAGCATCGCTTTTCGCCCAAATTCCGTTTACTTTACGGATCGGTGGAACGGGTGTTTGCGGTTGCTTTAGCCTTTTGGTGGCTTTCCACAGTGAGTAGTCACTCGCTTCTGTCCCCGAAAAACCTTCGATCAAATCTTTAAAAGTCTCGTCTCTGTATTCCTGCAGCATTCTCTTTAGTTATCTTGCTGCAGTATATTAACGATGTTTCTCTTCGGGGTAACGTCTTCTCTGCCATTCTTTGCGTGATCTTTTTTTTCTGTTATTTTGTTCGTGATTTCTATTGGGTAGCCTTTCCTTCCTGTGTTATTCTGGTAGTGTAGGTGTTGATTTCCAAGCGGCATTCTGTAATGCCGTCAGGAGTTTTTCTACTGCCTTTTCGATGTCGTCCGCTGTTTTAGTGAACAAGTGAGGTTAAATGTAAGAAAAACGGTGTGTGAAGTGAAATTGGACACAATAGCACTGAATTAAGTCTAATGTAGTTGAATTACGCCAACTGTTATTGGTTATACATACACTATAAATACGTGTATCTATCCTAAACTTAATTTTATGTGTTTCCCATCTGAGAATTGTCATCATATTCATTCACCACACGACTGTTATAAGTCCAATGGGGCTTAAACTGCACATAATTGTAGCTGCTCGTCCAGCAAGGATAATTGTTGTAGTAGATATGAGTTTTGATTCTATTTTAGTTGGGTTGCATTCTTTGAAGTTATCCGAGCACCTGGAAATCACAATTTTATTAAAACGATGTATTAGACCAGGCAATACATGCAATATTATGTAAGCTGAGATGTAGAAACCAGATTGAATGTTTTTATAGCTTGGAAATGTGTCTTAATACTACAAATTGTGAAAAATTGATCGGAATGTGGTTTTTATGTTGATAATGTTTAATTAATTTAGGGGGTGATTGGCATTAAAACACCACGCTTGCCGGGAGGTTTACTATTCAGCTGCCCAATATGGGTACAGACGCTGTTTGCAGACGCCCATTCTGAGTCAGATGCTGCTTATTTAACCATATCTGGCTACCCTCACTTCGTTTGGCATGCAAACAAATAGAGTTGCCCAAAGTGGGGCACTAAAAGCCATGAGTGAGAGCAGGGTACTCTCCTAGGACCTGTTATGTGAAACCATTTCTTGTTTATAAGATTCGAGGTGGCCGTCCCCGATAAAAGGTAGTACCAATACAGCATAACCCCATACACCCCTAGTGAAAAATTTAAAAATTACACAAAGGACAATGGAGAGATCGATGCTTGGAGTGCGACTACAGGACAAAAAATCAAACGATTGTATTCAAAACAAAACTAGAATAGAGAACGTAGCACGACAAGTAGCATCTTTAAAATGGCAGTGGGCAGGACATCTCAAGCGAAAAAGTGATGACAGATGGAGCAAACAAGTTACTCAGTAGAATCCTAAGATGGTAAAGCGAGATCGAAGCAGACCACGAACAAGATGAAGAGATGACATAAAAATTGCGAGACCACATTAGATGGGTAACACAGTAAACAGAGCATCTTGGAGACAATTAGAGAAGGCGTACATTCAGCGACGGAATATATAACGATGTTTCATGAGTGTTATAAAAGCACATTTAAGAGAAATCAACAAAAATAATCTCATACAAGCAAACTGCGCGCTACGCGCACGTGAAATAGGATACGCGAAAGGTCAAGCTCCGATCCGAGCGCTAAGATAAGAAAAACAAAACCTAAACAAATATAAACATCTGTGAAGCCGGAACGTGAGATTTTATTTTGTGCCACAGACACACAGACACACATTAAGGAAAATTATATTATAGATGTTTGATATGGGTCAACTAAGATGTCAATTTAAAGCTTAAAGCAAGCTAATTTTGCATTTGTGTATAGATTTTACTTATAAGATATGATTTATGAATTATACAGGGTGTTTGAAAGTTACACAGAACAAATATAAGGGCGTTATGCTGCATCAAAGATAAGAGAAAAACTCTAATAAATAGATGTCCTAAAATCATTCATTTCAAAGATATCCATGATCAAATAATTAAAGATGGCAATTCATTTTTAAAACGTTTAGATTTAGTAGGCTGGTGTTTTGTTCCAGCACATTTTTTTTTGTTTACATACAATACAGTACAGTCAAAATACTGTAAAAATACCATTGACCTGGGAAAAATTGCAACACAAATTACTCTTTTTGCATTATACTCTGAAAAGTGTGTATTTTAACATACTCAAAATTCCCATTAATCCCGGCCCGGGAAATCAGTCAAAATCCAAGATGGCGGCTGAATTTTCCGGTTTTTGCTTTTTTTACTTCCTTTTACTATAAAGGAAATATTGGATTCACCCCAAAAATTCTAAATTGAGTTTTCAACGGATCTTCACGTTTTAGAGTCCCCTGATCCCAAAAATAGTAATTTATTATACAAGACGATAAAGTTAAATTTTATCCACGAGTGAATCGTTTAACGTCGAGACGAAGTCGAGACGTTAATGATTCAAGAGTGGATAGAAATAACTTTATCGTCGTGTATAATACAATATTTTTTTCTATAGCAAGAACTTTAACAATTTCAAAAGAAAATAATGACAGTCAATCACATTTCAAAATGTCAGCAGCTAGATTGGGTTGCTACGATAATACGAAGCTGTCATATTTAATTTAAACAAAAGTTAGAAAATTAAATTACTTTATCTATCCTTGATGTTAAAGTGCTACTTTATCTACCCTTGCTGTTAAAGTAAAACTTGACCTTTTGTTTTGAGTTGATAAAAGCACACTTTAACATGTGCTATAGAAAAAACATATTTTTTTTCATTGGTCTGTCTGTGAACAGAATATCTCAAAAACGAAAAGAGGTATGGCGTTGAAACTTCATATATAAGTTTTGTGTACTATTTAGATGAGACAGCAAGAAGAAAATCAAATAACCGGAAGTAGGTGTTTACTCTTGTGATTTTTCAGTTTTTTTCGATTTTTTTTAAACTTTACATTTTTAATGTGTATTGATGTGAGATAGGTGATTTTCCAGTTGAATACTTCTAAAGTGGGTTTCTTTTGTTTTTTCTATTTTTTTTATTAACTCCTATTTTAAATAAAACACCCGGTATATTATTACATTTTTGAATTCACCTTAAAATTCCAGAGAAAATTTGTCTCTTCAACTAACATTCGATTTTGTACCGTTTTTGTAACGGGTGTTCATAAACAGTCGTCATCCCAGTTGCTTTGAAAAACAAAATGTTATGTCTTTGATTAATTCGTGCAACACATGAAACGTCAAAACCTACTGGGATGACGACTGTTTATGAACACCCGTTAGAATTTGTAATTTTTGAAAATTTTTAACAAATGGTTAAAAATTAAAAATGAAATTTTTGACTAATTATAAGATCACTGTAAAAGGAAGTTGTGTGAGTGTATCACACCAGATTTTTTTCTCTATTTTGCTGCATTTATTGCCGTAAATGTGCACTTAAAATAGGTACTTATTATGTACTGAAGCATGCCATTTACATTATACTTTTGAATTACTTTCATACATATTGTTATACAGTGTCCGCCAAAAAATCGGCATTAAAGATTTATAATTGAAGTGAAAGCATCATGGTTCTCCGCCTCCTCGAAAATTTAAGGTTTATCCATCAGCCTGGAAAAGTAATGGCTTCTGTTTTTTTGGGATGCCCAGGGAGTAATTCTAATTGATTTCTTACAAAAAGGAGCTACAATAACAGGCAACTATTATACAAATTTAATATCAAAATTGCGGGAAGCTATAAAGAAAAAACGTCGGCAGATGATGTAAATCAGTGGTTTGCAGAGATTGGACAATCCTTCTTCCAGGAAGCCGTTACAATGCTGGAGCATCGGTGGGATAAATGCATTAGGCTTAAAGGAGATTATGTAGAAAAATAAATTTTAATTTTGTAACCGGAAGTTGGTCGGGGACGGAGCATAGAGATCACCCCTCGTACATTGAAATTACGTTTTCTTGTTCTTGTAAGTCTGATGTGTAATAAAAGTTCATGTGATGTGTAATACACAATACATGTAATCATTTTATTTATATAAGAACTGCCTGTATATTAATGACAAACATGGCAAATTCAGCTGCCATCTACGATTTTGACTGATTTCCTGGGCCGGGATTAATGGGGATTTTGAGTTGATGTAAATGGCATGCTTCAGTACATAATAAGTACCTATTTTGAGGGCGCACTATCTTTTTTACGGCAATAAATGCAGCAAAATAGAGAAAAAGACAAATTCATCCGCCATCTTGGATTTTGACTGATTTCCCGGGCCGGGATTAATGGGGATTTTGAGTATATTAATATACACACTTTTCACAGTATAATGCAAAAAAAATCATTTGTGTTGCAATTTTTCCCAGGTCAAAATTTATTTTGACTGTACTAATATGTGGCCGTTGTTCTATAGTAAAAAATAGAAAAATAATAAGTTTGCGTCCCAAAATAAATTATTTCAGGTACATATATCTCTTTTTTTTTCTTATTTTTATGTCAAATTTATAGTAACTGTTCGAAATAATTTCTTTCTTCTGAGTAATAGCACTGACAGTTGTAAGTAAAACAAACAGATAATGAAAACAAAACACCAGCCTACTAAATCTAAACGTTTTAAAACGAACTGCTATTCTGCTATTCTTTGATCAAGAATATCTTTGAAATGGATAATTTTAGGACATATGTTTATTAGAGTTTTTTTTAATTTTTTGATGCAGAATAACGCCCTTATATTTGTATTAAGCAATTTATACATTTCAACAATAGTTGAGCGGAATAATTTAGGAGAGGGGGTCGATTCATTTAGGTCAATCAAATGTAGTAAAAGAAAAGCTGATTGATATTGCTAGACAACGGTATTTGTTTTTATTTAGTGTATAAATAGGAGTGCACTTTAATTTATGAGGAGAGTTGGTAAAAAGTTCTCTTCTGGCAATCGCTATGTAAGCTACCATTTTAATTTGGAAAATTAATAAAAACAAAGCTCTTAGCTGGTAGCCGCTATGATTGCTACACAAACTTTTTGCTTAAGTTAAATAACCGACAGCTATTATTGTTACCAATTGAATATTTCCTTGCGACGAAATTACAATAAAAGCGTATTAGTGTGAAAGTTATTTACCTGTGTCGTTACTGAGCGAGTTAGCGATCACCATAAATAAAAATCTGGTGTGCTACACGCATACAACTTCCTTTTACAGTGATCTTATAATTAGCCAAAAATTTGATTTTAAATTTTTAAGCATATGTCAAAAATTTTCAAAAATTAAAGATTCTACAAAAACGGTACAAAATAGAGCGTTAGTTGAAGAGACAAATTTTCTCTAGAATTTTAAGCTGAATTCAAAAATGTAATAATATACCGGGTGTTCTATTTAAAATAGGAGTTAATAAAAAAAATTCACCTATCTCACATCAATACACATTAAAAATGTAATAAAAATGTGAAGTTTGAAAAAGTCGTTAGAGCCTTTTTTGAAAAAATCGAAAAAAACTGAAAAATGACAAGCGTAAATACCTACTTCCGGTTACATGATTTTCTTCAAAAGCTTGCTGTCGCATCTACATAGTACACAAAACTTATATATGAAGTTTCAACGCCATGCCTCTTTTGGTTTTTGAGATATTCTGTTCACAGACACACAGACACACACACAGACACACAGACAGACCAATGAAAAAAAATATGTTTTTTGGGTTTAGGGGAGTCTAAAACGTGAAGATCTGTTGAAAACTCAATTTCGAATTTTTGGGGTGAATCCAATACTTCCTTTATTGTAAAAGGAAGTAAAAAGCAGCTTTGAAGTAATTCATTCAAAGAAATTGGGGTTCTGCTCCGGCGACAACCTAGAACCTAAATAAAGTAAAACTAGGCCAAATAAGTAAAAATCCAGTGTGATACCCGCACACTATGTTACCGTTACAGAGACTGTAAAAGAAGTAAGCAAAGGCAACCGACTTCTCAGCCGGAGTTAGTCGTGGGTAAAACAAAAGACTCAAAAGCTTCAGCTGTAAAAATAAAAATATGGGCGCCAAATAGCAAGTAACCCAGCAATTTGCTAATCAAAAGGTACACTACAGAAGGCGCTACTAACCAAACCTGAAAATAAAATGTGACGGCAAAGGCACAAATCAGATACGCAGGCAAAGATGTCAAGGCAGTATAATTGCAGCAAACAGACATACAAACACAATTAAAATGCACACAAAAATATCATACGACAAATCAAATCAGCATATCACAAATTTATATCATAGTAGTAAGCGTCATAAGAAATCTCACCAAAATAACGATAGATAATTTACATAATAGTTAAGGCGTATACGAAATATTAACGTAGCTCAACTAAATAAATAGGTTAAAGTATATTAATATGCATAATCGAATCACAGAATGACTAATCAAATGGCTGAATGCAAAACTAACAAGTTGTCGATAGCACAATGGCTATGACACATTTATTACAGCTTAAATTTAGAATTACTAGGTGAATTTAACTAATTACCCACTATGCAAAAGCAGTCTTATAGTTTATCAAAAATAGTAATATCGCTCTTACGGAACCAAGATCTTGCTTTTTCCTAAAGCGCTTTGTAAACCGATATGTAACTAAGGTAGGTTTCAAATCTTTGTCAAGATGTCGCAAGCTAATATTACACGAAATTACTTGCAAATGCGGGCCTATCCTGAGGCTGGATTCAATCTAAAGCTATGTCACAAGTGTGACGTGGCGACCGAGAATGGATTAATTTCGTCATGCAAATGCCGTACAACTTTCGCTAATATAAACACTTGGACGGAGGCACAACCATCCTAATAACTTTTAACCTAAAATTGTGAGAATGAACCACCGCAACAAAATCATTAAAAACAAACACTTAAACTGCCTCAAAAGGTGAGTAATGCGCTTAAAATACAGACTACAGAAAAATATTGCTATAACATGCCAATAAAATATCTAATATTTTATGTACGATAATTGAAAACCATAGCTACATATTTAAAACACAACTTGCTTTTATTTTTTTAAACCATAAACCAAAATTCATGAATGGCATACGCTCGAGAACAGCAATCCACTTGCAGCACAGACACTGCATGCCAACTTTTCGAACTACTCACGGGCGGCGTGACAGCTGCTGTTATTTAATTTTTGATGTTCAAAGTGTGTGGCTACGTAGACTAATTATAGACAGTAGGTTATGGCAATTGCTTATTCAGAGCCGTTTCATATTGTTCGTACAAATCTCAGGAATGCCATTGTGAGACAGGTTTTCAAATTGTTGCATTATAAATGACTGGTCTGATTATGAATACTTCACCATTGGCATTATTTTTTTCTTTTTCCCCATTAATACTCTGTTAAATATTGATGATTATGGTATAGTAAACAATGTCTGTAATTACATTTTTCTGAATGCTGGACATTACAGTAATATCGAATTTGGTGAAAATTTAAATCATGATATGTACTGACATTTCTACAAAACGAAAACGTACAAAGTTAAAATTAACCGGTCTCAGGGAACTTACAACTAAACGCGAAAGAGTATCTAGTCAAAGAAATGAAAGGATTTTTAAAATCTATTACTAATATACAGGGTGTTTCAGAATTATGGGATAAAACTACTAGGGGGTATTCAGTGCGACGGTAAAAGACATTTGAGTATAGGAACCCATGTCCGGAAATGTCTCCCTGGGGCACTGGGACTGTATGACACGTTAAGACAGTTCCGCTTCTATTCCGATCTCATTTACCTTACAAATTGCTTGCCATTCACTGACCTGTACTTTTATTAATAATTACGCTCATTTCGTCCGCACATAACAAACGTTTTGTGTCAATTAATTTTGTTTGGCCTGGCGTTAAATATGCACAAACCTATTTTATTCAATTATATTACTTTATTCAAACTCTATGAAATATGCTTTGCTTATGCGTGCCTTTATCCGTTTAATTACTACTTCTCGCATCTCATTACCAATGCATTTAATACTTTTATTATTGTTTTAAATTGCAATTTCATAAAATATCTTAACTCTGTGCTTTATTGATTTGGTTAAATATTTTGCACTGCAAACAGAGCCAAGTTGTAGACTTAAAACCATCTCAATACAAGTGAATTATTAAGGAAACATACTGGGTCGGTTTTATTTTGGAGATTACATTTGACATGTAACAAAAATCAAATGGGATTACGTCAAGCCATTTGTTGTTGATTGGAGCTTCCAAAAGGGTGTATTCGGAGAGATGAGGTACATTCCAGGAGGTAGTTTGCTGTAGCAGGTGGATGTCCAGGTTTGCTCTTGCTGGTAGCTGTCAAGAATTTGGAGTTTGGTGATATTGAACGATTGAGGAGTGATCTGTCTGTTAGTAGTACATTGCAGCAAAGTGCTTAAATGGGTCGAGTTCCAGATCAAAAATAGGTCTGTCTTGAACATTGTGTAAGGAAAAATACAATGTGGGTGATTTCTTATCAAATCCTAATTATAAAATAAATAAAGACAATAAGAAGGTGAAATTAATTAAGAAATAATTACTTACTGTGTTTTGTTATTGTGTACTATTCAACAGATTGGGCATTTGACATTAGTATTTTGAAACTGTTTTGACATTTCGTTGACATAAATTGTGACTTATGATGCAAATGAAATTTGAAAATTAGAAAATCAATTTTTCAGAAACAAGTAACTAGATAAAAGAATCCAGCCCTGTTGAGTCTTCAGGAGCTAATTTATTATTGACATTATAATACAAAATAGGGCAATTTGTAATTAAAAAACTGATTAATGTTAAAACTTGAAGGTTCAATTCTTAGTATAGTTATATATATTGTTATGGTGTCCTACACGTTCGGATGTCTGAATATTGGAGTGGTTTTCAACTATTATTCGTTTCTATTGATTGCTAAATCTATTTTTGCCCCACGTTGGCAGCGTCATTTATTTATGCTGTGATGGTTATACGGCTTTAATATAATAATTAATATTTAAAATAAAATTAGCTAGAGCCTCCCATCGCTAACATAAATTCCTTTTGGGTTCAGCAAATATTACAGATTTATGAAACGCTCAGGGATAATTATTGTGAGTTACTTTATGTTTGACTTGAATTGATGCTCGTATGCCCCTACTTTTAGATAGAATCTAATTGTAAATTAAATTAATGTTGGCTAGCCAAAGTAAGCAGAGATCTTAACACAAGGTGTGGGTCCCCAATTACCTTTTTGAAAATTCTAGCGTACGCTCATGTACGTAGTTCAGATACCCGCTAAAATGCTACAACAGATCTAAATAAAATTACGTTTATGAAAGTCATCAAGTGTTTGTCGTTTTGGTTTTCAGTTAATTAAATACAACTCAATGAGTATTAATCTCACAGGTAAATTCATCACTTCCCGCTTTCTAGTAGCGTCAGTAGCTATCTTTTGTTTCTTTCAGGCAACACCCGCGCCTTGATTGTTTTAAGCCCAAGCCAAAGAAGGATCCGGCCGGGGTCGGTAGCTCAGTGGTAAGCATCCTGACTACTGATCTAAGGGTCGCGAGTTCGATTCCCGGTCCCAGTGAGGTTTTCAAAAATAAAAAAATGCAGATGAAAGCCTCTACAGAATGTCATCATTCGGAAGTGATGTAAAATCGTGGGTCCCATGTTACTACGATGTGTAGCATGTAAAAGATCCCTTGCTAGGGTTGGAACTCCTTAGTCTCGGCAAAATTCTAGTAGGACTTTGACCATATGACCCAAGCAGTCGGTGTCTAAGGTACCTGGTACTCTGCATGCCTAGACCTTGTCCATTAACAAACAAACAAACAAAGAAGGATCCTAACCTCACTTCTGCACTTGGATTTTTCAATTTTAATTTTTACAAGGAAATAATTCGCCTGGGCTCTGTTATACAGCGACGTTTAATCAGCTTCTCAGCAGGTACACATTGGTATAATTTATATTGGCTTCACCACTAACCTGCGAAACCTTCTTTGCATGCCCGTCCGAACCTCGGCCGCAGCAATAATGTGCCCAGATCTTCTCTTGGAGTCGGATACCGGATGTGCGGTGTTGATGTGGTCCTCGTAGGGCTCGCCTGCTATCGCTGGAACTGCAAAACCGGTCCGGGATGTCCTCAAATGGGTCGAAATGGTGTCTCGGAGCTCTGCCGCAGGATCGGGATCGGTAGCCGATGTTGGAAATTAACTTTAGGCGTTGGATTTTCTTGCCTGTATGCAAAGGTACTAAATTTTAAATTAAAACACCAGCCAATTTTTAAGCTGACACCAGCAAATTTTATTCAATTGTCTCTCCTTGAAGTTTGGATACTTGAGTAGTAGTCCTTCGTGAAATTTTATCTTCAAGTTGTTGAACGCTTTTTCTCTTTCCTCGTTCCAAATCCACTTTGTGTCCTTTCTCAACAATTCTATCAATGGTAATGCCAGCTCTGTATAGTTTGCAATGAATTTCTTGTAGTAATTCAATAGGCCAAGTAACCCCCTCAATGCTTTCAAGTTCTTGGGTCGAGGTAAATTCTTTATTTCTTCTATCTTCGTTTCACTGATAGTTACTCCATTGTTACTAATCTCATATCCCAAGTAGGCTACTTTCGTTTGCATAAACTGACATTTTTCTAAATTCAGCTTTAGGCCGTTTTCATTTAATGTGCTAATCACTAAATCTAAATGTACCAAATGTTGTTCCACGTCTTGTGAGAAAACTAATATGTCGTCGACGTAGTGCACGCAAAACTCTTCAAATTTATTCAAAATCTGTTGCATGGCTCTTACTAAAGCTGCACATGACGTTGTCAGCCCGAATGGAACGACTTTAAAATGGAAAATTTCCCCCTCTACGCAGAATCCAGTGTATTTACTTGAATCTTCGAGTAATGGAATCAGCCAGAACGAGTTTCTCAAATCTAATTTCGTTAACACTTTTTAATCCCATATCTGGCTTAACAACACATCTATCGTCTGCGGACTTTCGTATTGGGGTTTTGTAATTTGGTTTATCCTGCGTGCATTTAAACATAATCTTAAACTACCGTCGCTCTTCTTAACCACCACCATAGGATTTACAAAGTTCGTTTTTGATCGCTCTATTACATCTTCTTCCAACATCTTTTGCAACTCATGCTTGACTTTCTCGCGCTGAGCATATGGTATTGGGTAAGACCTTGATTTAAATCCAGTCGTGTCGTCAACAACAAGTTTGTGGCAATATTTTGTTGCTTGTCCTGTCTTTTGATTTAAAATCTCCTTATTCTTCTCGATAATTTTCATAATTCTGTCTTTATAGTGTATGTAATCCATCCCTATCTGTCCATCACTCAGCATTCCTTCCATTATTGCACAATTATTTATAATTATTTCATCTTCGGCACACTGGCTTCGAAAACAAATCATATCGTCTCCCGCTCTATCAGCTGGGCAACAATTTTCACGCATTTGGTCTCCGTACTTGGATCCAGACCAATGCCTTCTAATCTCGTCTATTTGTATACATTTCTCCATCCCATCAATTTTAATTCAAACTTGCTGAATAATATCGACTCCTATCACAAATTGTACATTTAGGGCAGACACTATGTAAAACCGCACATCGTATTCCTTCTTACTTATGCTGATCTTAATTGCCAATACTCTTGTTGTAGTTGATATTTTCTTCCTCGTTGCTGACAGTAACTCGATTTTGTTGACTTTTATTATGTTATTTTGTAAAACATTTAAATGCCTATTTAGGACTTCCTCTTGTATTAGAGAAACCATTGCTCCGGTATCAATCAGCGCCTCATATTCTTGTTCCAGAAATTTTAGTTTAATAAATGGTAAACATGAGCTTGATATTTCTTCTTCCTTTTCTTCTAATAAAAATTCACCCGCTTTCTCATGGGTGATGGCGAAGTTTGCGACGTCCTTAAATCTACTATTTACAAAGTGTTTTTCATCTAATTCTAAAATTGAGGTTTTTTTTATCTGTCGAGGGCTCCTCATGCACCTCCGCAATCACAATTTGATTCATGTTATCTTCGTCGGATCTTCGTTGCGTAAATACGTTATTTATAAATTGTCTGTCCTGTTGCTTATTAGTCTCCTGCTTCTGGCATCTCCTCTTGTTCCTTTCGTCGATCAACTCGTTATAACTCCTTTGGTTACTATTTTCCCCCCTATTGTAGTTTGCTCTATTCTGATTCCAATTAGTGTAATTATTGAAGTTCCTTCTCTGATTGTTGTAGTTGTTATAACGATATTGTTGTCGGTTGTTATTCTGGTTGTAATAATTATTCATGTTTCTGTTAGGCCGAAAGTTATTGTTGCCAAAATTATCCTCCCATTTTCGTTTGCTCGACGTTTGATACGCGTTGCTACTATAATTTTGAAAATTACCGTTGGGCTTCGTCTCCTTCTCGTTGTGGACTGCCAAGTCATAGTTTCTTACTATTTCTAGGAAATCCCTCAAGGTCTTCACATTCTGGACTGCCACTGCTCGTGTGATCTCAGCCTCTAAATGCCTGGAGAGGTGCTGAATAATTTCCTCCTCCGTCAATCTTGGGGTCAAATACTGGGCTTTATTGTATCGGTGTATAATGTAAATCTCTCGGGACCCTCCTCTGTCGATGTACTGTCCAGAGGTCAACTCGGTTCGCACTTGAGCCTGGTGAGTATTACTCCAATATTTCTCCTTGAACATTTCTTTGAACTCATTGTACGTGGTGTATTTGCATTTGATAATACTATGCCATATTTCCGCATTGTGTTTCATGGCCATGTTAATGACCTGGAGTCTTCTACACTCGCTCGGGATCGTCCGCATCAGGTCGTCCAATTTTGCTAAAAAGATCATCGGCAACTCGCCACTCCTGCCTTCAAATTTGGGAATCATCTCGTGATTTAGGTTGGTATGCATTGTGCCTCCGGGAAGCTCTTGTGCTTGCTCGAGCCGGTTGTGTACTTCCTGTAGCTCCCTTGTAATCCGATTATCAACCAGGGTAATTCGGTGTGTGTTTCTGTTCTGACCCTCTTGTATTTTTACCCATTGTTCCTCGTTTTTCGTGGCAAGGGTGGCGAACTCAACTTCCAGCACTTCCTTATGTCGTTCCAGTTGCTCTCCGGTTCTATTTTCTACCCCCTTAATTTTGTCCTTAATTTCCTCTCCTTTCTGACCAATCTTTTCTTCTATCAATTGTCCCATTTCTTGCTGTAATTCTTGCCTAAGTTCTTCTTTGGTTGTTACCTTGAATGTTTCCAAATTTTCCTGTAACCCCTCAATTCTATCTTGCAACTCTTGTTTGTTCTCCTGTTGCTTCTGCATTAGTTCCTTTTTTAATCCTTCCACCATCAATTCGGTGTGGTTGTACCCCCTCGCTTCTCTTTCTTCTGCATTCTTTGTCAATTCCTCTTTTAATTCCAGTATGTTATTTGTGATTATTTCCTTTAGCTCTCTAGCTCGCTCTTCTGCCTCCTTCTTGCTTTCTTGCTGCATTTGGATGATCGCTTCCATAATTGAATTCATTTCCAGCGTTTGCTTTGGAGCCTGTTGCTGTTGCTCCTCCGCCTGACCCCCTTGCTGTATTTCCTTTTCCACTTGCTGTTCGGGTATTTCAGTGACCTCTTCTGTCTGGTGCTCCTCTTCCTTTCCTTCTTCTACCTTCTTTGTTCTTCTGGTACGCTTATCCATCTTTTTTCTTATTTATTTTTGGGTATATTGGCAAAAACAAAGCGCTCGCACCTACCAGCGTAGCTACCCACACAGATAATCGATTCACAGTATAAAATTCTATATTTTAAAATAGCCCTGTGGTTTTAACTCTTATTTTTGCAAACCTACACAGTTGGATCTAATTATATTATAGAAATGTTAGGCACCTACTAATTTTAAGCTCGCCCCACGTTGACGGCGACCATTTTTTATGTGGTCCCATTCCTATTAGGTTTAGAACTCTGCCTTTCCTTTTATGTTACGATTTTAATACTTATTACAGGCATTGCTTTGCCAATATGATTGCTAATTCAAATTTGATTTTATTTTATTTGTTGCCATTAAATCCTATATCCCATTCTGAGCTTTATGACCTATTCATTAATTAGCTATGCTCTAGATATGCGATTGAGGGCTTAATACCATCTCAATATATATTGCTATGACACACCTTTTAAATGCCAAGCATATATTTCATTAGATAATCAACCATTAATTATGTTGTAGCGTTGTAGCTTACCAAGTAAACTATGCCTTGACTCTTTGAATTAATTAAATATCACAATGATATTTACTTTTTATCGAGAACTCTTATTTTTCAGGGCTGGGTACATCAAATCTAGTCTGCTACTTTTTGAAGCATTAAAAATGTTAACCTTAAATTCTCTGACTATCAATGACGTTAAATGTCCAACTTGACTTTCAAATTAATTCAACAAGGTGTACTGACAAATGTATCTCACATTGACATTTACTAACATTCAAATGCGTTATGCAATTATTAAACTCAGTCTATGTCACTTGCTTTCAAAATTGATAGTTATTCAACATTTATTTATTAACTTATCTTAACAAACCTGCATTAGTTGCTTATGTCTTCACCAAAAACAACACTCACCACTGTATTCCGTCTCGAACAAACCACAGCATTCAGCAACAGCAAACCCCTTTTTGACCTGTCAAACTGAAGCGGCTCCAACATCCAGTCCTGACCCATTCTAGATATTACTGTTCCTCCTAGCTGCTACTGCTCTTTCTGGATATAACCATCACAGCTATTACTCCTCCTGGATGTCTTCACCACATATCCAAGCCCTGTCAATATGCTACCGGCTCCGTCAAAACCAAACAACTACCTGGCTGCTTTCTTCCGTCCTGGTCTCTGTTGTAAGTTCCTGATCCTCCTAGCTGCTACTGCTCTTTCTGGATACAACCATCACAGCTATCAGTAACCCCTAGATATCCTCGTCACACAATCTATTGTCCTGGTAAGTTTGTCTCCTTTGATTGATTCCAATTATAACTTTATCCCATTTATTTTCAGATACTCAGACGTCTCAAGCACCATGCACTAAGTATCCAAATTAATTAATAATTATTGTAAAATTACCTCTTCTTATATGTCGCTTGTACCAATAAATCCAATCTCCATCAACTATTATTATTTCTTGTATTCCAATATTCAAATAACTGTATTAATAACTTCTAATTCACCACTTCATATTACCATATCAAATTATATAAAAATCAAGCAGAAATTCGTTTTATTTTCAATATTGCTTTAGCCAAATTTTACATTACATCTGTTTTCTTGAGTTCTATTTACGTAACTGTTTTAAACAAATTTTTATATCTAATAGTAACGATTATTTATGCACACTATTTTAGTTATTTTTTTAATAATACTAATACAAAATTTGCTTAACAAACGCCATTGTCAATGTTACCTTGGTTTGATTTTATTATATCCAACTATTAATTTCAATACATTCAAATTAGCCTACCAGTATTTAATGAATCACAATGAATAACGCAACAAGAGCTCTGTTTCTATTACTTTCATCATTGAAATCTAAAATTTTATATCCATTAAGATTTAATTATTGTAACTGTTCAAATTTATTAGTTCATTTTTTTTATATTTCATTAATATGATTAAGCTTCCTGCATCATGTATCATAACAATATATATGATTTCGATCGTTTTGTATGCACCTCAGGCATAACCAGCGTTTTTGGCCCTTGTCGTGCTTAGTGATGTAAGTGAAATATTACGAAGGTAATATTAATGGTAATTTAAGAAATATTAGGTAAAGTTACCCTAGATACTGCAGTGGTATTAGGCCCTATGGCTCTGCTCTGATTGCAGTTCAATATTAAAATTAAATTAAAGCACAGAGTAGGGATGTTTTATCTAGCCGCAATGATAACTTAAATGTCATTCCGTAAATGCATTGAAAAAGGGATGCTTGTGTTAAAAAGAAATGAAATGATTAAGGAACGCAAAGAAGACAACTTGCTTTTCACAGGGTTAAGAGTCAAATTTCATATCAATTAATTATTATTAGGTGAGGCTCAGTGAATAGCCAAACCAAAATAAATAATCACAAAAAGGTTTGCTAAGTGCAGGTGAGGAAGCATAGAGTTCAAGTTAACTAGTTAGTAAAATTTGTGAACAATTCTAAAAGGGTATTAGCCAGGAAAGATGAGAACATTGCAAAGAGCAAATAGTGCAGGCGTAAACTACCAATTGTAAGAAGCAAACATGACTTGATAAAACTGGAGGAAAAGTAGACACAAAATTAGGCCAGGAAACAAGGAAAGGAAGGCAGTTAGAAACCAGAGAACAATTATGAAGGAAGTGAACGGAAAACTAGTCAATGTAAATACGTGAGTGAACATGAAATGCACTTAATAAAACGTGGAGTGGCACAAAGACACTGTGACAATTAATAAAATGTGGACAATAATTTTAGAATTGTAAATTGTTTAGATCTAATTATTTATAAGAATGTTTAATATAATTTGTAAGTCATTTGAACTCAGTCAATATCCTGTTTATAGTTATAAGATTCGTTTTTGTTTAGAAAGGACAAATAAGAATTAACAATTGAATAAAAATTAATTCTGACATGCAGTTTTTGGGCTCTTATTTAAACCAAGTTTTTACCTATTAAATAATATTTTATAAAAAAAAGTATACTATCGTGTTGAACACATCGCAGAGTACCAGTAAAAGTGTGGGTAACATTTTCCCAATAAAAAAATTATTTGCTGCAAGAAGCTTCCGAAGCTGCGGTAGCGACCACTTCAAATTTACGAAGGCCGATAGCAGCGGAATAAAGGATCCGAGACCAGAGCTGATTACTGGGACACATCACGTGGAGCTGTAGGACAACGCCCAGCAACAGAAACCCCGGTGACAGCTACTCCAGGAGAAGATTCGAGCGAGGCCGCCTTTCCGAGGAATGATAGGTACCATCTGAAATTTTTAAGGTACTGTAAAAAGCTTATTAACATTGTGAGAAAGCAGAAATTTGTGTACGAGAGAAACATTACCGTTGTGAATAAGATTCATGCATATCCAAGTCTCCAGCTAACGCATTTTGCCAATTATTGATCCAAGTAGAATTCTGAGGTTAAGGGAGGTTATAACAATTGCAAATCCAAGCCGCGTCTGTGTGACGTAGTAGTACAAATTAATCGCTGAAACAATAGAGAATTAGAAGCGCCAAAACACTAGAATTCAAATAAATACCTGGTAGTTTGTTCATAAATTTGAATTTTTCCAAGTCAACAACAACGCTAACTGACAGGATCAAACCTTTTTGTAATTTTGACAGCCGCACTTACCTTGCGACTGCGTATTAGAATTAATTTGGGCACTCAGTGGCGTGCCAGCGTAAAGTAAAATAATAAATTAGCAGGATCCTAACCCTTTTGAACTGAGTCAACTGCCTACCGAGCTAGTGTTTAGAAAAATTGAAATTTCAGATCGATAAAACCTAAAAGAGGGCAAAATACTATTTTATTTGAATACAACCATCTGATCTTAAACAGTCTAAATCTATAAATCTGTATAAATTTATTGTTGGAATTGCCGAGTACATTGCATTAATTTTAGGGACCGCAAGTAGTAACCTTTGCAAATTAAATGGCAAGCCCAACATGGAGCTATCATAACCATAACAATACTTCTTGGTAATATTACTACAGGATTATTATCAGTGAAATTAGCAGTTTGTTGCAATATTCCTTCCGTGAATAACGTCGAGTATTCGGTACTTCCAGTGTAAAAGAGGTAAACGAGGAAGGTGAAGACAAGGGTACCTCAGATACTGACAGTTTTACGAAAGAAGACGAGTTGCCTTTGTCGACATTCATATGAAAAATATAAAATATTATCTGGCTTATTGTTATTAATCTCATCAGTGTGTTTTCTTTTATTTTCACTTTACCTGCTCGTATGAATGAACTGTTTTAAGTTTTAATAAATTAATTTTATGGTTTAATATGTGGGGGTATGGGCAATACTACGCTTATGTCACCGGTAACACTACTAATTATTAAATTACCGGTAATTTCACAAAATTACTAATTAATTAATTATACGCTTGCCACCACTCACTCGTGTCTCCATAATCATTTAACACTACACCACATTTGCAAAATGAAACTATGGTCGTAACAAAAGTTCAGGTTCATGTTACAATAAAATTAAATAATAATCAAATTATTGAACAATCGAAAATTTTATTTATTAATTAATATGATACCGTATTTTGATTTTGTATAGCAAAATATATTAGTCCCAAAACTTCTAGTGTTTAATTCAGTCGATTATTACACAATATAGTCTTATAATGTTTTAGCATATAATGGGAGATTTGGGATTTCTGTACCGCTCCCTTAGACGAAGAGTGGACACGGCCTGGGCAAGCTCATGAACTCTCGGTAGCATATGGCATGGTGTAAGGACTAGGCAAAAAAGTGCTTCAGACTTTAAAATTGTATAGTAGAATTATGAAAATTTGGGCTCCTTGTCGTTACTCACGACATAAAAACAAATCTAGCTAATAAATAACACACCACCTACCTTTAGTACTTCGCTGCATACCTATATAAATTGTACAGGTCAAAGGGTTGCGGAAAGAACACAAAAATGTTATCAGATATAGGGGCATTTAATAAAACCCAAGTAATCGCATTAACATATGAATTATATGCATAAGCCATGAAGGCTAAAGTAACAGAAACTTAATATTTGTAGGACAATTGCCTAATATTTTAGTCACAAAATATGCTAATTAATAGCTCGGGGCTACAACTCAGGATCGCCATCTGTGAGTTTAGAGCACATACATATTTTAGCAATTTGGAAACGATTAATCACTCACGCTTTTTGCATTATACATTGCTTAAAAGAAGTAATTAAACACGCT
This sequence comes from Agriotes lineatus, assembly GCA_940337035.1. Taxonomy (NCBI): domain Eukaryota; kingdom Metazoa; phylum Arthropoda; class Insecta; order Coleoptera; family Elateridae; genus Agriotes; species Agriotes lineatus. Next base: position 150,090,835 of record OW679197.1, on the reverse strand, counting down.
TCAGTTGGAATTTCTAAAGCCTTAGCAAGAACTGATTATATTTGCGGCAACTGCCTTTGTAGATAAAAACGCTCAGAAATTCATGTACTTACATTTTGATTAGTTGTTATGTCCAGCGATCGTAAGGGGGAAGATCCTGGTATGTTGTGTCTTGACAAAAAGGATTCCTAATAAGGATTTGGCTTCATTATTTCGTAGAATCCCAAGACAACACGAGCAATAAGAGCAGTTAACTACGGCAAAAGCGGCCTAGGACATTCTGGAATTTCCAGCCAGCTTGCACGTCAAAGCGAAAAATGAGAGGGCCAGTTATTCTTCGACTAATTGTACAATAGCCTTAAAAGAGCCGCATGAGAACAGGCTAAAGCTGTTTACGACCGTTCGTAAAGAAAACGACCCGCTGGCGGTTTTCGTTTGTTTAAACAAGAGCGGTTTTGGCCTGCTCCTTGAATTTCAGATGTCGCGAAGGCGCTTCGTAAAAAATCAATAATCGAGAAACTCGACTGTTTGCAAGCGAGCCTGCTTCGACCAGAAAAGCCTTGCATGTGCCTTATCTCTAACACGGCGTTACATTTCTAAGTATTGATACAAAATTTAATAAGGAAGTGCAGTGGTATTCAAACTTTCAGGTAGTGTAGCCCTGCAAGATCACGTGATTTCCATTTATTTGCTGAAGTATAAAGTCAGTAGATAATAAGGGAGACTAAAGAAAAGCCTGAGGAAAAACATTATTTCTGTACTTTTTAATGCATCTAAAATGTAAAAACAAAATGATATAATCTAAAACTCAATTCAAAGAAAACATTAAAAATAACTTATTATAATACTAAAAAAATTAATGCGGCTTATGAGCCTGTTTTTTATTTTTATTATGTTTGGTTCTGTAGAACTTAAGTGCAGGTTGCACTTCTAACCTATTTCTATATTATTTACATATTAAATTAATTAATTCACACACATAAGATGATGCAAATGGCATCACGACTTTCAGTGCAGAGTCAGATAATTCTGAAAATTCATTTCGAACCCCCAGCCAAAAATTACTCAACTCAATTTCCTTAACGAAGATTCCATTGGAAGAGTTTTCAGCCGACTCTTCGTTCATGTTAAGTAAAAAACCTGTAGGCTGAACACATTAAAATGGATTTCGGATTCACTCATTATTACGATAATTTTCAAGAAAGTAAGTCTGAAACTGGAAAACCTAACTTTATTTTCAAAATTAAACATTTACTATTATTATACAGGTTAAGTCGTAATTAGGTGTAAAAAATTTAACCAAAGCTTCTTTAGACCAAAACAAAGCAATTAACCTAATACACCTTGGTAAGTAATTATCCGATTAATATGAAAATACATTATAATGAACACAAAACTAACAAAACAATTACTAAAAAATAGGTAATTATAGCAAATGTTCAAAATGCTCCCCTCCAGCCGCAATACAAGCATAGCACCGTCATACATACATTTGCTGAATATTATAGTTTTCACGAATTTCATTAGCAGCCTCAATAATTCTTTACTGCAACTGGTCCCTCGTGTTAATTACCTCACGGTAAACCGGCTGTTTAAAAAAACCATTAAAAAAATCCAACGGATTGAAGTCGGAACTTCTTGGCGGCCATCTCACAGGACGAAACCATTTAACTATTCTGTAACGATTCTGCCATGGCGAGGAGGTGCACCGTTTTGTTGGAAGAACATCTGTTGTCTAATGTTTAACGGAATGTCTTCAGGTATATTATGCAGCTGGAGTTCAGAAAATCGTTGCTGGAAACTTCTACTCCTTCTTATATAGGGGTTCTCTAACGAATAATGGTGCAGGTTATCCAAGTTTGTAATTCCATCCCTGGTAAAAAGGGCTTCATCGGTCTATAAAATAGATGGAATAAAATTGGGGCCGTTATTTATCCTTTTAAGAAGCCACCGACAAAAAAGTACACGTTTCTCGGCATCCCCAGAATGAAGAGCTTGAACACCCGTATAATGGAAAAGGTGTAATTCCTCGCTACGCAGAGTTCGCGAAACAAAACTTTAGGAAAGTCCTAACTGCACAGAAATTCGACTAGTACTTATAGTAGGATTGTCTAAAACCGAACCAATTATAGCTTTCTCTCACATTACATTTTCGGCACCAGCCCTTCGGGCTCTCGGAAGACCAACCTCACACAGTCTTCGAAAGGCTGAAGTAAAGACCTGATAATTCTTCTGTTAGGGAATCTGCATGGTATTCCCTAACGGCTGCTAAGGCGCTTCCGTTGTAAAAACCATACACGAAAACGATGTCTGCTATTTCTCTTGGCGTAAAATCAGCAATTTTGAAAGAAAATCGTTCTTTTAAACAATACAACAGAGTCTTTAGAACAAATAATTGCTGTTTATGAGAGCCGCTGTCTTGAAATTGTTCCAAAATTAAAACTGACTTTCAAAACTTGATTTTAAAAATTCAAATGTTTACTTTCCAAATATAGATTTGTTTTCATTAACACCATGTATTTGGTACTAAGGTGTATTAGGTTAATTGCTATGTTTTGGCCTAAAGAAACTTTGGTTAAATTTTTTACACCTAATTATGACTCACTCTGTATAATTTGAGAACTCATCTACGTCCCGCGAACCCAGCAGACTTCTTTGTTGCTCCAAATGGGGTCGCGACCCATAGTTAATATCACTTAGGTAGGATCACATTGTAAATTCCAAAGGTGAATAAGTTAAAATACCCTATTTAAAACGTTCTTCGTTAACAAGAAGTATTCATAAATAAAATTTAGATAAAAAGTTCAATAGTACATAATTACGAGGTTAACAATTTACTTTTGAACTGTGTCGTTTGTGTTTGGTTCCATTCACATTTCCTCCATTCCAAATATAAATACACGTGGCTCTTTTATATTTGACTGGAGCCATGAAAAATTGACCGGCCCCATATGGTGATCTGTCTGCCTCCATCATATCTACTAGTGATAACTACTCTACCAGTCCATATTATCTATGTATATATGAAAAGAGCGGCCTTCTCGCCACAAGCACACACTTAGTTAAAGCAAATAATGTTATCTAGGTATACTCCAAGGTAATTTACTATCGAATTCTCCTAAAACGTTCGTATGGGTCAAATGTATTAACTGAGTAGGTACATCATTATACGAGTAACAACCATCTGCATGCAAATTGTAAACATCAACAACTCCGTTAGTCAAAACGACAAGAGTATAACCAACGTACATAAATCAAACAAGTAGAGACACTCACTGTCGGTTCCTTTGATGTCAAAATACCGCTTTGGATGACCTTGAACGGCTCCTGGGGAGGGGGGTACTTTCCGATAGTACTAACAGATAGCGCCACTACTTTGTCACATATGATTGGTAGCAGAGCTAGTAACTGGCTCTGATTGGTAGAATTTTGTGCTGCCATCTGCTAGTCAAGCTTAGAAATACCTCCCGAGTTACTGTCCCAGGCACTCTAGACAGATTTCAACGTTTGGCATGAGTGTCTCTACTTGTTTGATGTATGTACGCTGGTATTACAAGTGAACCTGTATAAAACAAAATAGTTTTACATTACGAAAAAAGAGCTTTCTAATTTAACACGAATTTGAAATACATCAAGTATTCTAAATTCATTACAGCTTGAGAAATGTACCTTAGCCAAACTTTTTATCAATAACGCGAAAGCACTAAAATAAAATTGAAACTTCCAACACGACTAAAAAGTATCTTGTCAAAAGATCCACATCAACGACCAACTAGTCTCAAACACGAGGGTGGAACCACCATCAAAAGAAGACAACAGAAGGGCTAATGAACACACATTTTCGAGGCTCTCATCCCTTTTCCCACATGGATAGAAACTCAGAATTCAGCTCCTGGTGAAGAAGAATGACAGCTAGTAAACTGTGTGGTGGAGAAAAAATGTCGTCGCGCTATGGAGACATTTGCCAACGTCTGTCTCGTGGATAAACACTGTCGTTATTAGACCAATACTTTGCTATGGAACACTAGTCTGGTGGTTCAGACGCAAAGAAGTTACTAGCAAATGAATTCTAAAACTTTCAGCGATTATCGTGTCCGAATATTACGGGTGCTATACGTTCCACCTCAACTGCAGTTTTGGAAGCTACTCTAGGTCTCCATCAGCTTTCTATGTGAAGGAGATGGCACTAAAGGCGGCTCTGAAAGTGAAGGGTGAAGGAGATATGGGACGATGAAAGAAGACATCAGATAAGGCTATCTATAACCTATAACCCTCGGATAAGCTGAATCTACATCTCAACCTAACATATGCATTTTCACAGATAGATCTAAAACCGTAAAGTGTACATAGGTATGCATTTAACTCTTCAAACGACCTGGATCTTCAGAAAGTATATAGCATTACGCAAATACACCATCATTTTTCAACCATAACAAACAGTTATAGTGAGTTTAAAATAACTAAAACCTACATTATCACCATCCTGTATAATATAGTTCGTTAAAACACAACATGCAATTTTAAAAGCCAGCAGTATCGATTTAATATTTTTTATTGTATTTGCTGATGGTATAACGTGTGTAAATAGATAGTTACCAAGCCAACAATAGTTCTGTAAGGAAGTTGTAGTCGTGACTGCTACTCACAATTTGTTTCAAAATCGAGCGTGTATGATGGATGTAGTGTATGTACCGGGAGCAGTAATAGTCATACGACAAAGACCGTCGCAATTTGATACTGTTAAGTGAAAAATTGCCTAATAACCAATTCTTACCAGGAGCCATCAAGTTCTTCTGAATTACTTTCCTCGTGTGGTAACAGACCTAAACGACTAGTTACAATATGAGGCAGTTAATTAAGTAAACATTTACTATTTCTCCCAATTATTACTACTGGTACCTAAGTGCTACAGTTTAAAAGACCAATATTAGCAATCAAAGGTTATTGCGAGAATTATCGAGAACTTTCGCGAAATGTGATCTATATGGACGTAATGTGAAAGGATAGCACTGAATTCGTTTTAAATTAGTTGTTTTGAGCAAGTACAGATGTACTATTTTTGACCCGTATTTTAAGAAGTTGGGCTATAAATAGCACGTTTATTCTATTTTAAAATGAACTGCTTATCACGATAATAGTCGTCTGCAACATCGCCATTATCTCAAACAAATGTTTTAGTTCAAAATACGCACTTATCTCTACTTATTCTAATTTTAGATATATTACGCTTAATATTATCCATTTCTCGAAACAATAGACGCTCGTGCCTTCCAGCTACGGAGTGCTACCTAACTGGGTTAATTACATACTGCTGCACTTGTGGGAGATAATTTGTCACCATTAGAGCACAGTCGGTAACTTATTTTTTGTATGTCGTACATGCAATGATTAATGATCTAATTCGTCGTGGACGGGCTACGTCATATATGGACTAATCTATGAAATTACAACTGCAGTTATGTCTTATACAAAAAGCGCTTTCAAATTCCAGTTGGCCAAGTACTAAATAAATGAATAGGTTTGTTTTTGTATCACCTAGAAGGTCAGTATTGAAAAATACTGTGGAGAGTACACCAAAAATTGCTAAAGCTGTTCATTTAATAAAATAACTATTTTATTATGCTTTACGTGCACCTCCTGGTTTTATTTTGGATCGAAAAGAAAAATTAATGTTCAGTGAACTTTTTAAGTTGAGCGAATATTGTAAACAGGTAAGAATAGAAATAAATGGGGTACTCGTATATCGTAGGTGTAATTAGCTGTAGGATTCTTAAAATCGACATTAAGGATATGAGTAATGTTGATCTGCCATTTTCCCAAATTTTTATCTATCCTTTGGCCAGACGGTTGTATAGGCAACTATACAATCCCGGTTTAGTATATCAAGTTGCATAAGAATACAATTTGTGTATTCACATAATATGATCAAGTGATCATTAACAAAATAAGAACATTTAAAAATTCGCCAAGCAATAATGAGTGCCCTCCATCTTGCGTGGAAAAATATATAAACGTTAAATAACCATTGTAATTCTTTTCTGTAACGCTTGTTGAGCTGTTCTTATAAATTGTTTTTTGTTAATTCAAATATGTTTTAGTTAAAACGAGTATAATTGCTTACCCCTCAGGGGCTTACCGACTTGTGAGTACAAGAACTGGCAATCGCAAGGCACCCCAGCTAAATATCTACTTATTTTCAGCTAGTCTTGAGGAAAATATTTTCACTTTATCTTTCCTATGGGTCATTCTTCACCAACCTCATTTTCAGACCCTGGCGCCATTAGATTACTCAAAGAATATAGGTCTCTCATACAGCTGATGATGCCATACATAGGATAGAGCATTCCATTTTTTAAGGCTGCTGGAACATATTTCCTTTAATCAAAAGCTTGCCTCAAAAACCAGAGGGAGCGGTTGGAACAACTCTCCCGATCTTTGAATTGCGGACAGAACGTTAAAAGTTAAAAAAGCCACTGCACTATTCTCCCGCGAGAATCTTTCTACATAGACAATAATTATAATTATATAAAAGTGGGTATGTCATGAAATCTGGTTGCTTCACCATATGTACGAAAATGGTGCTTTCACAAAAAGACATCGTAATACATATTTATAAATAGTTTGCTCAGCTTTTCACCAGTTCTCAATGCTCTTTCCCAGTGTGCAAATCCTTTCTTTGGGATATTTAATAGGAAGATAAATAAGACCAGATTTTAAAAGATTTTGCATATATGTATTTTTTCTGGTACTTTTTTATTTCATGTTTCGTACCTTGAATCACAACTTGGGGAATATTCATTTTAATAATTTAAACTTTTGGTTTTATGATGTAGTTAATTACCTCGTCCTGGTTATTCTATCTCCATCGGAATAGCTTGATACTTAACGAACTGTACAATTATTTCAATATTTATAATCGTGTTTTCGTGTACATGACCCTAATTTGACACAATGTCCATCATCATTCCAACATTGCATTTTAAGATAATTTAATACATTCATTTTAACATAAATTTTTGGATTTTTTTTTTATTTAAAAATAATTTTTATTTACCTATATATAAAAACGATTTTCCAGTATTCGATTCCACTTGTAAAACTCTAAAGGACAAAATCAAGGAATTCAAAGTACATTGAATTTATATTCAATTGTTACTAAGAAATTAAAGCAATTGTAAATTGCGAACAATAATTTCTAAAATATAAGTACCTAATAAGTCTCTCGACATGTTTTAGAACTCTGTAGGCCTCAGCAAAGATTACCTAATTTCAGTTACATTTATTTTTAAATAAAACATTCGAAATAATTAAGCAATCAGCAACCCAGTCAAAAATAAGGTCCATGCGCCGAATAAACACACTTGAAAATTTTATAAAAATATAAACGTAAAAATGTAACGCCTGTAGCAGGCAACCAAATATACAATTGCAGCGTTTTAGTGGTAACATATCTCCCTCATCGACGTCATCTGTATCTTTATTTATTAGCAATCTGTTCAGCCTTTTTTCATCATACAGCAAAATAATATAAAGTTCACAATGTTGATGTTGATCTACTTTGTTTACCTTATCATCTATACCCAGGGGCGTCTCTATCACACCTGACACCGGTGTGCGAAGTCTCCGTCTGGGTTGTGTGCAGGGCCGTAACTAGGCAAAATTTCACTATAGGCAAACCAACATTTTGCGCCCCTCACTTGTTGGGTTGCCACCTGTCCGTATTTGGCAAAGACAGTAGTTTTGTCGAATAAAATATCCTTGTGGCTTATTTTTATCTAAAATGTCCTCTTGAAAAGCCAAAACCCAAATTATTGGTTCCATTTCTTATAATATGCTTTAATTTTTCTATGTCTGCTAAATGCAGGGAAAAACTGAAACTTACCGTAGTTGGTAAGACACACCTTGGCTATTTTCAAATCATTGTATGGAAGGAATATCGACTAATTGTATTGCTGTATCGTATTAATCATTGTGTCTGCTTTCAAGTGAAGTCATGTAAACCGCAATTTTAGGTTACATTGCTTGAGGGTAAATCCCTACCTTATCAAAAATTTATTTATTTGAAAAATGTTCCGCTTATTTAGTTGGTTTTTTCATTAATACGAAAACAATTCTTTTTAACCATTATCATTTTGAAGCCCTTACCACTTGCGCCCCTAGGCAGGGGCTTACTCCACCTATACCTAGTTACGGCCCTGGTTGTGGGTAGGAGTGAGCTATATTAAAATTTCCATATCAATATTCGATATCAAAATTATATCGATATTCGTCGATATATCGATATTTGTCAATATATCGTTAAATATTCCAAAAATATCAAGATATCGATGAATATCGAATCGATAAATACTGATATTTGATATATCGACCTCCGATATTTGTCAATATATCAAAAAATATTCTAAAACTATCTCGATATATCAACATTCAATATACTAATATTCAATATACAGATCTTCGATATTTGATATATCGACATGGAAATAATATCGATATATTATCGAATGCGAGGACACCCTACATATTCAACAAAATATTTTATTAAATTAATTTAACAAAATTCTTATATAAATCCCTTTACCTGACATACAGAACATCTAATTGCTTAAAAATAGAAAAATCTTTAAAATAACCCCGTATAAGACATTTTTAGAAAATGTATCAGAGTGGTGTATTTTTTATTAAACAAAATAATAACATTCTTAAAATATCCCTAAATTTAAATGCGCGTTGTACCTGTGTGTCTGCGTCTGTCACCGATTGTTAGCAATCGGGCGCAGTTCGTCACCGTGTCCTTTATGCTGTAAAGATAAGCAAGTATGTCAGGTAGCAGAATTTACCCCGCGCGTAAATAAAAATTTTATGGATGTTTACGGAGTTAACCATATAAGTGATCAAATTCACCTAATTCCTGTCGCTTTTCTATTTATTTCCTGCACTTTACATGTTTTTCCGGTGGACACTGCTGTATAAACTAATATTTTAGCAAAGAACTATCACATAAGGTACAGTCATTATTAAGATGTCTAGAATACATTTTTAGTTCCTACATCGAGTTGGAACGTCTTTACTATAAACACATGAAGCTTTGCTCGACGCTCAGCTATACTCGTTGCGCTACTATTTGCACTCTGCTCCACTCTGTTAGTACCGGAAAACGTCTGACTAGCAATTTGATTCCGCCTGATAGCGATTTTTTTTATCACGAATTAATATGATTCACATTACTAAGCGTTTCCTCTTACTGTTTCTATATTAGTAAAAAAAAACATTAAGGATAGTTTACCTATTTTGTATATAATTTTGAACTCTCTTCAACCGTTATTCGACCTAGCAAAAGTAGTTTTTCTTGAGGTGCGCTTTCCTTCTTAAACACGTTTCTAAAAACCGGCAACTTAGCCTATATATTTACAATTCAATTTTAAAAATGCAAAAAATATTTAATTAGTATAAGGTCACCTATGTGATGGACTTTAAATCTAGTTTATATTTGGGTCAATGTCGTTTTCACTAGGTATTGTAGGTAGATTTGAAAGCCAGAAAAAAGAAAAATTACCTATTTTGTATAAAAAGCTTTCAATTAAACAATATTGATTGAAAGAAAACGAAGTGGAGTATTTGACATAATATGTAAAACTGCTTCGGCCACTGGCTATAGTATATTCTGCAAGGAGAAACTAATACGTACATGTTATGAATTCATAATACCAACAATCACCAGTATGAAAATTAAGCTGGAAAAACTTAAAACAGAAAATTTCAAATATTTTTCTTTTTCAGTTGATGAATTTATCAACCTATCAACCTATTTAAAGATTACGCATTCAATAACGGAGACTTGATGCAATCTCTCATCCACCTTTTAAATTAAGATGGATAAGGCTGTTTAAAGAATAGGAGGATATCAAGCAAATAATAGAAAAATTAAAAATAATGTTTATAAATGCTAGCAATAAAAATTTTCAAACTGAGAAGAATCTAAAGACAAGTTCATTGAACGAATTTTATGAAAATGATGGTTTCTTGCTTTCTTTACCTGCAACTGTAGCTTGTGGACAAAGAGAATTACAAACTCTGCAATATTTATAAGACCCTCAAACGGACATCAATATGCTTAGAAAATATCCCAGTATTGAAACATTATTTCTGAAATTCAACACAACACTACTGTCATTAACACCGGTAGAAAAGATGTTGTTGTAAGCCACCTTTATTATTTATTAATATGCCACGTCATGCCCTATCAGATATGAATTTTGAAAATCTCGTACTAATGGAAGCCAATGCACAGCTCTTTTAAAGACTTAAGAGATAGAGTAACAAGGTCAACACATCATCAAGACACACACCTCACACAATGGTTGCTGCGCAAGCACAAAAGGCACGCTTCAACTTTGTAACCGGAATCCGGGGCAAGTTGAGCATTGTACCACTAGACGCAAGCGTATAAAGCACCAGCCTGTACACCGCAAGGTAAAATAAGATTACTAACAATACATTGTATATTTTGAAACTATATTTATTGTTTATTTGTTTTACCCTTGGTTTAGATATTTTTTGCGTTATTTATTTATTTATTTATTTAAGAATACAAGAAGTAGGCGGCGAAGCCGATAAAACTTCTATCAAGAAAAGGAGCAGATACAAACAACTGCATATAAATGACACACATGTCACATGACAACTTAAATTAATATGTTATTAATTTGTTAAACAATAATTATATAAAACGATCATACACACTCTTGAAAACATTTAAAGTAGAGGAATTAACAACAGTGTGTGGTAGCGAGTTCCATTGCTTTTGTACGCGGCAGTTAAAAAAGTTTTGCCTGAGAAGTAAATTAAATCTCTTACAGTCTAGTTTGTAATTATGGCCTCTAGTCATGACATTTCGATTCAGAGTGAAAAAGTTTATATCACATGAGTAATGACCGTGAAGAACCTTGTACACTTCTATCATATCACCACGGGATCTTCTGTTGCCCAATGTGGGCAGGTGTAAGCGCGTAAGGCGTTCTTCGTAAGGCAAGTTTTTCAAAGCAGGGGACTTCTTAGTAAATTTCCTTTGTACACGTTCCAATTGGTCAATATCTTTTACAAAATACGGGTTCCAGACTACTGAAGCATACTCTAGGATAGGTCGCACATATGTTTTTAGAATTTTTTTAACACTATTCGGACTAAGATCTTTAAACACTTAAACACATTTATAAGATACGTCACTGAATTTGCTTTTTTAACAACTTTAGAGACATGCTCACTCCACTTTAGATTAGAGGTAATAGTAACACCTAGATCTTCCTGCAATGTAACGGAACGTAGCAATGTATTATGTAGCAAATAATTTTGATGGGGGTTGTTTTTTCCTAAATGAAGTACTATGCATTTATCGGCATTCAGCGACAGAAGCCAATCCCTACACCATGCCTCTAGTTTCCGGAGATCCTCGGAAATGCAGAGCGGATGAGATATAGGGTTTGCCATAAGCTTAGCGTCGTCAGCAAAAAAGGACAAAGTAGATTCAAAATCTATTCCCAAATTCCATATATAGCTAATGAACAGCAACGGCCGCAACACTGATCCCTGAGGGACTCCACTTAAAACCGGTGAGAATTTCGAGCGATGCCCTTGTACAGATACGCAGAAGGTTCGACCCTTTAGAAAATCTGCAATCCACTGTAATAACATTCCACGAACACCAAGATGTTGAAGTTTCAGCAGTAGCCTTTCATGAGGAACCCTATCAAAGGCCTTGGCAAAATCTAAATAAATTATATCTATAGGGTCCCCGTGATCCAGGGAAGCCGTGCAATGTTCTAGGGTAGTTAAGAGATTGGATACTGTTGAACGTCGTGGTAAAAAGCCGTGTTGATTATCGTTGAATATATGGTTGCACTTAAAAAACTGGGTAAGCTCCTGAACGATTACTTTTTCCATACATTTGCATGCTACAGATGTTAGGCTTATCGGCCTGTAATTGGCAGCCAGCGTCTTATCACCTTTTTTGTATACTGGAGTAACTATGGATGTTTTCCACTCTGCAGGCAACTTACCACAGTTCATTGAGTTCTGCATAATCTGTACGAGAGGGTTAGTTAACGAATCCGCACATTCCTTTAGAAGTATAGGAGGAATTTCATCTAGTCCAGGAGAAGCATCAGCTTTAAGAGACTTGATGGCCGCTAGTATTTTGTCTGGCGTAAATTCTATTGAGGTTATGCTAGTCTGCATTGCAGTGGCAGGAGATAGTACTGGCAAGGAAGAGAGATCTTCTCGTACAAATACTGTGTGGAACTGGCGCATAAATAAATTAGCAATAGTACACGGATCAGAGTGAAGAGTGTCAGTTTCCAAGTCTTTTAAAAGTAATGGTTGCATCTGGGGTTTAGTGTACTTAGCAATGTAATTAAAAAGGCTCTTGCCTCACTTTCAATAACCAGATTTTCATAATTAGATTTGCAGATTTAATCACTGTTGAGAGAAAATTGCATTGATTGCGGTATTTTACGTAGTCGGTTGGGAGGTGGCTAAGCTTATATATATCCCAAAGCTGTCTTTTTTTATTGATAAAAGTGCGAATTCTTTCCGTCATCCATGGTTTATCTTGAGCTCTTAGTTTCCTTTTAAACGGTACAGTTTTGTCCACGGCCTGAAGTATTTTATTTTTCAGAATTGCCCATGCATCATTAATGTTTAAGTTCGACGCAGATACGTTACTCAAAATGTTATTCATGGTCACATAGTCGCCCTTTCGATAATTTCTAATCAAAGCCCTTTTGGAGTTTGATGCTTTTGAAGAGGAAAGAAATTGTATACTCGCAATTATTACAATATGATCACTTTTACCTATTGGGGGCCTATATTGAAGGTTTGTGACAAGGTTTTCTTCAGTAGTTAAGATTAAATCAAGAAGCGACGGTGTGTCCGAGGACCGGAAGCGAGTAGGTTGTTTCACAACTTGATGGAGACCGGATTTAAGATACATATTTAGAAAATCAGCAGATGCACCCGTCCCGTCAGTAGAAGTCAACGATTCCCAGTGGAGTTACATCAAAGATATAAACGTTTGTTTTATGTGTTACAGCAAAGATATAAAGGAACTGTTAAATGAAAACAAAATTAAAGAAAGCGTTTATATTGTTTTAAATTTATATTTGTTTAACTATTGGTTTACGTTTTTGCTAATATTCAATATACGTAATTTTATTTTAAAAAATCCCCATTTTAATATTTTCTTTGTGGAATTATCCATAAAACAGCATCTAAACTATGCATTTACCACAAACCAATATATTGTTTCATTTGGAGTTTTTAATAATTCATGTACAATAGCTTAAGTCATGCCTTTATTATTAATTGGTATACTACGAGTACAATTATTAATATATTCGAATGAAAGAAAATTAAGAACTTGAAATTTAATTTTGAAAAATTATTTAGCTGCTGACAGGTATATAAATATTATATTACTATTTAAATACTTCTTTTTTACAGTTTACGGATAGCTAAATACTTAAGAAGTATTTTAAATACTTTTCCGTTGATCGTTTATTTACGAGTTAAATTAATGTATAAAAAATCGTTCATTAATGACCCCTATTAATGAATGATTTTCTATTAATAAATGATTTTCTAATCAATGATGCCATGAAAATAACAATTGTATGAAATACATGCTAATAAGAAAAATGTCAAAACTGAATGTCAAACATATAATATCTATTCGGAGTGATAATGGCCATAGACCTTGACCTCGCCAAAAGGTTTAGAAAGTGTAAATATTGTATCTTTAAGTTTAATTCCAGAAAAAAAGAGGGAATATTACCATAACACTTCTGTTATGACATAAAGAGAGGCACGTAACATGCTATTCGGAATCCATGTTATTTTCTCAATGAATGATTTTCTGTCAAAGATGCCATGCAGTAACAATTAATGTTGCAGTAACACTTAGAATTGAAGTTGTTGTCATCGACTTAACTTTATTTTCTATTTACTAAAAAAAATAATGTAACCAGTTCTTGCGTTAATTAGCTCTGACATACTGCTAAGACCTACTGGCACCCTTTTTATCAAACAGCAACGATCCTGGAGGCATATAGTTTCTTGTAGTACTATGTAGCTATCTTCATTAATCCTCTTTTATCAGTTTCTACTATACCTTCGTTGTTTATTACATTTGTTTCAATCACTATTTATTCAAAGAGTACTTTTTGCTTTTTCATGCGTTTTCGCATATTGCCCTTTTAGTTAGTTTATTAATCTGATACAATTCTGTGTGTTTTCATCCATTCTCTATTTTCCTCGTTTAGCATTTCTCATACCTACTCCTATTAATTCTATTGTCTGCTTTGAGAATGTGGTTTGTTTATTTTTCTAATCCTTTTTTCATCCTTAGGGTGTGCATTTTGTTAAGGCTCTTTTGCAGTTATATTCTTTCTGAATGCCCTCTTTCTTGTTAACATTTTATTCCGGTTTGTTGATTCTTTAGTGCTTCTTTTACATCTTTTTCACTTATTATTTCCCATACAAATTATAGCAAGACCATCACGTGAAAACCCCCCTTTTAGAGAATAGAGTACTGGAACTGAAGAAGGCATCAAAATATGTCAATCGGGACATAGTATGTACAGTCGTGTGCAAATAAATCTGGGACAGTGTTTTTTTCACATGCAGATTCAGTTAAGAATTGAAGAATATCTCCATGGATTTCCTGCTATCAGAAAGAGTTACATTAAACTTTAACAGGTACTGAAACCCGTAACTCTCTCTGATAAGAGGAAATCCATGGAAATATTCTTCAAATTCTTAACTGATTCTGCATGTGAAAAAAACACTGTCCCAGATTTATTTGCACACGACTGTACATATGGCAGAAATAAGAAAATTAGGCAAAAAAATAGAAGAAAAAACGAAAACATACTATACTGTATAAGAAGAAAATGAACAAGCCTATTTCCATAGGGCACATTAAGATGAAGAAAAACTGTAAAATACAATATTAAAATTTTTAAATAGACACTATTCTTGTTCTCTTAGCGTTAAAAAATAAATGTTGTATTAACTATTTTCTTCAATACATCACTTGTACATTTGTTATTTTAATGTGGTTAAACCATTTATGGTTTTCACACTGCAAATAATAAATTTTGGGAATATCCACGTGACAGTTTGCATTGTAAAATATTAGTACGAGGAACACTGCTAACATTCAGGGAACTGAGTACTCCTAGCGTTGGCTCTGTTTCCTTTCGCCGGATTCTTTTCACTGGAATCCATCACGCCAGAATCCGTCACGCCGGAATTCAATTCACTGGAAGTCTTTTGACCGGAATACATTTCACCGGATATCAAGACTTTTTAATTATAAAATATTATGTCCGGCAAAAAAACGGCGAATAGGAGGGCACTGTTATGGAACATTCAATTTAAAAAACTATCAAAGTCTTCCAATAACCTAAATAAGCTAGAAAAACAGCGCACCCTACAATCCGTTGAATAGCTTTCCAGTGAAATAATTATCCCGCAAAATGAATTCCGGCGAGTCAAAATCCGGCAAATGGGAAGACCCCGTGGGGTTATATTATCTATTACTCTAGTTTGCCACCGCTCTGCAACTTAATAATAATAATCTTTACTATTAGCACATGGCTAGACACATACAAAAATGTAAGTACATCCATTATAAACCTTACAAGCTAGATATCTGAATTCTAAAATAAAATTATTTCTTTAATGTACACTATATACAGTGTGTCCCCGGATGGACCTAACTATACTTGTAAACTTCCTTATTTTGCATTTTAGGAAGAACAGTCATTCTTCATAAAAAGTTTTGCTTCATCTAGCAAGTCCGCAGCCACTACCAAAATTTCGAAATAACATACAGGGTGGTTAGAAAACGAGACAACGTGAAATTTGGTTAAGAATAAAGTACCTTTTATTTGAGAGGAAAGCATAAGTATTACTGGGAAAAGATGTTTGAAATTTTAATAGAAGCTCACATATCTAATCTGAACGTTGTATCTCAAAGTTGATTTTTTATCAAAATTTATACTAGTACAAGTTTTGCTATTTACATATTTCAATAAAAAATAAAAAAATAAACTTTGAGATACAACGTTCAGATTAGATATGTGAGCTTCTATTGAAATTTCAAACATCTTTTCCCAGTAATACTTATGCTTTCCTTTCAAATAAAAGGTACTTTATTCTTAACCAAATTTCACGTTGTCTCGTTTTCTAACCACCCTGTATGTTATTTCGAAATTTTGGTAGTAGCTGCGGACTTGCTAGATGAAGCAAAACTTTTTATAAAAAATGATTGTTCTTCCTACAATGCAAAATAAGGAAGTTTACAAGTATAGTTAGGTCCATCCGGGGACACACTGTATATTCGTAAATGTTTGCAGATTTTTAGAAGATTTTATTTAGTCAGGCAACTGATTATATTGCCTCAGCCCCCTATAAAACAGACTATTCTGGCTATAAGTTGTGTTAACTCTGTCTAGATACAAATTATTGCCATAACATGTGTTATGCTGTTATAATTATGAATATCTTTAATATATTTACAATGTTTCGAAAGGTGTTCAGGTATTAATTGATTTAACAGGTGATTTTTGAGGCTTTCACGGCCATTGTCATTAAGTAACAAACGACTTCCGGGATTGGACCGTGTCATGATTGAGATCGAAGAACTCAACGTTTCGCTCAAGTTACCGTGCTCTTTTGCTTTTTTCCTCCTGATGAAGCCCCTTACGAAAGTGGGCGAAACGTTGAGTTCTTCGATCTCAATCATGACACGGTCCAATCCCGGAAGTCGTTTGTTACTTAATTGATTCAACATTTTATATATAAATATCGTTGAGTTGTATGTAGGGTTTCCAGTCCCGGGGCCTTCCCAAGATTCTCCCAAAAATACCAAGTCCCGGGACCACAACCAGCACAGGTCAAGTCCGGGGACCATGTCAACATTCGTGCGTATAACTCGATATCAGAAAATTAGGATGGGTATCCACCGGCGTCCGGTGTATTACTCATGCCTTTTGCACATTCTACATTATTTGCGTTTTGCATAGGTAAGAGAGGTATTTTTTTCGGTCGGTTAGATTTAAACATGTGTGTTGTTTCAGGCACACTTCCAAGCGTTCGTTTATTTATTTCTTTTCTTTCTTTTGTTGGATTTAAATATATTTTACTCGTAGTCGTGTGCATGCGTATAACGGCAAGGTAATTAAATTTGAATACTTTTAAAATTCTGTGCGAAGAAGCTGAATAATTTATATTTTTAGGTTTTAAAGGTGTTTGTTATTTTCTGCTAAAGCGTTAGAATTAGAACGAATTCCGATCCCGATTCGTCATTCTACATAAAAAAATAACTATCTGAAGTCAATATAGCAACACTTTTATATATCAAAAGATAAACAATTCACAAAATATAAAGTTTGTCCCAATAAAATCATCATAACCAGAGGCGGCTCGACAAAAGGATTACTCAAGCATTTTGCAGTTCACGGAAAAGCAAAATATGAAGAGCGACAGACATGTTTAGCACCAGAAGAAAGTTATGAAGTTATAGACGAACCCCAACGCAGCTCATTATCAGCACAGAAATACTTTATTTAATTTAAAACACTTCTACCTAACACTCAAAACATTAGCGGCATCCAGCATAGTCTTATTGCATAGGTATTTATTACAACCTAATATAATACGTAAAGTTTTATTTTAGTTTTTTTTTGCATAATATTTTTTTCAGTGCTATTCATTAGAAACAATAATGTTGAACAAAAATAAAGATGAGGGGCAATGATAGTTTTATACAGGGTGTTACAAAAGTAACGCCCGTCCACTTCGGGATATATTCAGGAAGATAAAATAAACCGATAATAAATATTGACAAAACTTCAGATCGTCCTTCCTTACATAGTTATTGCCCAACAAAGTATTAAAACTGTATGTTTTACAAAATCAAGTTTTATTGATAATAAATACATTAAATGTTACATTAGATGTTCAAATAAGCCACTTTCTACTTCAATGCATTTTCTAGCGCGGTTTAACAGAGAAACACTTAATCTGCACGAATACGGTCAATCACATCTGCCTGTTCAACAACTGGTTGTAGATAAACTTTTTCTTTGAGGTATCCCCAGAAAAGGAAATCTAACAGATTAAGGTCGGGTGATCTGGGTGGCCAAGTTATTGGTCCACCTCTTCCAATCCATCGGCCAGGGAAGTTTGTATTTAACCACTGACTTGTAGAACATAATGTGCTGAAGCACCATCACGTTGATACCAACAACGCTGTCTATTAATAATAGGAATGTCATCTAATAAGGTTTCATCTAAAAATTCATTGTATAATGCTGATGTTAGACGATTTAGTAAATTGTGCGGACCAATAACTGTATTGTTTAGCAATCCAGCCCAAATATTAACTGACCATCGTCTTTGAAATGATTTTTGTCGAGTTAAATGCAGATTTTCATCAGCATCACACCAATTTCGACTATTATACAAATTTATTATACCCTCTTGAGTAAACGTAAACTCATCACTCCAAAGACAATTTTTGATAAAATTTGGATCATGATCTATTCTGTTTACCAACCATCTACAAAAATTAAGTCGAACCGGCATGTCGCCATCATGCAACACTTGTACATTTTGTGCTCTAAATAGATAAAATCCATTTTGTTTCAGTAGGTAATCTATGAACTGCTACATGATTAACATGATTATGTGTTAGTGCTGAAATCTTGCGTGTGCTTGTAATAGGTTCTGCTTTAACAATTTCCAAAATATCTTCTTGTTCAACAACTGTAAGTTTCTCTGGGCGCCCTGAGAGCTTTCTTCTTGGATTCAATCCACCAGTTTCAATAAGTCGTTGTTCAACACGTACGTCTTATTACTACTTCTACCGGAACAAAATTCAATCACTACTGAATGATGAACAGTACGTAACACTGAAGAAGGACACCACATCGAGGATAGAACGCCAGGTTAGAGGAGCTATCAAAAGCTCATTAATACCAGAGTCGGAACATCGACGACTACTGCCTAGCGATACTAGACCGCCCAGACTTTACGGACATCCGAAGATCCACAAACCAGACGTTTCAGTCAGGCCAATTGTTAGCACTTGCGGATCTCCTACGTATCAACTAGCCAGATACCTCGCTAACGTATTACAACCATACGTAGGCAGAACAGAATCCTACGTGAAGAACTCTGAGCATTTCGTGGAAATATTGGCTGAGTTGGAAATAACGGACCAGGACATGTTGGTCAGTTTCGATGTGGAATCCCTGTTCACCAATGTACCAGTAGAAGATTCAGTAAATCTTATACAACAATGCTTCGTTCCTCAAGGACTTCGAGAAGACATTCCAGAGTTAGTAAGGATGTGCCTCACAACGACCTACTTTCTTTGGGAAGGAATATACTACGAGCAAAAGGAAGGAGGCGCGATGGGATCCCCGTTATCTCCAGTCATTGCTAACATATTTATGGAAGCCTTTGAAGATGAAGCTATTCAGTCCAGCCATCTCAAACCTAAATGCTGGTTCCGCTACGTCGACGACACTTATGTTATATGGCCCCACGGAAAAGCATCTCTTGAAGTTTTCTTGGCACACTTAAACAACCACCATGCCAAAATAAGATTCACTATGGAAACTGAAGAAAATGGACGCCTACCTTTCCTGGACGTGTTAGTGAAACGAACCGCTAACAACAGATTAAGCCATACAGTATATCGAAAGAAGATTTCTTACCATTGTATAATAATATTTAACTAGATACATTAAATTAAATTGTATTAAAAACACGAAATGATAGAATGTAGTGACATTTATAAAAATAAAATAATTCTTCTAACGGGGCGTTTCGTTCGTCGGCAATCGAGCGGTGGCACACTATTACGGGACAGCCTATATGTACATTGGTTTCCTCGTCACGTTGGCACCGCGCCGGTCCTAAACAGGTAATTTGACAGATTAGCTGATCGCCAGTAATGGCGGGCAACAACAATACACTTGGTCTTAAAATCGTTAAATAAACGAAACTGTGGTCAATATCAAACTAAATTGTGTGCATACCTAGTGCGTCCGGTGCTTTGACGGTGAAATTCCCAGTGTTCAAGTGGCGGGCGCCGTACTTAATTTGTTTTACTTGCCAGCTGTTCTGCCGCACCAGGTGAGTGAATTTTGATTAATTAAACGCCGCTTCTTGTTGGCGGAGGTGGCCGCTGAGTTACCCTAGCTTCACGAGTGCGTGCCTATGGGCGGCGGCCTCGGGCTCATTCCGCAGAAACCCCCGGTGCACGCTCCTCGGCCTCGGAGATGCTAAGCCACTCCGGTCGCAATTAACAGGCCTATTTGCGTCGGTGACGCCGTCCTGGTGCTAGGAAATTTGTTTCACGGACGGCGTTGTCACCGGCGCACACGGCTTGGCCTCCCGGGTGCCCAAGCTTTGGAAGGCGTCGTCGGTGAGTTTGGAAAAACTCTGCTTATGTCCAGGTGTCTGACGTCGTCGCCGTCGGGCCTGGGACGGCTCTCTAGGTCGCTAGGTGCTCGGGAAATGACGCTGGAAAGTATAACAACAATCCGAACGCTCAGGGGTTCAAAAGAATAACGTTGGAAAGTATAGTAACAATCCGAACGTGCAGGAATTCGAGGAAATAACGTTGGAAAGTATAGTAACAATCCGAACGTTCAGGGGTTCAGGTAGCTGGTCGGGATACCCTCGAAGAGTCCTGGGGGACACTCCTGAGAGCACAGGCAAGGCGGGAGGAGTGGGAAGATCTAGGAAATTCTAGGAAATTCTGTCTGTTGCGGACTCGATTTCTGCTTTTATACCTGGTGCGGGCGGTTCGTATCAGGTCGCTAGAGCGGGGATTCGTGGTCTAGGTGTGCAGTGGTGTTAGGGCGATCGTTTGCGGTGACGTCACGTCGTCCTCTCGGCGCGGCGTTTCGGTACTTAACGTGGTGCAAGACCAGGGTGAACGCGCAAATTAATTTTTAATTTATAGAATCGCGTTCGCGCTGGGCGAAACGTTACACATGATCCTCCCCTCGGAAAAATGAAGAACCACCGGCGGAGAAAACATCAAGAAGAATACCTAGAGGTCGGTTGCCGGTTCGTCGGTACTAGTTTACAGGGTGATTAATTTCTGACGGTTTAAATATAGAAGCTGCTACTTCAACACATACTCCTTTCGCGCACTCTCATCCAAGCTTCGGCGGTTTAAGCCTACAATATCATGCCGTAATCCGTGTTCACGGTGGCAAGATCACGCTTCAAGATAAGACTGCTTTTACCAGGAACTTTCCACGTGCGAAAAAGAATACGACGTACAAATGTCAAACCAGGGCAAGCGAATTGCTTAACGGGCGGGCCGGAATGTACTTTCATTTAAACATTCTGGAACGAATGTCGGGCGGCGCGATCTGCGCGCAAACATTCAAACTCTCTGGAGCGGAAGCAGAGGCCGCGGTGTCGGCGTACAACCATTGAAACTCCCTGGAGTTGGTGCATATGCCCCGGAATGGGCATCCAAGCATTCATACGTCCTGGAACATGTTCAGGGCCGCGGTGTCGGCGTACGAACGTTCTGGAAGTATTTAATCATGCGAAAATATTCTGGTTTCAGGGCAATTTACTTTCACACAATCAACTTGAGGAAATCACAGAGGCCGCGGAGTCCGGCGTGCAATCTCCAGGAAACAGGAAAACAGGCGCACAGGATTCCGCTTACAGGCGCTGGCACAGGAAAAAGGCGACTTCCTTTCTACATTCTCTCCTTCAAGCTTCGACGATTAAGTCTACAACCTCCTGCTGTTACCCGGGTTTACGGCAGCAATAGAGTACGCTTCAGAAGTGAGCACTTTCAGGGTAAGCTTTCAAACTAACTATGGCGGCATTCACAAAAACTTACATGCATGATTTTTCAGGTATACATCAGGCGCTTACACACGGATACATGCGGCTCTGGGACTGGAAAATTTCCACGGATACGACAGGTGCTTACCGGCGGAACTAATATGGAGAAATTCCACGGATACAACCTGTGCTTATCGGCGGAACTGGTATTGGAAAATTTCTATCAATACACTAGGTGCTTACAGACGGATCCGGTACAGGAAAATTCCAACGGAAAGACATCTGGATTGTCTCGGAAGGACCGTAGTATTTTCGGCCATTTGCGGATCTAGTCTTGGAAAACTACCACGGAAGGACATCTGGATTGTCCGGGCGGTCCGTGGTCGGAGTCTTCCGCCATCTGCTGGGGTACCTCGGGGTTGCTAGGCCCGTACCAATACTGAAGAATAGTATTGGTCCCTGAGGGAGAATTTCCTAGACTAGACGGGATTTCGGGAAGATCTTATCTGGACGGGAACGAACGTGGACGAGGATTTCGGAATACTAAGCTTGGACGTTTCTGTTACTGGGCACTGGTACATTTTCTCTGATGGCTAAGCTGGAACAGGTTTTGTACATTATTAGGTTTTACTTACAACATTTACTGGTTCGCTTTTTACAGGGTTTTTTTCTCGGGCGCCATCTGGATAATCTGGATTCTGGACTAATGGAATATCGGGCGAGCGGAATACTGGAATACTGGAATATCGGGCTAGCGGAATACTGGAATACTGGAATATCGGAACGGCGGAGTTTTTATTCTGTTTCTTTCCCAGTTACTAATTTGAGTTTCGTCCCTGCTCTGGCGGCAAAATGTAGCCTGACGGGCTAGTTTAATTTAATTTAAATGCTACAATCACCAGCCTAAAAACTGGTTTCCCAAAGTAAGCTCAGAATGCCAAGATCCAGGTGATAAGCTCAGATAGTAACGTGGAATAGAAACACAGAATAATTTCTTACCATTGTATAATAATATTTAACTAGATACATTAAATTAAATTGTATTAAAAACACGAAATGATAGAATGTAGTGACATTTATAAAAATAAAATAATTCTTCTAACGGGGCGTTTCGTTCGTCGGCAATCGAGCGGTGGCACACTATTACGCGACAGCCTATATGTACATTGGTTTGCTCGTCACGTTGGCACCGCGCCGGTCCTAAACAGGTAATTTGACAGATTAGCTGATCGCCAGTAATGGCGGGCAACAACAATACACTTGGTCTTAAAATCGTTAAATAAACGAAACTGTGGTCAATATCAAACTAAATTGTGTGCATACCTAGTGCGTCCGGTGCTTTGACGGTGAAATTCCCAGTGTTCAAGTGGCGGGCGCCGTACTTAATTTGTTTTACTTGCCAGCTGTTCTGCCGCACCAGGTGAGTGGATTTTGATTAATTAAACGCCGCTTCTTGTTGGCGGAGGTGGCCGCTGAGTTACCCTAGCTTCACGAGTGCGTGCCTATGGGCGGCGGCCTCGGGCTCATTCCGCAGAAACCCCCGGTGCACGCTCCTCGGCCTCGGAGATGCTAAGCCACTCCGGTTGCAATTAACAGGCCTAATTGCGTCGGTGACGCCGTCCTGGTGCTAGGAAATTTGTTTCACGGACGGCGTTGTCACCGGCGCACACGGCTTGGCCTCCCGGGTGCCCAAGCTTTGGAAGGCGTCGTCGGTGAGTTTGGAAAAACTCTGCTTATGTCCAGGTGTCTGACGTCGTCGCCGTCGGGCCTGGGACGGCTCTCTAGGTCGCTAGGTGCTCGGGAAATGACGCTGGAAAGTATAACAACAATCCGAACGCTCAGGGGTTCAAAAGAATAACGTTGGAAAGTATAGTAACAATCCGAACGTGCAGGAATTCGAGGAAATAACGTTGGAAAGTATAGTAACAATCCGAACGTTCAGGGGTTCAGGTAGCTGGTCGGGATACCCTCGAAGAGTCCTGGGGGACACTCCTGAGAGCACAGGCAAGGCGGGAGGAGTGGGAAGATCTAGGAAATTCTAGGAAATTCTGTCTGTTGCGGACTCGATTTCTGCTTTTATACCTGGTGCGGGCGGTTCGTATCAGGTCGCTAGAGCGGGGATTCGTGGTCTAGGTGCGCAGTGGTGTTAGGGCGATCGTTTGCGGTGACGTCACGTCGTCCTCTCGGCGCGGCGTTTCGGTACTTAACGTGGTGCAAGACCAGGGTGAACGCGCAAATTAATTTTTAATTTCTAGAATCGCGTTCGCGCTGGGCAAAACGTTACAAAGGCTCTTATTCATCGGGCCACCGCTATCTGTGACGAGGACAGTAAACCACAGGAATTAAGTCATGTGCAAGAAGCCTTACTCAGGAATGGCTACAGTCGACGAGACATCAAGAAAGCGTGCCAATATACCATGAAACAGAAAGAACCTAAACCTAAACCTATTAATTACGCCTGCCTTCCTTTCATCGCTGGAGTAACCGACAGAATAATAAAGGTATTAGATAAGAAGAACATTGGAGTCCGCTATGGTACAATAAGAAAGGTCGAACAATTGATCCCCTCCAACAAAGATTCTTTGCCCAGACTACAGACAGAGGGCGTTTACCAGCTCCAATGTACCTGTGGCAAATCTTACATCGGACAAACGGGAAGAAGCATCCAATGTCGTATAAAAGAACACCAGAGCCACACATGACTTGGAAACATACAAAAATCAGATATCGCAGAACACTTATTAGACCAGGGGACCACAGAATAAATTACGACTCCGTAAACATACTAGCCAGAACTAAAAAATACTTCCCTCGTGTTATTCGGGAATCCCTAGAAATTATTAAAAATCCAAACAATTTCAATCGAGAAGACGGCTATCGCCTTAGTAACACATGGAAGGTAGCTCTGCAAAACCAATCCATCCATAAACAAGTTTCACGTGAGCAACCAAGCGGAGAAACGACAAATCCGAATAACATACGAGATCTACATGAGCAGCCAACCGTAACGGCTCCTCGGTATATAACCAGGAGCAAAAGGCACCAACATCAGTCTTTAGAAAACTTCTGAAGAAGCTGACAGCATGAGCAGCGAAACGTCAAGTTCAAATCGACGACCACGGCATAACCCGGAAGAACCTATCATTAAATAAAAACCTGACTTATTTTTTTTTTATAAAAGTAAACAAACCTGCAAACATCAATGTTTTCTCTAACTGCTAAACAACTCCTAACTATTGACCACTTCGACCATAAAGAATTCCGGCTGAATTTGTTGGACAAAGTATTGATATACGTGAAAATTCATGAACTGCGAACACGAGTGAATCAAGACGAATTTACGATTGCCTAAAAATAAGCCAAGACCGATGCACCGTCGATCTAAGGTACTCTGATATTAATCCACGGGTCGTCTGCATTGATAGTACGAGCGGCGGTGACACTAAGTCTAGTGTGATAAAACTTTTCAATGTCATATATATAATTCGTTATGTCATTGATGGGGAAACACAAAATGGCAGTGCTGCCACTTGTGGATCGAACGGCACTATAAAAAAATTATTAAAAAAAAAAGTTTTTTTTTTCAATATCTAGTATCATAAAACTTCAGGATTCTGACTGTTTCTCAGATCCTATTTTCTAGTATCATCGAACTTCATACAAATTCAAACGTTATCTGAAAGATTATCAATTTTTGTGTAAGAAAAACCACTGCTGCCTTTTCCAGAAATTGAAGAAAATGGCGGCAGCCGCATTTGAAAGTCGCGATTATCGCAACCGAATTTCGCGTGTTCATTCGGTTTTATCGGCATTAATCCGGCTTTTTCGATTTGTACTAATGAAATACGCGTGACATTGTAAATTGCAATACATTTTCTATTGCGTTGATTGTTTAAACAAATGAAATTGTATTTTTTATGTGATATTTTTCGAATTTTCCTTATTTCTCTTGTTTTTTTTCATATTTTCCAAGCCTTCGATCCCAATTGAGAATGAATTAGTTCTATCTAAATTAGATTCTATCAATTATTCCAAGTTCGTTGACTTTTGGCCGCTTTTTTAGGTGTTTTCGCGCTTTTCACAGCACGTACGAATCCGTTTCGCAGTTTTATTGAAACATGCCATTTATTTATCAGGACAGGGATTGTTTGCAGGGCCGTAGCTACCACCGGGGCAGCGCCCCGGGGCCCCCGAACATAGGGGGCCCCCGAAAGCCGATGAAGTTTTTTGCGAAATTGTCTTAAAAAAGTATTGAACCAAACTGGCAAACTTGGGAAAATGAGCAGCGTCAAGGAATTTGCAGATCTGTTAATAGTTGATCATAGCTCACTTCGCCAACTTTATCCTGGTGTGTGTACAGCATGTATTATGTACTTGACAGTTCCTCTGACCGTAGCTAAGGCCGAACGGTAGGGTTACCAACATTGCGTCGATGCTGACCCGAAGAAAATATTTTTTGGGGGAGAAGAAAGTGGGATAAAATTAATAAAAAAGTTCAAGGTGAAACAGTTTTTTTACATTATAAAGATATAATTCCTAAAATGGTTTTATATTTTTTAAATAGCATATGAAATGCGGCATTTTTTGTGAGTTTTATATGCAAGCTTGCATTTCGAATAACAGGTGGTACTCCGCCTGGTGCAGAAGTTTTTACATCGCGATATGGCCTTCTGTGTGATCTAACCATGGTCTACCATTGACTACCATAGTGCACAGAATACAAGGTTCCGCAGAATGGATGTATTGTGGGCGGAGCCTCAAATTCAACCAATAAGAAATGAGCCCACCAAGGGCACGAATGGTAGTACTGAAGTGTAGAATTGAAGACGCTGTCTATGTTAAATTCGAGGTTAGGTTTTGCGCCAGTTTCTGTCAGACTGACAAAAAACCTAACCTGCTAACTTCGAATTTGACATCGACTGACAGTGCCAGCAACAATATACGATCGAGGCCATGGTTACACCATGATCGCGGCCATGATGGATTTCCTGAGTAGGCGCATTGGGGATTGGTTCACATCTCCCCTCTAGTTTCTGAATGACTGCGCATCTCCGGGAACGTTTCACCTTGTATTTTTTACACCATGACGACTACCACTAAATTAATAATAATAACCGGGACCGCTGCAGTATAAGGCTAAAGCATTAGCCAATTGGTTAGCAAGCTTCTACAGTTTTATATTAAACTCAATGTGATAAGTAAGTATATGTTTTGTCTGTTTTAAATGCCCATTCTTCTATCTTAACAGAAAAAAAACCAAATAGCAACCCTATTTAAAAAGGCTTACTAAATGAAAGTGGTGCAGGGGTAAATGGGGAAGATAACGTGAGGGCCCCATAATTATTTGTTGCCCCGGGGCCCCCAAGCCTGTAGCTACGGCCCTGATTGTTTGAACAAATTAGAAGTATTTAACTTGGAACATAAAGATGTTTGAGCTATTTTTTAAGCAGAAATTGAGTCTGCGGCGTTGATTTATTTCACCAACTGTAAGAGAATGGAAGCGTGTTTAAATAAGTAATAGTCTTGTTTTGTGAAAACGAATTTAATTTCTTTCTAGATTTATGCATACAAATGTTGGTTTATAAAAAACACAAAGATTATGAAAAGTTCGCAATAAATTATTATTGAAACAATTTGCCCATTTAGTAAATTTGGTATTATGTTAAAAGTTAAAATTACAGGAGTAGCTAACAATTAAAGCATCGAAGCAACTTATCACTAGTTTTCGTGGCCAGAATCAAAACTTTCTGCGTCAAATTCTTTGTCATCTTCGTCGTTGTTATCTCTTGCCAAAGATAGTATATCGTCAACGAAACAAAGCATTTTTTGAAGAAGTAAAATACGTTGAGATTAGAAAAAAGAACAGCGATGCGACCGTTGCTGACTGCTTCTCAAAAAAAAGTGAGCATAAAGCATACCAACTACCGACGAATGGGCTTTGTAGGTCCTTTTGCTACCCTCTAGCCAAACAGAATGTGCCACTTGTGAATAGCACAGCCGGAGTCCTACAAAGTAAGTTGGTAAAATAAATCAACGCCACAGACACAATTTCTGCTTAAAAATAGCTCAAAAATCTTTGTTCCCAGTAAAATACTTCTAATTTGTTCAAACAATCCCTGTCGCGACAAATAAATGACATGAATAAAAAAAATGCGAAACGGATTCGTACTTGCTGTGAAAAACACGAAAAGGCCTAAAAAAGCGGCCCAAAAATCAATGAGTTTGGAATAATTGATAGAATCAAATTTGTTTAAACAATGATCGCAAGTATTGTTTCAACGAATAGAATTCATTTATTCTCAATTGGAATGAAATGCATGGAAACTATGAAAAAAAAACAATCAACAACATTGAAAATTTATTGGAAATTACGATGTCAGCGTATTTCATTAGTACAAATCGAAAAAAACGGATTAATGCTGATAAAACTGAATGGACACGCGAAATTCGGTTGCGATAAACGCGACTTTCAAATGCTGCTGCCGCCATTTTCTTCACTTTCTGGAAAAGGCAGCAGCGGTTTTTCTTACACAGAAATTGATGATCTTTCAGATAACGTTTGAATTTGTATGAAGTTCGATGATACTAGAAAATAGGATCTGAGAAACAGTCAGAATCCTGAAGTTTTATGATACTAGATATTGAAAAAAAAAACTTTTTTTTTTAATAATTTTTTTATAGTGCCGTTCGGTCCACACGTGGCAGCACTGCCATTTTGTGTTTCCCCATCAATGACCTAACGAATTATATGTGTGACATTGAAAAGTTTTATCACACTAGACTTAGTGTCACCGCCGCTCAGACTATGATTGTTTAAGTAATTATTCAACGCAGACGAGGCATCCACGCTTAGTGTAATTTTTGTTAATTAATTATTATATGACTGATAGAATGTATGAGGTACTGTGCAGAGCCGGATTAAGAATTTTGAGGCCCAGGGCTAAATTTTTTTAGAGGCCCCATTCCCATTTATGCAACGGGTACAAAGGGATCTAAATGATTAGAAACCGCACTAGATTATAACCTTCGAATCTTTTCGAGGCCCCCGAAATTCGGTGGCCCGGGGCTGCAGCCCCCTTAGCCCCCCCCTTTAATCCGGCTCTGGTACTGTGTTATTCTGTGATGAAATCTCAGAGTTGAAAAACAGGATTTTTAGAGAGTAACAGTAAAGTTTATAGTAAAAGGAGGTAGTTCACAAAGTAAAACGCATTCTGAAGAAAGAAATAATTTCTTCCGAACACACTAACTCATAGTAAAAAAAGATGTATACACAAAAGTAAAATTATTTTTATTTCAAACAACAAAATTTAAGAAGTTTAAATTAGCTGGTGTTCAAAGAGCCTGCCTTCTTGCGCTAAACAATATCCTAACCGATCATAGAAACTTCTCCGCATATTAGCCACCGTATTAGTGCTAGCACTCTGAAATTCCCCTTTAATTTTTGAACGCAGTTCTTCAAATCGATAGTTGTAGTGAAAATTACTTTCCAGAGGAAGTTTTCGGCATTTCTGTTACAGTTTCACAAAATTCCATACTTTTGAAATGGCCATCGGAAAGAATATCGCAGCTAAATCTATTAGTTCTGCAATTTACTTGAATGAATAATCTGGATAGTCATTAGCGGTAATACAAACCTTTTTTAGTTCCTGTCTTCGTTGGGAACATTAGGCCTTCTGTGCTTTTGGGGAGAAACACATCCAAAGTTTCCTAAATTTGAAATAACTCCATGTAACGTTGATGACGATGTGTACCGGTGTACCCCGATAATATCATTTTACAATTTGTACTGTTCCGTTACTTCGTAGTTCTCGATTTTAAGATATAAATGACAGCAGATATTAGCTACTGACAAACTGTCAACGTCAAATTCTCGGCATTTGTAAATTCGACATATCGTCTGCCGTGTTCGTAGTAAAGAAAATCTCTCTGTATGCTAATACAACGTCTTCCGTTACACCAATGACGCCGTTTTCCTTTTGCCAATTTTTTAAGTCAGCGTACTCGTGCTCGTATCTTGCTGCAGATGTTTTGGGCAACAAACTTGCAGCCACACTTGCTGCTTCATCAATGATAACTTGCGGCACATTCATTTCAATAAATCTGACCAGCAAAATCTAATCTGTACACATCGCAAAAATGCAGCCCAAGAATAAATCGAAACAAAATAACTAAACAAGAAAATAAGTGAGATGCCTTTCCAAAGCAATTCGGCTAAAGTTCATAACACGGCCTGCTGAATTGTGTGACAAATGTATACAGTGACGTTTGTCAAACAATTCAGCAGGTCGTGGTTCATACTATAGCCCATATACAGGGTGTAGAAATGCTTTACGCATCCTAAGGTTTTCAATGGTAATTTTTTCATATGAAAATATTTGCTTCCCTAATTATTTTAGAGCAAACTTGTAAATAGGATTTTTGTAGAGCAAACAATTCTGCATTCATTTATGCCATCATTTTTGTCATTTTACGTCAGAGAACCTAATAATGAAAGAAACTGTAATTATCATTTTTTCTAAAATCAGTGCAAATTGTGAAGTGGTGCGATATGCTGGAAGCAAATCAGGTGCAATAAGTGCCATGGTTGCCGCTACATATGACAGATGCAAACAAATAAACAGCAAACTAATTTGTTGATGCTTTGAGATGCTTCAATAATTTCAAGGCACTACTGATTTGTCTAAAAATGGTAATTTTATTTCTTTTATTTTCGGTTTTCCGAAATGTAAATTGACAAATGCTGGCATAAATGGATACAGAATTTTTTTCTCTACAAAAAACTTCCATACAAGTTTGCTCTAAAATAATTAGGGAAGCAAATATTCTCATATGAAAAAATTACCATTGAAATCCCTATGGTGCGTAAAGCATTTCTACACCCTGTTATGTATTGCTATAGCCCCTCTATTTACAAATAGTAGCGACATCGTGGGGCAAACCTGATGCAAACATGAAAATACAAAAAGTTACTGAACGATACGAGCAACCGCGGAATATTTAAAATTTCAGTGTAAGCAGTGAAAAAATAGCAGATTAATCATTACAATTTTTTACTCAGAAAAACTACTATATACATTTTTTGGTAGAATCTTTGAGTCCATTTTTTAACAACAAAATACATTCGTGTGCGAATATAACAATTTAATTTTTTTTTAATTCCACTACAATTACCAAAGTTAACATCCAGATTCAACTGTAGAATCTGGTTTTCTAGTGCTTGCATATGAGTGTAATTTATTTTATTTATTGCAGAAACATTAGTTTTAAAAATTGCTTCAATTTTAGTAAAAATTTTAAAACTGCGACTCTGAGAAATGTACCTGCAATTTATGTTTTAAAGTATGTGTGTAGTCCGCAAGTCCGGAAGTAAGTCAAATTACCACTTACTTCACAAACTCTCAAATCGATCGCGTTTTGTACGTGATCACGTTGAATAATATTCAACCACGCATTTTTCCTACTGTCATTGTGCGGTATTCTGAATAGCTGAAATCCTTTTCTGCCACTATTTTTACATTTGTCGACACAACACCCTGGCATTTCCACGTCCTTGACTTCAAATTAGCCGCCGGAGAGAAAAACACGACAAATGTCAATGTCACAGGTTATGCAACTTCCTTGTCAATTTTTAAACATGCTAGGGACTTTAAGGGATACCAACGTGATTTTGCCCCAGCGGCAACATCAAACGTTGTCGCTACTATTTGTAAATAGAGGGGCTATAGTTCATACGATTTGTTTTCAAATATCGGAATTTCTAGAATTTTTAATAATTTGTAATAGTTATTTACAAGTGAGGAACAAATAAAATATTCAACAATACACGCAAGGTAACAGGTTCTACTGGCTCAAGAAGGTGACTGGCTCGCCTTTGGCTCGCCAGTCATATCCTTCTATTTGCCAGTAAA
Source organism: Agriotes lineatus (assembly GCA_940337035.1). Taxonomy (NCBI): domain Eukaryota; kingdom Metazoa; phylum Arthropoda; class Insecta; order Coleoptera; family Elateridae; genus Agriotes; species Agriotes lineatus. The sequence goes on along the minus strand of OW679197.1, from coordinate 150,059,057 downwards.
AACCCTCTTACCAAGCTAGTAATGTTAAATACTATTATTATCAATAAAAAATAAAGAAATAAAAATTTTTTGTAAAACATACATTTTTAATACTTTGTTGGTCAATAACTCTGTAAGGTAGGACAATCTGAAGTTTTATCACTCTTTATTATCAGTTTTTATCTTCCTGAATATATTCCCAAGTAGACGCGGCGTTACTTTTTAACACCCTGTATATTGTTAACTTTGTCCAGCTAGGTACTTAATTTTATTTATGCTCTATCTAACACATTTACTTTTTTTGAAATCTTATTAGTAAAATGTCCAGAAAATGATAAATTTTCATCTATGACACAACCCAAATATTTAAATTCTTTCACGCTTTCAATAGTTTCATTATTAATTTTAACATCTGTCCTTCCTGTAAAATCTAATTTGTAATATTTATTCCAATGATCATTGTTTTTGTTTTACTTATATTTAGTGAGTTGTTGTTTAACCATATAGATGATTTATCCAGTTCATTGTTTAAAGTTTGAATTATTTCTGCTATTCTATCACCCACTACAGAAATGAAGGTATCGTCTGCAAACCACTGAATGTCACTCTTATCAATAGTTTTTACAATGTCATTAATATACAATATGAAAAGAGTAGGCCCCAACACAGTCCCTTGTGTCTTGTGGCACGCCATATATTGTTTTCTTTGGAGTTGATACATTACACCCATATTTTGTCACTTAGGTACTCCTTGAACCATTTTAGCATTATCTGTCCAAAACCATATTTTTGCATCTTAATCAACAACAAATCCCTGTTTATAGTTTCAAAGGCACGTTTGAAGTCCAAGAACACCACTCCAATAATTTTTCTTTTTTCTAAAGCACTTTTGCAATTAAACAAAACACTTTGTAACGCAGTCCCACAAGAATTTTTGCTTCTAACACCTGCTTGACTATCACTAAGAATATTGTTCGTTTCTATGTAATTCACTATCTGGGAGTTTACACAAAGTTCCAGTAATTTTTCATATGGTGGAACCCCGGCGACTCTAGAGTTCAAAAATTGTACGCTCCCCAGCTACCACGCTAACACCTGTGGTAGTCGTTAACCCCTAAACAAAGGAACTCTTCCTCACTTTCGACGGGCAAGGCTAGCCACCTACCCTGCCTAAGGGCAAAGAGGGCTCATAGAGTGGTTAAAACAGGCCACTGGCCTATAATAAGAGGAAGAAGAGAAGAAGAACTGTAATGCCATCTGTATTGCTTTCTTTATTTTTCATTTCATACCTATATTATTTTTCTGAGATCAGACATTTTCAGCTTAGAAATAGTTTCCATTCTATGTTCTGTATTTACATTTTCTGCAATCGTTTTACTTGCTATGACCTATATTTTCTGTTATATCATTGACGCTGTCCAAAAAGATGTCATTAAATTTTACACTTATTTCATTGCGTCACCATTTTCCCATTAAACATGATTTCGGGTTTATAATTTTCATGTGGATTACCATTCAAAAACTGCTTAAGTGTTTTCCACATTTTAGCTGGATTATTTTGTACATCATCAATCTTTTCATTATAATATTTAATTTTTGCTGCTCTTATTAGTGCTAGAATTCTATTCCTCTGTTGTTTAAATAATTGCCAATCTTCTTCTGTCCTTGTTATTACCACCCTCTGGTACAGTCTATTTCTCTCCTTCATTTCATTGTCCATCTCGTCATTCCACCACATTTTATCACCCCACTTCTCTTTTACAGTTATTTCCTTTTCAGATGCAAATTCATCCAAGGCAAATTTTAAGTTATTTGTTATATTGTCAGCTAAAATATTCACATCTTTGCAGTTTGTTGTCCATGTTATATCAACTTATATCCTATTATGCTCGTGGCTTTGTTTTCGTAAGATTTTTATTTGATTGTGCTGTCTATAATTATTTCTAAGGTCTATTGTAACGATTGAGTGATCTGTTATTTTAGGTGTTGGCCTTACTTCATGTTTAATGTAGGTATTTGTTATTTGTAATCAAGAAATTTTTGTAGATGAATACTTCGTAACTCGTGTACAAGTTTCAATTAACTGGTATAAAAACCATGCCTATTTATAATGCTGTTAAGCCTATCAGCATAAAATGTGATTCCTGCTATATCTATGTTGAAATCACCTAAAACTATGAAGGTGGCATCTAGGTTCAGATCTTCAAAGACCTCATCAAGTTTCTCCAAAAATTCTGCATTACTGGTGCCCAGTGATTGATATAGGCTATAAATGTAATATTTTTGTCCATCTATGCATATAGTCCGGGAGCCAGCGACCTTTTTTAATGACCAAAACCACAAAAGCTGAAAATGTTTCCTAAGCTTTATTTGGTATCACTAGTAAGTGAATGGACCTCCAGCTGGCGCACTTCCGGGGGGTGTAGCTGCGGCAGCCTCCCAAACACGTAAAATAATAATTTAAAAAAACTAATACCACAAAAGCTGAAACTTTGTTAACATGTTGACTATGTTATAAATAAATGAAAAAACGTATCCAGCCGAATTTAGAGTGGGGGATTATGCCCCAGCTATTCACGTAAAGAAGTGAAAAATATGCGCTGAATAAACTGATACCGCAAAAGCTGACATTTGGTAAACTAATAGTTAAGTTAATAACATAAACGAAAAAAACCTCCAGCTATATATTTAGTGGGGGAAAAGTGCCCAGCTGATGCAGTGAAAAACGCTGCGCGTCGGTATGCGCTCGGGCGCGTTGTATCTTTGACTGCATCAGCTGGACACTTTTCCCTCACTAAATATAAAGCTGGATATTTTTTTCGTTTAACTTATTCAATTAACTATTGTATTACCAAATGTTAGCTCTTGCGGTATTAGATATCTATACTTTTCTCATTAAACACAGCGCGTCCATGCAGTTATTGGATGATATAGACGTATAACTTTTCTGCTCTAAAAAAAGATAATAAAAAATAGGTTTACTATGAATTATTAAATTTTTTTAGCATTTATTTACAAAAAACATACTAAAAATAAAAAGAAACGTATACAGTGCATTCCAATTAAAACGAGCCACCCCGTATAATTCCGTTATTTTTATATTTATATAAAAATCCTAAAATACGTCAATTTTTCTTTTTAGGGGGACACAGTTTTTTGTCAAAATTTACTCATTCAGAGTTAGCTCCTCCCCCCACCAACACAAACGTCAAAAAGTTCAAATAGGAAAGGGGTTCGAGTAATACCTCATCTTAAAGGGTATTAAATTCTTCTTTTAATGCTTTTTAGTTTTTCAAAATCGGTTCTGTAGTTTCCGAGAAAATTTACCCTAAAAATGGCAACCCGCAAAAAAGTAATGTTATGGGCTCACACCTTTTATAACCTTCTCACTTGTGAGTACAACACCTTTTTTGCAAGAGAAAAAACTAAAATAAAACTGGTAACAACTAGAACTCCCACAATCTTTACTCAAGTTGGCTTTTAATAATGGGGTGGCTCGTTTTAATTGGAATGCACTGTATAGTGTACAATGTATCAACAAATTTTTTAGATTTGGTCTTCTTCGGATTCATCGCCATCGAACTCATTATCGCTTTCGTTATCGCTGCAATTGATGTCGATCTTTAAAATATCTTCGTCATCATCTATAAACATCTATAATAATAATAATATATTAAAAGATATAGATAATAATAATATAAAAACGTATAACACGCGAGAGCAAAATTGTAACGCAAATCGGATTATGAATTATAAAAAAGTGTTCATGCTATACAAAATTGTTATAAATATTATTCAGTTTAATTTTTAAATTAAAATTAAGTTGGTAAAATTAAAAAGAAAAATATACGGTACCCCCCAACCACGAAAAGCGCCCTTCCGTGCTTTCCAAGAATACTTCGACACTCAACATCAATCCGTTTCGCTAATACAATGAAATGTTATGAACCAGTTATTTATCAAAAAAAAAACCTAAAAAAATTTAAAAAACTATTTGCACTTTTATGTGTAAATATTTACTTTTCGCATTTTAATGTCCACATATTTACTGTTTATGCTATGTATAAATATTTAAATGTGTAAATATTTACTAAAACCCTTTAAATTCAAAAACTTGTGAGATAATATAAAAACTGCATGGACGCGCGTGTTTAATGAGAAAAGTATAGATATCTAATACCGCAAGAACTAAAATTTGGTAATACAATAGTTAACTGAATAAGTTAAACGAAAAATATATCCAGCTTTATATTTAGTGAGGGAAAAGTGTCCAGCTGGTGCAGTCAAAGATACAACGCGCCCGAACGCATACCGACGCGCAGCGTTTTTCACTGCATCAGCTGGGCACTTTTCCCCCACTAAATATATAGCTGGATGCTTTTTTCGTTTATGTTATTAACTTAACTATTAGTTTACCAAATGTCAGCTTTTGCGGTATCAGTTTATTCAGCGCATATTTTTCACTTCTTTACGTGAATAGCTGGGGCATAATCCCCCACTCTAAATTCGGCTGGATACGTTTTTTCATTTATTTATAACATAATCAACATGTTAACAAAGTTTCAGCTTTTGCGGTATTAGTTTTTTTAAATTATTATTTTACGTGTTTGGGAGGCTGCCGCAGCTACACCCCCCGGAAGTGCGCCAGCTGGAGGTCCATTCACTTACTAGTGATATCAAATAAAGCTCAGGAAAAATTTTCAGCTTTTGTGAAATGACTAACTCTAAACGGTAGCTGGCTCCCGGACTAATACTTCAATACCAAAAATCCAAACATTTCTGTTATTGTTAATATTTAGAGTTCTTTTATACCTGTATCCTTTTTTGATGTAAATAAGTGTACCTCCTGTATGAGAACTTTCTGAAAAGCTACACACTGCATTGTAACTCACAGTGTCTATCTCATTCATAAAATTTTACATTGTTTACCAATAATACAGTTGACAGTTCGATTTCAAACCGAGCAGTTTCCTTTCAACAGAATTTAACAAAGTAGGTAGTAATTGTATGAAAAAATAGAAATTTTGAATCGTAATTTTCAGGTGATGATTTTTTATAGTTTTCGATACGGTTTACCACCACAGCAATGCGTGGAAGACCAACGTTTGATGACGATGTTCGCGTAGGTCGTCCATGCACCTCCATTCTGATCGGCATATGACATATAGTGAGATAGATTCATCCATAGGCATTGCGGCGAAACAAATACTACGATTTTGCACGATCACTTGCATGCCAGGAAGCTTTGCAGTCGTTGGATTCCTTACAATTTGAAAGACGTGCAAAAACAGGCACGTGTCAACTGGTGCAAGGAAATGCTAACAAAACTCAACAATGATCGTTCAAATTCTGTACATCATAACAGGTGAGGAAACATGGATATATTCATATAAGCCTGAAACTAAACAGCAATCGACTGTATGGGTGTTTCAAAGTGAACCTAAACGAACAAATGTGGTGCATTCACAAAAGGTTTTGAAAAAAAATATTGTTTGTTTCTTCGGGTCATGTTGCAACTGCTGCATTAGATGATCAAAGGACAGTTAATGCTGATTGGCATACTTCAATTTGTTTGCCGGAAGTTATCGCTGAAATCAGAAGAAACAACGTAAACCGCCAAATCATTACCAATCACGACAATGCAAGTGAACACACAAGCCAACAAACTGTACAGTTTTTAACCAGTAACAACATCGAATTAATGATTCATTTCCCATATTCGCCTGATTTATCACCGAATGACTTCTTCTTATTCTGATACATCAAAAATAAAATGTGCAGTGAGCGTTTTTCATCGTCTGAAGAGGCAGTTGAAGCATTTAAATCACTTGTTTCGGAAATACCTCGTTCACAGTGGAAAATTGAAGATTGGTTTCATTGAATGCAAAAGCGTATCGATGTTAAAGGGAAATATTTTGAGAAGCAGTAAAGCGATTTACATAATGTAACGTGTGTTTTGTTTTACATTTTCTGCAAGCTTTAGCAGTGCCCCTTGTATTAATGAAAATACTAAAAAAGTGTAACACATTCTAGCAGTAAAGTTAAAATTACAACAATATACTATAGAAGTTATTCAGCTATGAACTTGTTTGCAGTCAATGTCTCACAATTTTGGTTGTTTATTGCTTATTTTTGGTAATTGCACAACAGTAACTCATATCATATTTACAACAAAATTTATTTTCTACGTTTTTTATTCTTACACAGCAGACTATAATAGTGTCAAACAGAAGATGAGGTAAGCAACGCATGACCTACCAAATTTTACATTTAAATCCACATTTGCAATAATCAACTTTGAACAAGACGCTATAATGTATTTTAACTGTGGTATAAAAAAGGAGAAAGAAATAAGAAATGTTCATATGTCTTATAATTAGAGCACCAATACAAAGTTACCAGTCCTTAAATTATTTACACTTACGCATTACGTACAAAAAATACTTAACTAAGCAGTTGGACTAGGTCTTATATACGTAAGTGACTATACATACACTCCAGTGACTACACTACTCAGCAACGTAACTAAGACGAATTTCATTTACATTTTTATGTTACATTTAAATTACTATTTCACGAAATCAAGCAGTTTCAATTTCTAAGCACCAACGTACTGGGTTCTATGGCTGCTATAGCGCAATACTAGTGAGAAAATCGTTGTGATTACGCATCAATTCCACAAATGTAGCTACCAATACTTTCAACATTTAATTACTGACCGTTTTAGAACTACAATAAAGTGGTGGCATCGAACAGAAGACGAGAACTAATTTTTGCAGAGGCAAGTTTTTGGAACAAAACAGTCTACACGTCAGATCAAATTCATATCACTTTAAACTTCGTAAGTTTTCATTAGTTTAAATTCGTTGATACACTGGCAAATGCTTCAATTTTCTCCTGCTTGCGCGGACATCTCCCTATGTTTCTCATGTACGCTCCATATTCACAGTTGGGGTAACCACATTCACCATTTAGAATACATCTGCAATGATAATTTAACATAAGGATAAATTGACTAAATATATTTATTATAAAAAATGAAAGTTTGAAATATGGAAACTCACAGGCGGTCTTTTAACGAAAAAAACTCGTTTCCTTTCTTTATCATGGCACAATCAGAATTACCATCGACGCAATCGCATATACAGTGAGCACCTCGATGTGAACGTGAAGTGTACTCCTCTGGGCATTTACATCTGAAATAAAACGATGGTATTAACTTAAATAAATCTCAGCATTATATAATATTGTCATTTCAAATTTGGTGTTTGTACTAAACTTGAAAGATTAAAATTTTTACTTAGAAAAAAAGATTTTTTACTGAAATAGCATTTCCCATTTATTTTATATAGGATTTTTTTACCATTCTGCTCACCATATGATCGAATACTTTTATCCTCTGGACAGCTATGGAATTTTTTTTACCATTACTCCACACTTGGAAACATAAATTTCGTAGCCATCTGGAGGATAGAGGTATTCGATAATATGGTAGCTGTATGTTTATAGTACCTAGTGAAAGAGAATAAATATCATTAAAATTTAGATTCAACATTTTATTTATTATATCTAACTCAGTCCTGGGCAAGTACTCAATACTTTTCTTAAAATTTGTATTCGAGTACTGTAAGTACTCAGCTCAAAGTATGCACAAGTCCATTTTACTTCCTTTTACAATAAAGGAAGTATTGGATTCACCCCAAAAATTCGAAATTGAGTTTTCAACAGATCTTCACGTTTCAGAGTCCCCTGAACCCAAAAAACATATTTTTTTTCATTGGTCTGTCTGTCTGTCTGTCTGTGTGTCTGTGAACAGAATATCTCAAAAACGAAAAGAGGTATGGGGTTGAAACTCCATATATAAGTATTGTGTACTATGTAGATGCGACAGCAAGCTTTTGAAGAAAATCGCATAACCGCAAGTAGGTGTTTACTCTTGTGATTTTTCAGTTTTTTTCGATTTTTTCAAAAACGGCTCTAACGATTTTTTTCACTTCTCATTTTTATTACATTTTTAGTGTGTATTGATGTGAGATAGGTGATTTTCCAGTTGAATACTTTTAAAATGGGTTTCTTTTGTTTTTTTTTTCTATTTTTTTTATTAACTCCTATTTTAAATAGAACACCCGGTATATTATTACATTTTTGAATTCAGCTTAAAATTCTAGAGAAAATTTGTCTCTTCACCTAACACTCTAATTTGCACTGTTTTTTGTAGAATTTGCAATTTTTGAAAATTTTTGACAAATTCTTAAAAATTTAAAATCAAATTTTTGGCCAGTTATAAGATCACTGTAAAATGAAGTTGTGTGCGTGTATCACACCAGATTTTTTTGGTTAATACTCGTTAGTCATACTCGTGATAATTTTCGCAAGTACTCCTAATAAGTAGGTACCTACTCAATGTATTCACAAGTATTTTTGCGAGTAAGTGATTCCCCTAATTCAGACATTAAATACAAAACCAGTTGAAGCTAAATATTTGATTTCTTATACAGGGTGTCCCTGAAAAGAAGGTCAATCCGTTAACCACATTCCTTGAGCAAAAATATGACGATTTAACTCAACTTACCTATATACAAAGCTGCTTAGTTAAGCCGCTAGAGGGCTTTAAAAACGATTAACTTTTTTAAATTTTTTCAAATAAGTCGAAAAATCTTTGATAGATTTTATTCATCTTTTGGCCATGTGTTTGTACCAATAAACCACAGCTTTTTGAAGAATAAACTCTACTTTAGAAAATTACAGGGTGTTGAAAAACCGTCACAATAAATTATCCAAGCCTGAATCAGTAATTCTAACGTAAAACTAGGCTTGTAGAGATTTACAAAATATTTTTTTTTGGCTAATCCGTTCACCCAACTAAAATTTTGTAAGAGAGGAAGTAGCTTCTAAATTAAAGTAGCTATTCAGAAGAAAAATTGGCAGTGATTATACAGGGGGTTAAAAATTTTTTTAAAAGTTAATCATTTATAACCCCCTGTATAATCACTACCATTTTTTCTTCTGAATAGTTACTTTAATTTAGAAGCTATTTCCTCTCTTACAAAAATTTAGTTGGGTGAGCGGTTTAGCCAAAACAAAAATATTTTGTAAATCCCTACAAGCCTAGTTTTACGTTACAATTACTGATCCAGGCTTGCAGAAATTTAGAAAATATTTTTGGTGGCTAAACTGTTTGCCCAACTAAAATTTTGTAAGAGAGAAAATAGCTTCTAAATTAAAGTAACTATTCAGAAAAAAAATTAGTAGTGATTATACAGGGAGTTAAAAAAATATGGATGGATAATTTATTGTGACGAAGTTTTTAAACACCCTGTAATTTTCGAAATTAAGGTTTATTCTTCAAAAAGCTGTGGTTTACTGATACAAACACATGGCAAAAAAAAATGAATAATAGTATATTATATCATGAGGTACTAAAGTGCACCATTTAATCCCGCGAGTAGAGTTTGTTGCCTCGAGGGCGAAGCCCGAGGGCAACAACCACTCAAGGGATTTAGGCACTTTAGTCCCGAGATATATACGCTATTTTTTGCACTTTTGGGAACATTATCATCAAACATTTCCAAAATTTGGAATCTGTCAATTTGGAAACTGACAATTACAATTTATTAAAAACTAAATTGCAGCAGGTCCTGGATAGCCTGAATGAGTTGGCAATACTGAAGTGTATTATTAGTATATGTCAAATTTGAGATTTGCAGGTTAAGTTTTGTGTCAGTGTGTGTCAAATGACAAACAAAACCTAACCTACTAACCTCGTGTGTACATAAATTTACCATAGGTACGGTATTATTTTTACTTTAGTCCCTAGGGAAGGGGTGGTGAACCAATGGCACGCGTGCCACTGATGGCACGTGACAAAATAATTTGGGCACGGCATTAATTAAGGAATTTCGGTACCTAATCGAAGCAATTTATATTTAACAATGAGTTGAACATGAAGCTTCAAGGCGCAAATAAAACAATTATTATGTTATGATAGATCTCATTCGTGCTTTCGAGGCTAAACTGCAAGTTTTTCCCAAACTTGAAAAAATCACCAGAGATTTGGATTTACACGAAAAACAAGACCAAACAAAGTCACTGAATAGTTTAATTCGGTAATTAATTATTCAATCAAATAATTGTCATCGAGATTTTCTCAGTGCAAAGAATTATCGGAAACACTGAAGTTTATTATGTATCCTGATGTGACTTCACTTGTTAAACTGAACTTGACCAAATTTGTTTGGTAGGAAATTGGAGAAACTGAAATGCAGCTGATTGATTTCCAATCTAGTTCAATATGGATTCAAAAATGTATCAAAACAAGGAAAGAAAATTAAATGAAATAGAAAGACTATCTGTATCAGGTGATATGAGTAAAAATGCCAATATCAAAATTATGAAAACGTAGAATTTAATTCCATACACATTTAGCTGTCTGAAGAAGCTGGCTTTTGTTATCTTAACAATATTTTCATCTACCTAGGCCCATTATTTTCAGAAATGAATAACATTAAAGACTCGCTTATAAGCCGTTTGTCAGATGACTCCAGTTCAGCTTGTATTCTGCTACAAGTAACAAAGTATGAAGCTAATATAAGTTATTTAGCATCTAATTTGCAACAGCAGAAGTCACACTAATTTTTTCTTTCATTTAAATAAACATAACGTTACTATTGCTGTACAAAATATATATTTTTGGTTGCAAATAAAAAGTGTTAAATTGATAGTATTTAGTTTTATATTTTTTCCATTAATCACTAAGTCAAGATTGTTTGATGGCACGTCGTGGCCTCATTAAACATTTCTTTAGAAAAAAATGGCACGTAGATTAATAAAGGTTCGCCACCCCTGCCCTAGGGATTAAGGGCCGATTCTACAATGCAAGTATATACAGGTATAATTGTCATAGTTTTCATTGTTACAACAATCGTTTCTAGGGTATTTATTCCACAGATAACTTTATCCTTGGATTGTAGAACTGGCCCTAAATGAGCTACTTTAGTCCCTGTTTACGGGGACTAAAGTATCAACTTTATTCCCGGAAGTGCAAGAAATCTACCAAAAAAGCCCTCTCGCGGCTAAACTAAGCAACTTTGTATATAGGTAAGTTAAGTTAAATCGTCATATTTTTGCTCAAGGAATATGTGGTTAACGGATTGATCTCCTTTTCAGGGAAACACTGTATATAATATACAAGGTGTTTCAAAAATGTCTGCTAAAATTTCTCGGACGTATAGTACATCAAAAAATAAGTGTAGTTTACTCTATAAAACTATTTCCGAAAATGCATTCCCAAGGAGCTACAGCCCCTAGAAGAAGACTCTCAAAAATGGTTTTTTGGCATTTTCTGCAAAACTGTTACAGGTAACTTAATGAAATTTGGCACAGGGGAGTAGTTTTTTATGAGAAATATTACTAATTTGTTCTTCATATTTTATTCAGGGGCGTAACTTACAAGGGGGTTGGAATGGTTCAATTACCCTATCTTTTCTGTGCGTGGTTTTATCTAATACATTTATCAAAAATCTCAAAGCTTGATTTATCTTACATAAAAAAGGCATTCTTGTTAAAATGTTTTAAAGTTGACCGTTTTCGTGTAATTCGCAGTTGAATGTTGATGTGTTTTTCAAGCTTTTGAAATTACTTGTTCAAAATGCCTTCGAAAATCTTAGTAGGAGTAGGCCTAGATATGACTTAAACAAATGAGCAGGATGTCAATTTGAGATCGTTTGACGGATTGTAAATGTCATCTTGAAAAACACGTCAACATTCAACTGCAAATTACACGAAAAAGGTCAACTTTAAAAAATTTTTTTGTAATACCTACTTGTTAAATATTTCTTTAAGGACTGTTTACTACTGCGTAAGCAACCTCTTTACGGCCCGGCCGTAAAAAGTGTCCGTAAAGACCACGGCCTGCTAAACTCTGTGCCAAACGTCAAAGTGACGTTTGTCACACAAATCCAGCAGCAAGCAAGCCTTCAACTCCTCATAGAAGAAGGCGCAAAAAAACTGCTATAACTCCTGAACATACGCTAAAATAACTTGCTCATTCAGAATCTTAACGTCTTTAAGAATATCTTCATCATTTTCTACAGATGTCATAAGTTACGAGCTGGTTACAACTTAAAACTGCTTACTACCATACACGAAATTGGAAATAACTAACATTTATAAACAACAGTTGTAACGTTCTACGCACTCTCAATCATTCTAAAATGTCATTACACAAACCTAGCGTTTTGATGAAAATAAATTAGAAAAATATAGATATGACCGAATTGTATGTAGGTATTACAAAAACTATTGTACAATACACGTCCGTTAGGGCCTTTACTGCCTCGCCAGTATTATTCGACTCGCTCTTCGAGCTCGTCTCACAAATTCTCTGGCTCGGCAGTAAAGGCTATCCTAACGGACTTCTACTGTAAAATACTATAACAAGAATGCCTTTTTTATGTAAGATAAATCAAGCTTTGAGATTTTTGATAAATGTATTAGATAAAACCACGCACAAAAAGATAGGGTAATTGAACCATTCCAGCCCCCTTGTAAGTTACGCCCCTGAATAAAATATGAAGATTCTAACAAATCCGACAATAATTTTCATTACTTGCTTGACGCCACTTTGAGCGCGAACCCGTGGGCCGAATTGGCTGATTTTGGTGTCAATCGACTCAGGGCGACGCAAGTAAGGCACTAGTAGGGTTTTAAAATTTTTATAATTAACTTTTTTTTATGTGGAATTGCTAACCTCAAAATTAACACGACACACAAAATGGATCACTCTTGTACAAATTGCGTTAAATTTAAATGAATTATTTCGCGCCCAATTTGGGTGCAGAACGCTAGTTAGTAATATTTCTCATAAAAAACTACGCCCCTGTGCCAAATTTCATTAAGTTACCTGTAACAGTTTTGAAGAAAATGCCAAAAAACCATTTTTGAGAGTCGTTTTCTAGGGGCTGTAGCTCCTTGGGAATGCATTTTCGGAAATAGTTTTATCGAGTAAACTCCACCTATTTTTTGATGTACTATACGTCCTAGAAATTTTGGCAGATATTTTTGAAACACCTTGTATAACTGTGATTTCTCTAAGTACAAATTGAACAGGAATTTAATTTATTATTCACTCCCATTGAATTCAGTTACAGGGTCACATGGTTTATTGAACTTTGTACATATACAAATAACTATTGTATACCAAGGCACTGAAGTTTAACTTTCTATCACGAATGTGGATTTAGTTGCAGCTGCCAATCAGGCCAAGGCAAATAAACCACATGAGGGATAATAAGGAACTTCAGTGCCGAGGAGTACATTATGCTTCTTTTAAATAGAGAAATTAACATGTTTTAACCAACTCTTATATGTTATGTTGATGTTTTTTGTCACCCCACCAACTGCAAAGTTGTAAAACAATGGATTACTTCACTACTGATTTATTGTATTTTAATGACGATTTTGGTGTTTTTCACTGCCGATTTCAAAAAAATAATTATTACATATTGTTGAAATTTTGTTTGACGTCCTTTTTAGGACATTTTTTCAAAGCAAAATAAAAATGCAAACCTTTTAATTTTAGCTGTCAGGCGAAAGTACTCGTGTGCTGTACTCGTAATGTTGCACCACGAGTTGCGAATACTACTCGTTACTCGTATGTGTTTAACTAATAAGTACTCGTAACGTTGTACTGATGAGGACTTGAATACAGTACTCGCAAGAAAAACTCGTTAGTAGCCTCATTCCGTACTCGGCACAGCGCAAAGGACTGTATATTGTTACGTTCTTAACGTTCGGGCTATTTAAAATTATACGACAAACATGGGTTCAAATATTTATTTACACTATTGGATTAATTATTACGATTATTGTTATTTACAAGCACTAACGAACCATCAAGCAGATTACAAATTACTTTTAAACTACGGCACTATTTCTAACAACTATTATTATTTATTTATATCACTCTTAAACACTAACGATGTATTTCTACTACATACGGATTTATTTATTTCACGCGTTTTATTTATCTGGGAGCTCGCCGCTCTGATGTTGAATACGAACTGCCCTGCAGGTCTGAAGGTCGCGCATTTATATTTCACTGGGGAGATTCCAGAATCCTCGCGAATGCACTCCGGCATTCGCAGGTGTTGTTCTCGTAAGCGAGCGTGAGTCATTCAGTACACCTGGTTCTAGGGCGCTTCCCGAGCATTCGACCGCTGTGACTCATATTTCTGCAGCCGCCTCGAGAAGCTCTGGAACGCTCGCGTATTAATCGCCAAGGCTGCTGACTCATCCATCCCTCGGCCCTCAGGATCGTAACACTGCCCCCGCCTTAGGTCGTTCTGTCCCAGAACGAGTTGCGTCGGGTGCCTGTCACTCGCTCTTGTGGGGATTCGATGACGGTACTTACAGGCGGTGCCTTTCTTGCACACTGACTGGTTGAAGAAGTAGCAGTCCACCGTGGGCTCAATGCTTCGCGCCGGGCTGCAACAGCAGACCTCGATCTGGATGCCGGTCTGGTCGAAGACTACTTCCAGCATGCTGCGTACGACCCTCCAGTCCAACGAATCCAGGCCGCATGCTAATTTCGGCATCGCTAGCCGGGTTTCGCCGTTCTTCACCATCTGCTCCTTAAGGTCCAAAAGAGCAGACCAGAGCTCCTGGTAACTAGGTTTTTCGTGAGACAACCTTTTCGTCACCAGGTAATAAATGGAGCTGTTGCCTTCCTTCAGCTGCAAGGTTCTGCCAACCTGAGGTGCCTGCTCTCGCAGCTGGTTTAACCGGCCAAACTGCTCCCGGAAGGCAGCAGCGATCCCCCTAGACATCCGGAGGTCCTGGGCGACGCAGTGTGCCAGGGAATACTGCCGCAGGGTGTCGAACAGGTCACGATGCACCTCTGTAGTAACTCCGAATCGCGCAGTCTTCGTACCCCCATAAGCGGCCATAAACTCCTGGAAGGAGGTTCCTCCGGTCCCTAGTCGTCTCAGGGGTTGTTCCGTGACAGCCTCCACTTCCTCATTCGTTCCGGCATATGGGGCCAACCGATTGAAGTGCACCACCCTGCACTTTCCTCGAGGAGGTTTCTGGATTCGGTATACCACGTCATTCGGTCGAGCAACCACAGTGTAGGGGCCTTCCCAGTTTCTTTGGAGCTTGGGGGAGAGGCCACGACGCCTCTGGGGGTTATGAAGCCATACCAAATCTCCAGGCTGGAAACCACCGGCCTCAGCGCGGGCATCATATCGGTCCTTCATTCGGTCGCTGGCACCCTGAATGTTTCGGCGTACGGCGTCGTGGATCTCTTCCATCCTCTTCTTCAGGTTCCCCACGTAGTCCTCGCCGGCCGTTTCTTCGCCAGGCTTTCTTCCAAACTTGAGGTCACATGGCAATCGCAGCTCGCGCCCAAAGAGTACCGTGGCTGGGGTGTGGTTGGTTGTCTCTTGTACTGCCGATCGGTAGGCCATTAGGAAGAGGTGAATGTACTGGTCCCAGTCACGCTGATGTTCGGAAACCACCTTGGACAGATGCTTCCCCATGGTTCGGTTCATCCTTTCCACCATGCCGTCCGATTGAGGATGGAGGGCAGTGGTCCGGGTCTTGTGTATCCCCAGCAGCTTGCAAACGTTCTGGAACAGTCCAGACTCGAAATTCCAACCCTGGTCGGAATGTAATTCCAGGGGGACTCCAAAACGGCTGAAGCACTCCTTCACCAGAACATCAGCTACAGTACCGGCCTCTTGATTCGGAAGGGCATATGCTTCAGGCCACTTGGTGAAGTAGTCCATGCACACCAAGATGTATTTATTTCCCGCTTCGGTTTCGGGGAATGGTCCAGCGATGTCGATGGCTATCCTCTCGAACGGACTACCGACGTTGTACTGCCGCATCGGAGCTCTACGTCTACCAACCGGTCCGTTTCCTGTAGCGCAGGCTTCGCACCTCCGGCACCACTCTCGGACATCATCTTTGCAACTCGCCCAGTAGAACCGGTCTCGGACCTTCTGCAACGTCTTCTTCAATCCAAAGTGTCCCCCAGAGGAGCCATCATGCAGGTGACGCAGAACCTCGGCCACTCTACTCCTTGGAACCATCAATTGTGATCTCGTTGCCCTACCATCCTCGTCTTCCAAGATTCTAGTCAAGACGTTGTTCTCGAGCTGCAAGGAGTCCCATTGCGCCCAATAGGTCTTCACCGTTGGGTTGGTGGCGGAGACCTCCTGCCAGGTAGGTCGACGGCCATCTCGCTTCCAGGCTATAACTGTGCCTAAGTCGGGATCGTTCTCCTGGCTGTTCTGCAACTCGTCTAGCTCCCACGAGTCGTCGACCACAGTGGTACGATTGATGGGTACCGCACGACTCTCCAGTCTCGAACAGTGGCTGCAGTCCGCAGGGCAGGGCCTCCTGGACAACGCATCGGCGTTGCGGTGGGCTGTGCCAGGTCGATGGTTTATTTCAAAGTCGTACTCTTGTAGGCGCTCGATCCACCTAGCTACCTGTCCTTCAGGGTTCTTGAACTGCAGCAGCCATCTTAGAGCAGCATGGTCGGTCCTCAGCAAGAATCTTCTGCCGTACAGGTATTTATAAAAATGCTCCACGGACTTGACTACTGCCAGAAGCTCCCTCCTGATTACGCAATAGTTACGCTCTGGTTTGGACAGGACCTTGCTGAAATATGCCAGGACTTTCTCTTGCCCATCTTGGACCTGGGACAGAACACCACCTATTCCGACATTGCTAGCGTCAGTGTCGAGGATAAACTGGCCTTCCTGACGTGGATAGCAAAGTACAGGTGAACTGGTTAAGGCAGTCTTGAGCGTCTCGAAGGCCTCCGCGCACTCAGCACTCCATTCGAACTGTCGTCCCTCTTCCGTTAGACGGGTTAACGGTTTTGCAATGTTCGCGAAGCCCAGCACAAACCGTCGGTAGTAAGTACAGAGGCCCAGGAAGCTTCGCAGCTCATGCTTATCCTTCGGGATTGGCCAATCTTGCACTGCCTTCACCTTACTCGGGTCTACTGCTACTCCCTGGCGGGATACGACGTGCCCCAGGTACTGTACCTCCTTCTGGAAGATGTGGCACTTCTTTGGACTCAATCGCAGGTTGGCACCTCGCAATCTACCGAACACTTCCTCCAGGTTTTTCAGATGCTCGTTGAAGGATTTGCCCACCACTATGATGTCGTCCAAGTAAATCAGGCAGGTCTGCCAAGATAGACCCTTCAGGACGGTGTCCATCAGCCTCTCCAACGTGGCGGGGGCATTGCACAAACCGAACGGCATGACGGAGAACTGCCAGAGCCCAGTTCCGATAGTAAATGCAGTCTTCTCCCGGTCCGCGGGTTCCATTCCGACTTGCCAATAACCGCTCTTCAAGTCTAGCGTCGAGAACCATCGAGAACCGGAGAGTGTATCCAGGGTATCATCAATTCGTGGCAGAGGGTAGCTGTCTTTCTTGGTCACATGGTTCAGCTGTCGGTAGTCAACACAGAACCTCGTTGAGCCATCCTTCTTCTTGACAAGAACCACAGGGGAGGCCCACGGGCTGCTGGACGGTTCGATGATTCCTTGGTTTCGCATATCTTGGACAATCTTCTCAACTTCTTCCCGTTTGGCGAGGGGCAACCTTCTTGGATGTTGGCGTATCGGTTGAGCATCCCCCGTATTGATTTTATGTTTAACTACGTCGGTACGGCCGCTGGGATGATCTCCGCACTCGAAGACGTCTTGGTACCGGGCCACCAGATCTTCGATCTTCTTCCGTTCTTGGTGGCTCACGCCCTTGCACGTAGACATCACGGTGTTAATTAATGCCTCTGGGCAGTCCTTCGCCTTGCGGCCACCGCCACTAGTGATCGTTCTCACAACGGCGGAGACCGGTGTGCACCTTCCCAGGATTGTGTCTCTCCTGACGGTTGCTGGTTCCCTGTTGACGTTCATAATCCTTACTGGGACCTTAAGCCCAGTCTTTACCAACGTCTTCCCAACCAGGATACCATGAGTGAGCTCCTTGTCATAATCGGGTTCAATCATGCGCACTACGTTGCCCCGGAGATCGCCATCCAGGTATGCATCCACGACCCTCTCGGTTCGTCCAGGCAGAGTAACATCTTCCGCCAATACCACTCGTACTGCGATCTCTTCTTTTGGGTGTAGGGAAAGCTCCTCCCCACCCACGTGCAACACGCCGCGTCCCAGGTCCAAAGTGAACCCACACTTATTCATGACATCCATTCCCAGGATGAACTCGTCCGCAATGTCAGCAATCAGGACCCGATGCTTGAGGGTTTGATTCCCAATCTTCAATTTCACATCCATCTCCCCATGTGTGGTCACTGCGCCTCCCGTGGCAGTGCGAAGGCGTGTCCTGGTGGGCAGCAGCTCACCCTCGTCTCGTATTACGTCAGACCTGGCGATGGACTTCGTCGCTCCAGTATCCAACAGCAGAGACCGAACTCTTCCATTTATTTTCCCATCAATGAAGAGACTATCAGGCTGGCGCTGCACGGACGACACATGTATGGGAATCTCCGGGGCATGGCAATCACGAGTCGACTCTCGCCCCTTCTTGTCGACCCGCATTAGTTTTCCGACGGCTCGTCAGACACTCGGGCTCCTTTCTTCGGACAGCGAGCCCTAAGATGACCCATCTCTCCGCAGCTCCAGCAACGGGGCCCCTTCTCCCTCGTCTCCTGCCTTATAAGTCGTCGCAACATGTCCTCCATGGATTCAGGCGCCATCTCCGTCGTGGCGACACCGCGGACACGACCATGTCCTCTGGAGGCAGTCCTTGCCGCTTCAAATTCCAATGCATGGGCTAAGGCCTCTCCCAGTGTCCTATGGCGCCCCAGACGTACCGCTTGCTGAGTATCGGCGTCTTTAACTCCATCTACGAATGTTTGGACGGCTAGCTGCTCCAGGAAGTCCTCCGGCGCCGATGGATACGCGAGCCGAACCAATCGAGCAACATCGGCCTCCAGTTCTTGCAGAGTCTCCCCCGACTTCTGAATTCTGTTCTTCAACTGGGCACAATGCACATGCTGAAGATGACCATTGCCATAACGCCGTTCCAGACGATTCACCAATTGCTGGAAGTCCCTCTGCTGATTTTCTGGAATCATTTGCAAAACATTCAGAGCATCCCCTCGCAATGTCAGGATCAATGCGGTCGCTTTGTCTGCCATTCCCCAACCATTAGCAACGGCTGCGGCTTCAAATTGCTTCAGGTATGTTGACCATGGTGTTTTCCCATCGTAAGAGGGCAGTTTCATGTGCAAGCCAGATGTTGCGGGCCTCACTGGGGCAGTATCTTGGGACAGAGCAACCTGAGGGGCAGCAACTCGCGATAAGGTAGGCTGATTCACTGCAATTGGAGAAGAGCAGCCAGCAGTTCCGAGAGAGCTGGTTGGCCTTGGCCACTTCGTGACTGCAGCTCCAGTATGTCACTCCGAACTCCGGCCAACGCTCTCTCCATATCTTCCCGAAGTTCATCCTTGAGGTCTTCTTGAGTGACTCTCAGCTTTTCCTCAAGTTTTTCTCTAAGATCTTCTTGCGCGGCTCTCAACTGTTCCTTCAGTACTTCCTGTGCCCTTTCTGCATTCTCTTCTGCCTTCTTTTGGCCGGCTTTCAATTCTTCCTGGCCAACTTGGATCTCTTTCTTAAGTTCCTCCTGTGCTTTTTCCGCTTTCTCTTGCGCGGCTTTCGATTCTGCTTGCGCTTTTTCCGCCTTGTCCTGGCTAACTTGCATCAGTTGCAAAAGTTGGCTTAATTGGGCTTCCATTTTGCTGCTTTGAGATCTCGTCAAAGGCATGCACAATACTCACTTCAATTTATTTATCTGACCGTCGTTTTATCGGCACTTGTTAACAATTTATTTATTTTAATGTTTGTTCGATAATTTTTTTATATAGCCCCCGGTTCAAAACCTCACACCGACACCACTGTTACGTTCTTAACGTTCGGGCTATTTAAAATTATACGACAAACATGGGTTCAAATATTTATTTACACTATTGGATTAATTATTACGATTATTGTTATTTACAAGCACTAACGAACCATCAAGCAGATTACAAATTACTTTTAAACTACGGCACTATTTCTAACAACTATTATTATTTATTTATATCACTCTTAAACACTAACGATGTATTTCTACTACATACGGATTTATTTATTTCACGCGTTTTATTTATCTGGGAGCTCGCCGCTCTGATGTTGAATACGAACTGCCCTGCAGGTCTGAAGGTCGCGCATTTATATTTCACTGGGGAGATTCCAGAATCCTCGCGAATGCACTCCGGCATTCGCAGGTGTTGTTCTCGTAAGCGAGCGTGAGTCATTCAGTACACCTGGTTCTAGGGCGCTTCCCGAGCATTCGACCGCTGTGACTCATATTTCTGCAGCCGCCTCGAGAAGCTCTGGAACGCTCGCGTATTAATCGCCAAGGCTGCTGACTCATCCATCCCTCGGCCCTCAGGATCGTAACAATATAATTAATGATATGCTAAAGTAGGAATAAAAGCAAATATATACTCAATACAGCAGCGCTCTCAATATATAAAAAGTAAAGGTATTTCTTCCCAACAATTAAAACGGGCATCTGACCTCCCCCTTTCCTGAATTGTTTATTTTAATATTTACAGCACGTTAATTGCGCGATTTCGTGTGTGCCACGATCAATATGGACCAACAACGATCACGGGGAAGCTGAATTGAATTGCAGGGTGCCTGGCCCTAAAAGAACACGTCTGCTTGCGACTTCAAGAAAATTTCTCTTGCTCCGAGCTAAATGAAAAGCGGCTGAAACTGTGTAATAAATAAAGTTTGCTGCCTATAGTATTTGTGGGCACATGTTTACACTTCCAGTGAGTGCCATTTTCACCATGCACAGAGTAAGTACAAAATTGCAAAGTCGCCAAGGCGTTTCGTGACATCACGATTGATCCATGGCATAGTCTGCCAAAGAGGCGACATAGTCAGCAGCCATGTAGTTCCCTGTCGTATTGAAGGGAAATTTCCATGCATCGTCTCGTTCAAGGTTGATGACGCAGTTCAGTCCGAATGCTGTTCAGTAGCTCCTAGGCTACGAGCTTAAAGTAAGCTGATACAGGAAATGTTCGAAGTTTCAGCAATAAACGTTTGCTCCAGGCGGTGTTGTGAAAATTTCGCCACCCCAAAGAAATTCTCTTAATAGACCAATAAATAAGTACGCGAATTGCGACGCCAGGTTTCTATGCATCAAATCGCGATCGCTGATTTCGATACAGTGTAATGTTTGTATTAAAAACAGTTATTCTGGTGTCTTTTCAATGTTGTTTAAATGTAAATAAGTATATTTCACATGCAATTTGTCTGCTATTATTTGACTCATAAATGCCAATGCACGTTGATTACACATTCTTAGTTGACACCGTTGGGTTTAGAAATGACCATTTATTCTACGATTTCATCCTGATTTTATGTATTATTTCATTCTTGTATTTGAAAAGTCAATATGTATATCTATGTTTATTTTTGTAATCAAATTAGCTTCTCTTGTGCATATTGTTTGAAGTCGGTTACAACCATAGAATACTGCAAGTGCAGACCAGCTTCCTGCTTTTAGTAGATACTGGCACTTCCTAACCACGAACTGAGGTAAAGTACGAGTTCCATGTGTACTGAGAGAGCTAGCTAAACACGAGCAAGTAATTTATGAAAATACTAAGGCCTAATTTAACATACCAACGAAGGAGCTATGAAAAACCTCATTTCCCAGAAGATACAAACTAATTTTGTGTGAATAATCTCTTTCATATACTATATGTTATATACTATATATGTTTTAATTCTTCAGACCTGTTGGCACATGGCTGGGGTTTGTTTTCTCCATTCCTTTCAGTCTTGGCCGGGGATTTCGCAGATATTCTGCAGATATTCTCTTACTCTGTTCATCCATTTTCCTCTGGTACCTCTTCAATTTATTCTTTGCACTAAGTTGAGCAATATGACATCTTAATTTGTCCATATCTTATTTATTCGTCTTCTCCACACTGCATTATACTTGATTCATCCATAAATTTTGTTTTGTATTTGTGTTTGGCCTTAAGTTTGATATGTTGTCTGTACACTCTGTGATTGATAGGTGTTACGTCCTGTGAACCATACGATAATAATAATAATAATAATCCATAAGTTATCCTGAGACTTTCTTCGAAATTTCCAGTCTTCTCGAGTTAACAGTCACTCATTTGCAAAAGCTACAATTATTGTTTTATAATGTAATTTTAAATTATCACAATATCACAATACATTCTTATTGTTTACTAGCTTTCATAAAGTACGTACATTTCTTGAGCCTGATGTAGTTCCCCCCTACAAGTCTTATTTTACTATGACTCCCATCACCTGCGATCTGTTAAACGAGCTGCATCACAGCATCTATCTGTTCAAAATTAATATTTACTACCCCTAGTTACCCTAGTTGCTTGGCCTTCGAACATGTGAGCAAACGAAAATGAAATCAAGCTTGGCTTTGAAATATTTGTTTTATGAATAATATGTTGGTGAGACTGTAAGTCCATGTCAAATTCGAGGTTAACAGGTTAGGTTTTCCGTCAGTCTGTGTCAAAAGTCAGAAACGTAATATATTATATATTATTTGTAGAAAAACTTTTGGCAGCTTTTACATTTATTATAAAAAACATGGAGTAAAAATATATTTCGAGTTTCGTCTTCTTCAGTTAAAATGAGTATTAGATGCTATTGTCACATTATAGGTAGGTGAGTGAACGAAATCAATCACCTCAAGTTATGCAAAAAATATTTTATATATTATAAATACCTTATAAATTCAATAGTTCCAAGTTTCAAAAAAGAAGAAAAAAATCCTTGTTTTAGCAAATCCCTTTCAAGTTTTAAAAATTGTTTGTTTTATTTATCAGTATTATTGTTAGGCTATTAGATGTTTTTTTGTTTTATTTAATTATATATCTATAGGAAAAGAATTTTGTTTTGTTATTTAAATTATATTTAGGCTAAAATAGATGGTATATCATTACCCTTGTTAGGATATGAATCTATTATGAATATCTTTTCCCGCGTGTTTTATACAATTTGCGTCTATTTTTTCACTAATATTAGTCTATTGCTCCAATTATTTTTCAGATCCAAATAAACAATACAATTTCAGTTTCAAACCTCGTAAGTGTTACTGTTCTGGATTACGCTAAAAGCACCATAGCTAATACTTATTGATCCTCGAACAAACGATTGTTTTGTAATCAAGACATTATTTTTACATTTTTTAGATTTTCATTAAGTTTTTGTGTTCACGAAATGCATATTAGCTTTCATTAAAAATTGAAGCAGCGTTACAAACCACCTATTTAATCTTTTTAATGTAAATTTTATCTGATGTTTGCTTCATTGTTTTACTATTGTGTTATAAATTATTAAAGTAGTCTCATTATTTTTTTTCAAAATTCCGTTACGTACAAGATAACTATTGTATGTCAGGTTTTCTTTTTGCTTCCTCTTCACTTCAATATTCGGGTATTCTTAGAAATATATGTGACATTATCTATTTGCTACAGAATACAAAATGATTCGAAACGAACTTAAATATTTCTATCATAATAATGGATATGACTTAAACTATTAAGTTTTAGTAAATGCTGCATTTTATAATGCTTTCTATCTTGTCATGTAATTTTTTTTTTATTATCGAGTATTAATCTTTTAGTCGTAAATTTCTATGCATTACAATTTATTCATGCACCAATGTTGCAATATAACTGAAGGAAATACCTATTTATGCAACAAGTGCTAAAAGTCGACGTTTATGCACGCGTTTCATACAATATTTTATCTGCGACCGCAATTTTGCCATTATTAATCCATAAATATCGATTTAACAAAGGTTTGCATCTGCGACAATTAAATTATGTCATAATAAACAGTAGCCTACGCCGCGCGGGCGATTGTTTGCCACGCCAGTACTGTCAAGGTGAGTTACAAAATGTAATTATTGATACTCCACATCTGACTGTATTCATTACATAATGCTTTAATTATTTCAACACGTTACCTGTAACGCAAGAAGAAACTAGAATAACTTTACAACTTCACTTCCAGTTCGAAATTGTAGTTTTATAACCTCACTTTACTTTTAGCCCATGTGCTAAAAGTAAACAGCTCATTTCTTTAACCACGGTAAACTATAAAACGTCACTTTTAGTGAAACAAGCTAGCGCTAAAAGGCCTACTTTTAGTACTAGTGGTCGTAGATAAATATAATTATCGCACATTAATTGCAGATTGTTCTGCTATTTGACGAATAAGTGCTTTAATGTTTAAAAGGGACTTAATTAACGGTTCCATATTAACAGATACATACCACATTTCCAATAATAAGCATAATGTACTGATTAATACAAAGTAGTTTATAAATGAACTTAAGCAAAAGAAAAGTTATGTGTGAAGAAGACCCACGAATAGAAATAAGATCCAAAACCGTGGAGAATGTTGACCACTATATATACCTGGGGCAGATATTGAAACTGGGAAAGGATAACCAGACAGCAGAAATTGAACGAAGGAGAAGACTAGGTTGGGTAGCATTTGGTAAATTTAGCTACGTATTAAAAAACAAAAAAATACCAATCTATCTTAGAACACGAGTTTATGACCAATGCATACTTCCGGTTATAACTTATGGAGCGCAAACCTGGGTATTAACACAAAAACTAACCAACAAACTAAGAGTCACCCAGAGAGCAATGGAAAGGCTCATGCTAGGCATCTCTCTTAAAGACCGAATACGCAACGAACGCATAAGAAGCATAACTGGTGTGACTGATGTGGTTCAACGAATAGCGAAATTAAAATGGGATTACGCAGGCCATGTAGCCAGGTACACAGACAAAAGATGGTCAAACACTATTATACACTGGAGGCCGTGGGTAGCACAAAGAAGAAGAGGGCGACCGCGTACAAGATGGTACGATGATATTAAGAAAATGGCAGGCCTATCATGGATAAGAACAGTACGCAACCGGGCAAGATGGAAAGAAATGAGAGAGGCCAATGTTCAAACATGGACGACGGAAGGCTAAAGAGAAGAAGAGAAGAAAGTTTGTAAATATATAATTTTATAATGTATAATATTATGAATTGTTAACAAAATTTGGACTTACTATACATTTTATAAATGTATGTATAATTAAAGAAGAAAATAAAATATCTAGTGATAGGAAATAAAATAAAAGAAAGAATAAATCATTTCACGTATCTCGGGAAGGAAATTACAAACGAAAATAATCAATCATCAGCAGTACATAAACAATCTAAGTGCAAAAAGTATCGAGCAGGGTGAAAGTAAAACTGTACTGGTCGGTAATAAATCAAGTAGCGTTTTAACGAAGTAACGTATAGGTTGTGCTATAACAAAATGACAACAAGAGGGAATAAGAAAACGGGAGCGAAAAATACTAAAATGGATTTATGGTGGCATAAAGGAAGGAGAAGAGTGGGGAGAAGGAGAAACATGCAATTAAAAGAAGAAAAAAAAGAGAAGCGGATATTCAGGTAACTGGGGCATGTTTTCAAAATGGGGGAAGAGAAACAACAAAAGAGGTATTGGTGGAACAGCTCAGCGGAAGCAAAGGAAGAGGATGACCAAAAACATGAATATGTGAGGAAATGGATCTTGAAAGAGTGGGAATAGCAGAGTGTAAAACAAAATCAGGAAATAGGAAAGTGGAAGAAAATACTTGATCGGGCCTGGGCGGCATATAGCACTATACATATCAGGGTGTTTTAAGTCTAACGCGTAACTTTTGGGGGTGCATTGCTACAAAAGTCTAAAACTCATATAGCTTTTGCCTCAGATCGTAATTTTCTTATAAACGCTCAAAAATGTACGAAAAAGTTTTGAATATTTAGTGTTCAAAATCAGGCGGGTAAAAAAATCCTTAAAAGTAGCTATACTCCGTTTAACACGTTTAACAGATAGAAAATTTAAATAACTAGGAGGAGCCTAGATTTCAGAAACCTGTTTTGTACGTTACAAATTAAAAGTTGGGGAAAATTCAAAAATTGTTTAATTGCGACTAAATTGAACTGTGTACAACCGGCTTACCAATAGCAATGTTATTTTTATATTTATAGCCTGGTTGTGGGAGGAGCTTCTACTCTATATGTTGGTTAAACGTAGTATAGCAATAAAATTAGGAATTTTCCAAAATACTACGAAAGCCAATAGAAATACGAGCATTTCCTTAAATAGAAAATAGTTCCGAAGATATTTTCCATTTTGAAAACTAAAGTTCACTTAATTTGTACAAAACCATAGTTCAACGTGTCCATTTGTTTACCTAACAGTAATAATCGCAGCTATTAATGAATAAGAGTTTAAAAAGATTGAAAGCTTAAACAACAATTGACAAAAAAACAAAATTTACAAATTCACTCCTGTAAATTTCCTTAAATTTTTATTTGAAGTAATATCAGAGCTTTTTCTTTTTAACTAGCTTTTAAAATAAACATAATTGAAAAATATTATTCCTATATTTTTATAATACATGTTCTGTAAATTTCTTTTCCGAAGGCAAAGGGTTTTTTCATCGAGATTCATTCCAGTGCTTTAAAGAAAAAAGTAAGAACAACATAACCTATATTAATAAACGTTTCTTAAAAATCTGACAATTATTAACATAGTTCACATTCTTGTAAACACGAGTTGTGCCTGCGTGTCTGCATCCGTCGTTCGCAATTAGTCCTCTCGTTACAGTTTCTTTTATAATACAACGATGAGTTTGTGCGTTTACGTCACATTTCTGGTCGAGCGCGTTTTTCTTTATAAATTAATGTCATTCGAATTACTAAGTGATTCCCTTTACTGTTTTAGTATTATCAGAGACATTAAAATATTTTATCTACGACAGTGTGTAAAATTGCCTTTTAGTTGGCTGTTTTAAGTTTGTAAAACGACTGTTTAATAACATGTTTTCATTAGTTTACGTCGTCAGTAGTAACATATTTAAAAGATTTCATTAGGCACGTTGTGAGTAGCAACGTGTTTTAAAATTTTTAAAACACGCAAAATTACGACCGGTTGCTGGTAATCCTAATTTACATTTAATTTTTTTTTATATTTACCGTGTTTTCTAGATTCTATCGTAGATAAAATATTGTACGATACACATGCGTAAAGCATCTTTAGTCACTCGCGGGGCTTAAAACGCTCGCTCACTCGCGTTTTAACTCTACCCCACTCGTGCCTAAAGAGTAGCTTTACGCACTTGTATCGTAAATTACTATTTACCTATTTTGTAGATAATTTTGATTACTCTTCAACCATTGTTCGTCTAGAATAACTTGTTTTATTGCGGCGCACTTTCTTTATTAGAGACATTGAAACATTTTCTTCTGTAGCTTCTTTTTTTTACAATTTAATTTTAAAAACACCAAAATTATTTTAGAATAAGATCTCCTACATGTTGGTAGTAGCATTTCTAATTAAGAGTATCGAAAAGTGAAAGTTTATTGCATCTAATCCAACTTTCAAATAGGTTAAGCAGTTGCAAAGCACTGAAACATTGTTTTTCTCAATCCCAAATTAATACTCAGTAGTTATATTCCGAGGCATGATAAATATTGCCGTATTCATTATACAAGAGGACTACGAGGAGCGTTCAAATATGAGTGAGAATGAGTTTAGAACATCTTTTTTATCAATGGAACAACATGGTATATACTATTTTTCAACGTAGTTCCCCTTGACTGCAATACACTTACGCCAACGCCAACGTTCTGGAAGCTTACGTATACCATTTTTGGAGAAGCTGTTTGGTTGCGTGCATATCCAGTTTTGCACAGTTGTAATGAGTTCATCATTATCCCTAAATTTATGGCCACTTAAAATCCCTTTCAATGGTGCAAACAAATGAAAATCTGATAAAGATCAATCAGGACTGTATGCAGGACGAGGCAGGACTTCTCACTTCAATTTTCTCAGTGCTTCCATCGGTAATGGGACTGTATGGGGGTTCGCTGCTCTGAAGTAAACAAACGGAGCCTTGCCGTTTTCGTCGTTTGGAAAAGACTGCTGGTTTTACTCTTTCAGAGAGAAGTGTTGAATAATACTTGGTATTGATGGTTCTGTGCTCTGTGAGAACATCCAGATAGAGTACACCCCTTGAATCCCAAAAAACTACCCATAATCTTTCCTGCTGATGCCATTTTTGCTGTTTTCGGAGTTGGGGAAGTGGTTGGTTTCCACTGCATGGAAGCTCTTTTTGACTCAGGGGTGTATTAATGGAGCCATGCCTCATCAGCGGTTACAATAAAGTGCATCTCCTTCCAGTTCGATCTTTGCAAAAGTTGCGTAGCCACCAACAAACGGGCTTCTTTCTGCTGTGGAGTTAAGAGCCGTGACACCCACCTTGCACTAACTTTTTTTAACTTAAGCTCGTTGTGAAAAATTGCCTTAACGCTACCCACACTTATGCCAACTTCTTCTGTCAATTTTCTTTCAGTTATCCGACGATTAGCCCGAATAAGCTGATCAATCGACCCAACGTTGTCAGGAGTCACGGATGTTTTCGGTCGTCTCAGATGGGGTATGTTTTCTACGCAATCCCGACCTTCTCGAAACTTTTTCGTCCAACCAAACACCCTTGCCTTGGACATACATTTATCCTCAAACTGTGTTTGAAGTCTTGTAAACATTTCAGATGGTAAAACATTTTCTTTCGCAAGAAATTTAGCGATTATGTGTTGTGCAACAAAACGCAGTACTTCTTTTTCTGACATGCTAATTATTACTAGCAGGTGTAACGGAGAAGAATTTGATTGTTACTAATCCCAACTCGGAACATAATATGCTTGTTTCCCTTCATTGTTTTCATTGCTCAAGACGACTACATTCTCACTCATATTTGAACGTTCCTCGTATATTACATTTTCCCGAGGAAAATTTCTTTTACATTTTCTTCTACCTTCACATCATTTCTTGTTTTTGATGTAAAAAATTGCGAAAAATTCTCAAATCTGTCAATTATTACATTTAGTTGTCAGTTTGAAATGTGAAAATATTCGGGTATTTGCACACATAGGCGTAACTTGAGACAGGCAAAGGGGGGTTACACCCCCCCAACCCGATTTTCACTTTAAAATCTCAATTCAGCATTCTCTTGCAATATAGGTTTAAAAATGTGGTGAAGCCGTTCATATTTTTGATTGGTTTTGATTTTGCCCGTTCCCCTAAAATGTTGCCCCAAGTTACGCTCATGTTTGCACGTGTACAAATATTCAAGGGTAATACCACAAGCAGTGGATATATTTTTGAGAAATATTTTGTCGTTTCCATGTAAATTATTGCGTTTAAATTTCACGATACAAAATCACATCAAAAATGTCACGAGCCGAAGTTGAGTGAAATTTGCAATAATTTCTATGGAAATGGCAAAATATTTAAAAAATATATATCCACTTCGAGTGGTATTTGGGACGACTATTTAACAATATTAATACATAACGATTAACTTTATTGAAAAATAATCCAACAATTAATATAATTATTCATTCTCAATTAAATTCAGCGGAATACTTCCAAAACACAGCATTTTAAAATTTTTAAAACAAGCCACACAGTTTGTTGGGGTTTAGTATTACGTAACCTAGCGATATCACTAAGGACAGAACATCGTTGCTAAGCGATACTTCCCAACAAGGCTATTTATTTTTTGAGTACGTACATTGTTTTGTGAATATTTTACATGGTGCCCAATATTCAGTGATATACTGCTGTTATTGGTTGAAATGTCTGCAATGTGATTGGCTTATATGTTATAGTGTTGAATAGTCACAAATACTTCATTGTCATCTGACGAAAAATCCAAATATTTGATTGGTAGAAATTTTCAAAGGGAAATAGTCGGTTATATATATTTAATAGCGATACTAGAACGTCTGATAGAGGTGAAACATATTTTTTTGTATTTCGGTACAAAAAGCTAAAAATGTATCTCATAACTAAAACAACTATCTAACCAACCGTCGAATAGTGTACAAATGGCGACATGCTCTTTTAAATTCGTTTTTTAATATTCTGTACACCATACCAGGGATAGGTTTTAAATTCTACCAGGTATAGGTTTTAAATTCTCAGACTAAATCCCTTGGTCTAAAATATAGTTCTTTTTTTAATTTTCCATGAATAAAAATTACATCGACAAACCACATACCAGATTATAAAACAATTATTAACACAGCTACAGCTCAGACCCAATCCACTTTACATGAGATGAGGGTGTCAATTAAGTTTTATTATTGTACAAACTCACAAATCGATGACAGCTGACTGAAAATATATAGAAATCTGTCCCCCACCTTATACCCCTTTTTTGATTGTAAAAAAATACTTTGTCTTAGCACTACGGCCATTTGCTTTCACTTCTTGTTCTGGAATATATAAACAAGCCCTCGTACAAAGACACAAATTCAATTAGCTAAAGTTATACTCAATTTTATATGAAGATTAGCTTCTGCCACATTTATTGTAGAAAACGTGTAGCCTGTTAGCTTGAAATTTAGTTCAATCCCTTTAAACAATTATTGAAGAAAATGACAATTTAAGTACTCTAGAAATAAATGAAATACATGTGAATACTACTAGCAATAATCACAAAGTAGTTGAAGTAAATGCAATTACTTTTAATAGTACTCATAAAGTAATTGAATTACTCACAAGTACATTATGTATCTGGTATGAGTTCTTTAAGCATTCCAAGTCTGTGGGAGCAATTATTATTATTATTATTATTATTATTATAAATGTACTTCAATGAAAGAAAGAAATCGAAGTATTTTTTTCGTACATTCATAAGGATTAATTTTCGTCAATAATAATTTTCGTGTATTTAGTGTATCTTGTTTAATTGCTCATTGCATGCATATCCATATGAATTTTTAAAGTTTACAATGGATTCTTTTTGTAATTACTTTAATTAATTAAAATTACCTTGCTATGTACCTTTCGTACAAACCGTAAATTTTCTTTAATAAAATAATTGTTGGGACTAGCAGCAGCTTGCAGGGGCACAGGAACGGGGGGGGGGGGGCAAGGGGGCGGTCGCCCCCTCATAGAATATATCGGGGGGTCCAATAGTGTAATTTGCCCCCCTAATATAGTCTATGAGGTTTTAAAAAATTGTTGTTCTATTGTAGGTGAAGCAGAAATAAAACACGTAGAATTTGTTAAACACGTTTTTAGTTATAGGTCGACATTGGAGAATTCGATATAATCCTTTTTTCTTTCATATGAAAATGCAAATGCCGAAATTCTAGGCTGCATTGTGTTGGTACATAAACTTGTGGTTATTATTTTTGCGGTGAGGTTAGGTTTCATGTCAACAGGTTGACATTTCATTATTTTAAATTGCTAAGGATTCTTTATTTTGTTTTGCAAATGTTTCCACACCTGTTTACAGGCAGATTTGCTTTTAAAAATGACACTCCATATTTTTCATTGTCAATGTTAAAGTAGATATTTTTCTAGAAATTCCCACCTAAAGTTATATAAAATGTAATAAAAATACATATTAATAAACGTTACGTCGATAGTATTCAACACAGTGTCTGTGTAATATCCTTAAAAGTATCGAGAGATTAAAAAAAACTGTTGCTCAGCGGGCTGTGGAAATGCAACGTATGAATAATATGTTCGTGACACTGTACGTCACTGTCAAATTCGAGGTTAGCAGGTTAGGATTTGCGTCATTTTGTGTCAAAACTGACGGAAAACCTAACCTGATAACCTCGAATTTGACATTGACGTACAGTGTCACCAACATATTATTCATACGTTGAATTTCCACAGCCCGCTGAGGAACAGTTTTTTTTTATCTCTCGATAGTTATTCATAACATTTATGACAGATGGGAAGTAAATGCCACCCCCTTAACCTATTTGTTTTAGTAACTTTTTGGAAGTAGGTACACTCGTAGACAAAGATAAATTTTTGGAAGTACACCATGAAATTTTGAAAATCAAAGGCCACTTTGTGTCTTATGTTTATTGAACAGACTATAGCTCGGGCTATTATAAACTTGAAATGTGATTTAAAAATTTGGTTTTAACTAATTAGATAGATATTACACTAAGGATAATTTCAATTTATCATAGCCAAAACTATAATTTAAAATAATTACGGTGTCAACCAATCAACATGAAACCTAACCTCATTGCAAAAATAATAACCACAAGTTTATGTACCAACACAATGCAATCTAGTGACAATGTTTGTTGTTAATGATTTCTCTAGATTGCATTTCCATATGAAAAAGTAAAGTGTGGTCACCACACGACTTTCTTTTGCCTCTGCCTGTAAAACTTTAATTTTGCCATTTTTTGAAAAACTGTTACACTTAAAATCTTTTCGAACAAAAGTTGTATATAGTTAACACAATATGCCATCTTGTTGGGGGGGGGGGGGGGGGGTAGATATCAATATACCCTTAGGATGTCGGATAATTATTATTGTAAATTTTTATCAGACAATTATAAAATATTCCGGGAAAACCGAAAAAAATAAAGAGTAAAGTACTATTTCCGATTACCCGATTTTAACCAAAAATTACTGGGATCTCCAAATTTATATTAAAAACAGATAAAAATGTTGAGGCCGATCAATTAAACCATCTGGCCTGTAGAGAAGACACATAGACTAATAAACTGTCAGGCTTACGAACTGACAGACATACATATCACTTCGAAAACCACTGTTTCTGAACGAGAAGACACGCTTCCTTGATTTAAATAAAATGACATTTATTTTGTTAATAACTATTGGACATTGACAGTCGGCCATTTTACTTTACTCTATAGAGTAAAGTGGCACTTTGTTACCGCTAAATAATACTATAATAAAGTGTTTATGAAACAGTCGAACATATCGCTTAGTTATGTTAAAACCCTCAGATAAAAAATTTTGCCCCCCCATAATTACAGTAGTTCCTGCGCCGCTGACAGCTTGCAACACTTATTTTATCTGATACAGGCGCTACTCCAGCTACTGCTAGTACTGTACTAAGATGTATTCATAACTATTTTTTAAACTTGTTCTATTTTGATTTGTTTCATAATCACAGTATTTTTAAATTTCGTAACTACCCATTTAAACAATATGCATTTCTCCATAAGTTTTACGAACAGTAGTAGTAATTTTAATTTATAATATTCAAGTTTTGTTTTCTAAAAAAAAAAAATTATCATCTGCTTGTATTACAGCGTGTTTTCGGTGAATGTTTTTACTGTAAAGTACAAACCCTTCACATTTTATATGTAGGTATATGTTTTTTCTAATTGATTATTCAATACATTCAGGTAAATCTACTATTTGTGACAACCTCGCATTTTTTTAAGTTCCGTGGCAAGAGGAAATTACAGTATTATGATGTAGTGATGGGCATAATCGGATGATTTCAATAATCGGAATGTTCCATTTCGGAATGTTTATAAAATCGGAATATCATCCGATTATTTTACATTCCGTAAATGCAAGCAAGGGAAAACGAGCGAAACAACAACAAGCGGAAGGAAGATGAAGTGCGTCCAAATTTGCGATGCGAGCACTCGCCGTTGCGCCGTAAGCCCTTATCTGCGTTGGCATTTATTGTTTGGGTTTGTTAGAAGGGCCAGTAAAACAATTTATGAGTTTAAGTCGCACAGTGGGATGTGTGGAAATAAAATATTTTTTCAAATTATTACAGTAGTTACCTTAATAGACTTTCGGAAAATGGTAGTGATATTTTAAAGTTTAATGGCACATAAAGTACATAATAGATAGTATAAAACAATACATGAATTTGAAGTCTGTAAGGTGTACTATCTAATAATTAATCTACGAAATACCACTGCCATTAGTGCCAGCATACAGCAGTCAAGTGAGTCAACACAACATTCCGTATTCCCTTCAGTTCAAATTGCCATTTTGTTTTCTCATTTTGTATACCGAATTAATCGAATTCCGAAAGTTCCGAATTTTGTGCACTGAACAGTAAAATAATCGAATTCCGAAAAGTTCCGAAACGTTCCGAAATAATCGGAACCTTCCGATTTTTTGAACAATCGGAAACTTTCCGATTATTCATTCCGGATAGGCCCATCACTATTATGATGCTCAATTTCGACAATATTAATCCACTTCCGACTCGAGCTCTAGATATTGGGGGTTAAATCTGTTTTGATGTTACGATGCTTTTGAAACAGAAACCAATCACGCTCGAATGACTTCGACTCGAAACATTTTGATATTAAAAAAAAATAAGAGCGATTACTTGTTCAATATATTTTCAATGACTTGTCTGTTATGCTTGTAACTTTACATTGCAATTTAACAAGTGATATGGAAATCCGTACCTTCTTATGGTTTGTGGAGATGAAAAGTGCGATGAATCAGCAGCCCTAATAGCCAAGTTAGACCGATACGGCCGAGATACCTCCCGATTATTGGACACATCTGTGGGCGAAGGCTCCAGGGTTTTGTCCAGGCAGGCACATTCTGTGTGATTGTAGAACGCGAGCTTTTCCACTTTCGTTCCTGGAACGCCCACCGTTGTAGTCTGCAACAGATTAAAAATGTGACCTTCAAGATATTGCATCAAAAGAACACACAGCAGAACGAAGGCTGAACCTTACAATGGCAATCTATCGCAATCCACTCCTTCGGGCTAACCCGTTTAATCGGAAGGAACGATCTAATAATAAACATATCAAAAGAAAATTATGGGAAGCAATTCTCCAAGACCTTTGAAGTCATTAGTGACTACAAATAATTCCAAACGACTCCGCATGAATCACCACTTACGTACAATGCATTGCATGCGAGCTCTATCGAGGCAATAAATCTGAAATGAACCTGCACTTTTATGAATTGCTTACATGATAATGTGACCTCACACCCCAGTCGATATTTCCTCATCTGACTCATCCCACCGTTATAATACGATTAGCCAATACAGCAATCAAATAAATAATGTGCCGAAGGGGATTGGAGATTGCATTGCGAATGCTTGATTTAACAAGTTCTTCAGTTAGGGCTGTGGTTATGTTAGAATTAGAACTATTGCTTTTATAATGATGGTAGTGGATGTTAACAATACTGGATAATACTGAGCAAAAGACGGAAACTTTTAGTCTCTTGGATTGTGAAAATAACTTTATAACAAATCGCATATAGTTATTGAATGCATTTGCCAACCCTTTACTATGATCATATTTCCGAAATCAGTAGTGACTACATTTATCTTCATAGGTGTTGTTTAGACTATTAACCAAATTAATGTTAGTATCTTTAAGAGCTTCATTACACTAAGTGCGGTAATGGGTATTGCCGCACTCTTTTTATATAAAAAAATACATTGAACCAGAATTTATTGATGAAGATAAAATATTGAACAATTCAAATTTTCTTATGGCACTTAACGAGACTCGTTTGATTGCCACAAAATTCAGCCCACCGCCTCGTTTTGGCAATCAAACTCGTTTCGTTAAGATGCTCATAATCAAACTTGTATCGTTAATATATATAAGGTGTGCGTATATTTTAAATTTATTCTAAAAATTGCACGGAAAACCAATAATGGTGATTTCGAAATTATAGTGCAACGTCAAAAACTATTTTTGAAATTATCAAGGGTAATACCACAAAAGGTGAACATTTTTTGAGAATTGTTTTCGTTCACATGCAAATTATTGCGTTTAAATTTCTCGAAACAAAAACTGCGTTAAAAATTCCGCGAGACCGCAGGTCGAGTGGAATTTCAGAAGTTTTTGTTGAGAGAAATTAGCAATTATTTGCATGTTGACGAAAAAAACATTTCTTAAAAATTTTTGCCTTGAGTGGTATTTGGAAACATTCGACAATATGGGTAGATGACTTTTACCGTGTTCGACAGCACACATTTTTAACGTTTTCCACTATTAATTCAATACTGGAGCTTCCAACACGATTCTTATAAGTTTTTAGAACGACGCTGATTTGCAAACTTGGACTTTGACGTTTTGGTGAAATGTCAGTCAAAGGCAATCACTAAATTGAAATCATTGAAACCAATTGGGCTCGCGTAAAAACACTGTGTGTGACATTATGGGCCGGTTGCAGAAAGCAACGTTAAGTCTGGTGTTAGCTAACGCGACGTCAAAGTGAACAAAAACGAATAAAATCTCAAATGTTTATGGTAACTAATACATTAGTAAACAAAATTTGATGCGATTTTGTTCACTTTGACGCGACGTTACCTAACACCAGACTTAACATTGCTTTCTGCAACCGGCCCTTACTGTTTTACTTCCTTACTTGCTCTTCCAACTGACATGAACAAAGGCTTATTATTAAAAATAATTTATTTAAACAAATTCTACTTTTGCAGAGTTTCAGCTTATTGAAGTTTTGACCTTCGTCGTCAGACTAGTTCCAGTGGAAAAAGCGTTACTCGATTGGGTAAAATGGACATGTTCTTAACAGCAGTTCAGAATAAAATTACCCTCCCGATGTTACACAGAAACTGAAAATATGGATGTTAGAGTTGCCCAATTAGCCTAAGTATTAAATGAAACTAATCATCAGGAGAAACATTTTTAGCTTCCACAATTGAACCTCTGTCATTTTTTTCGGTCACATGTAAATTGTTCGCCCAAAATAATTTCACAGGAAATAGCAATGCAAAATTAATGAAAAATTAAGAAAAGTAATCGGTAATCTGGATTCTACATTTCACTATTCATAAATAAAACCCTAATCATGAATTTGAACTGAAAATGCAACTTTCCTATTCCTATTATTTTTTAAATAACCATCTTGCTATTTGGTACATAGATCATATCCAAACAGTACAAGTCATGGAAGTCACATGCATACAACCCACCCCCTACCTCTATACAAGGCTTTCATCGATTTCGATAATGACATTTGATGCACTACATACACATTTGGGTATTGGTAAACAGAATGAAGAGATATATACAGTACAGTATATACAGTTAACGCAAAATATGTCTGAAAACGCCAACATAATAGTATACTATTGCATAAAACGAACCCTATTAAGATAAGAAGAGGCATTAGACAGGGAGACACCATCTCTTCTAAATGTTTTACCGTTCTATTAGAAGGGGCATTCAAAACCTTAAATTGGAAAAGATTCGGATTGTAGAGGTTATAATCCTCTTCGCAAAAAACATACCAGAATTTGCAACGAAAGCTCTATGACGCTGCGAAGAAAGTAAGATTAAGGATGAATACATCCAAGACAAAGATCATGTTAACTAGACAAAGTGTGACCCCAACCACATTCAATAAAAACGTTATTCAGGTGGTAAAATAATATACAGGATGTCCCAGAAATGTCAATAAAACTCCAGATAGCCACCCGGATTCATTCTGTCTGAAAAATGCTAATACATTTTTTGCACTTCCGGGACTAAAGTTGATACTTTAGTCCCCGTAAACAGGGACTAAAGTAGCTCATTTAAACCCTAGGGACTAAAGTAAAAATGATACCGTAACTATGGTAAATTTATGTACACACGAGGTTAGTAGGTTAGGTTTTGTTCGTCATTTGACACACACTTACACAAAACTTAACCTGCAAATCTCGAATTTGACATATACTGACAATACACTTCAGTACTGCCAACTAATAATAATAATATTTATAATAATAATAATAATAATAATAATATTTATTGTTCCCTTCATACAACGAACATTATTTTTTAAGTATATTAGTAACAGATATTAACTAAGGAGCTGTATGTGTGACAAAACACCGAGCCTTCATGAGGCATGGGGAACATCGGTACTCGCATAGTATTCTGATAGATTATAAAAGCATTTGCTTGTTAGCCAGTATTTAAGTTGACGTTTAAAAATGTTTTTATTGTTAATTGTTTTTATATTGTTAGGTAGGTTATTGAACAATTTTATACCTGTGTAGACAGGGCTATTCTGAATCATTGTAAGGTGTACTTTTGGTAATCTTAATTGATTTTTTGTTCTTACATCGTGAACATGCACGTCCGATGGTGTTGTTAGAGCCAACCGATTGTCATAAATTATAATACATAATTTTAAAATATATAGATTGTAAACAGTCAATATTTTATTTTTTACAAAAACCTCTCGACACGAATCTCTCATTTTTAGTCCAAAAATAGCTCGGACTGCATATTTTTGAAGTTTTAATATTATTGTTGCATTACCAGACCTACCCCAGAATTCTATGCCATAACTCATTAGGCTATGAAAATAGGAATAATATACAGTAATAGCGGCATTAATCCCTATTCTTTCTCTAATTTTTCGAATAGCGTATATGGCACTAGAGAGCTTTTTTTGCAACTCCGCTATGTGGAAGGACCAATCAAACGTAGCGTCTATACATAAACCAAGAAATTTTGTTTGTTCAGTAGTGTTTATATTTATGTCATTTATACTTAAAGGAATGTCATTATAATTACTTTTGGTATTCGTTCTAAAATTAAGTTTTACGGTTTTTTTATTACGTGACAACCATTCTAACACATTTTGCATAACGCGATTAGTTTCCTGTAACAATGATTGGAGATCATTTTGTTTGATAAGTAGACTAGTGTCATCTGCAAACAGAACAAAGCTAGCATTTGGCACACATTTTGGTAGATCATTAATATAAAGTAAAAGGATAGGCCCCAAAATGCTGCCTTGTGGAACACCTCTTTTTATTATTGATATATTTGATTGTTCTTTTGTTAAATTATTATTGTTATCGTGATAATTAATTTGAACAGCTTGTGTTCTGTTAGCGAGATACGATTTAAGCCAGTTATGGGGAATACCACGTATGCCATAATATTCGAGTTTATGTAAGAGGAGATCATGGCCTACACAGTCGAATGCTTTCGATAGATCACAAAATACTCCTAAACACAGCATCCTTTCTGATAGTCCTTTAAAAACGTTTTCAATATATTCATATATGGCTTTAGTAGTACTTTTGTGATCTCTAAACCCAAATTGTTGATTATTTAAAATTGATTTGCATTCGAGGTAATTAACTAGTTTTATTTTAGCAGCTTTTTCTAGAATTTTTGATAGAATCGTGAGTAACGAAATGGGTCTATAATTACCGATCTTCTTTGTGTTGCCCTTTTTGTATATTGGAATAACTATAGCATGTTTTAGCTTTTCTGGAAAACAACCTTCTTCAAAAGACGCATTGATTATACTTGTTATAGGCATTACCAGATAGTCCACGTTGTCTTTTATTAAATTTGTTGGTATGCCGTCGTATCCACACGATATTTTGTTTGGTAGTTCATTGATAAGACGTTTTGATTCATATTCAGTTCAGGCTATCCAAGACCTGCTGCAATTCAGTTTTTAATAAATTGTAATTGTCAGTTTCCAAATTGACAGATTGTAAATTTTGGAAATGTTTGATGATAATGTTCCCAAAAGTGCAAAAAATAGCGTATATACCTCGGGACTAAAGTGCCTAAATCCCTTGAGTGGTTGTTGCCCTCGGGCTTCGCCCTCGAGGTAGCAAACTCCACTCGCGGGATTAAATGGTGCACTTTAGTCCCTCATGATATAATATACTATTTTGTAGTCGATGCTTAGTTATCGCGTACATGTGCACCTTCGTACCTCGTCTTCGGTACCAGACATGGGTATAACATACATATTATAAAAAAATGTATTAACTCCTAAATGAATATGCTTTTTAAACGTTAAAGCAACAATTAAAACACGTTAAAAGTGCATATTTCCGTTTCACTAGTTTGTTGAAAGCAAGAGGTTTATACTTCTAGCGAATCTGGCAACACTGTCGGTTCAAATTTATGTCACTTCCAAAATTTCAGTCATTTATTTCGTCAGTTTTGTCAATTCGTGTTTAATCAAGCAATATTACTTACATACATACCTCAGGGGACCAACAATCTTGTTGGTAAGGGCTTTGCAACCCCGAGGTACCCTAGCTATATACCCCTTCATGGGGAAATATTACGATCAATGGCTCCGACGACAGATGAGGATTTTTTTTATCCCAATGGTAGAAGAGGCAGAGGAATCGAATATTCTGGAGATTTCTAAATCTCCCTGGTGTAAGGCAGCAGTTGCATCAGTACCGTACTAAGGTGTAAGACAGCTACTTTCTGAACTGGCTTGGCTAGGGACACTTGAAAGCATGACTGTATCAGTTTTTTTGGTTTCAAGACTGCGGTACAGAAGAGAGCGGGACCTCACTGTACTACATTCCCACGAACATTATCATGAATGAACATATGAACGCAAATAGATGTAATGTGTCCTATGAACCGATTGACAATCGGCGCCGTAGTGGGTCCAGGTCACACGGTGTGAAATGTACTACTGGCCATACACAAGTAGGCAACCAGGCTGTGTATGGAAAATTGGACCCTGGAAGAAGAAAACTTATACTGGCTACTTGGAATGTGTGTGGTTTATTAGCTCCGGGAAAACTTCATCTGGTTATACAAGAACTTGAGAGATACAGAATAGCTATAACCCGCATCAGCGAACACACTGGAAGGGTAATGGACATTTTCGCAGTGGAAATTACTATATTTACTATTCAGGTCCAGAAAATGATAGGCCGAAACGGCGTAGCAATTATTGTCCCTAACAAATTAAATTGTCTTGTCAAAGGATACAATACTGTAAATGACAGTATACTTACACTAAAGTTAAACGCTAAAACCAATTTCTATTAATATTGTCCAAGTTTACGCACCAACATCTGACGCCGATGAAAATACTATTGAACAATTCTATCAACAACTAGAAACAGTATTGGCCCAATTTTCTGCAAAATACATTACAATCATAATGGGCGACTTAAATGCGAAGATTGCAAACCGGATCAAGATAACCACGCCAGAAATGTAGTTGGTAAATTTGGAATAGGCAAGAGGAATAAACGCGGAGAGAGGCTATTGCAATTCGCTGTCGATAACTCTTTTACCATAGCAAATACAACTTTTAAACACCACTTTCGGCACCTGTATACTTGGCGCTCGCCTGGAGATCAGTACAGAAATCAAATTGATTATTTTCTTGTGAGCACAAGGTGGGAACTTCTGTCCAAGATGCTAAAACTTGTCCAGGGGCAATATGCGGGTCAGACCATCAGCTCTTAAAAATGGAGCTTAAAATTAAATTGAAAAACACAACTTAACAGCAAACTTGTAGATCCCATTTCTTTGCAAAATCATCTGTCGAAAAATATTCCGCAAATAAATAATCAATTACTGCTGAAGAAATGTGGAATAACATCAAAGACTCGATACTTCATCGGCATATAACAGTCAACCCCAACAAGCAGCTAACAGACAACATTGGATATCCGATGCTACCCTCCAAGTAGTAGATAAAAGAAAATTCTTGAAATGCTCAGGCACAACTACACCTGAGAGACAAAAACAACTATCTGATCTGAATAAGCAAATCTCAAACCGCATGTATAGAAGAGACAAGAATTGCTATATGCAGAAAATCTGTACTGAGATAGAAGAACACTCCCATCAGAATCAAACAAAAGACCTGTTCTTAAAATAAACGCATCACAAGAGAATTCAAACCAAATACCTGGAAAATAAATAACGATCAAGGCGAAAACTGTCACAGAAATTGATATGATCCTGGACATATGGAAATCTTATTGTCAAATCTTTATAACGATGTAAATCAAGGTACTCCCGCTCAACATACCAACCTACAGCTTTCGCAAAAAGAACCAACAGTACTACGCGACGAAGTAGAAATGGCCCTAAAAATGCTTAAGAATGGAACAGCTTCCGGACCTGATGGAATGTCGTCGGAAATAATAAAAGCATCGGGAGAAACAGGAACTCAGGCCTTACTAACTCTTTGCCGTAAGATATGGGACACTGGTGTATGTCCTAAAAACTGGGCGTGCTCTACCTTCATACCAATCTACAAGAAAGGCTCAAAGAAGAAGTGCGAAAAATTACCGATTAATTGCACTTACCTCACACCGCTAGTAAAGTCATGCTTCACATCCTGCATAATAGAATTAGAGCCTTCTTAGACTGTCAAGTTCCCGAAGAACAGTGTGGATTTGTTAAAGGCAAAGGTACGAGCATACAAATTTTAAACATTAGGCAAATTATTGAAGGCGAGAGAATTCAATGTCCCTGTTTATCTATGCTTTGTGGATTACCACAAAGCATTCGACACTGTTATATGGAAGCTGCTGTGGAAAATTCTAAAAGAAATGGGTCTCCCTCACCACCTTATCTATCTAATCAAAACCTTGTATGAGGCAAACATATGTACCGTCAAGATAGACAATAACACATCGGCGCTTTTCCGAACAAAGGCTGGTGTAAGACAAGGATGCATCCTTTCTCCTATCCTGTTCAATATACAGGAGGTGTTTCATTAATAATTGGAAATATTTTAACTGTAGAATCCTGGGCTCAAAATATTAATATTTAACCCAAATCACTTAGATAAAATGTGTCTCGTTACTGAGATATAGGGTGTTTCATTTATAAATTTAAAAACGATTTTTCCCTATTACTTTAAAACTATTTGACGTATCCGTATCATATTTGGCAGGAAGTGTCAACACTGTAAACCACGCTAAAGTATGTAAAATAAAACGTTTCTGGCTACTACCAGAGGCGTCCGACAGGGGCAAGTGGGTGGTTAACCTTCCCAAATTCTACGCCACTGGCGGAATTGCCATTTTATCACAATTTTTCGATTATCAATACTTTCTATGTAAATAACATACTCTTCCTTCGTCACGATAACGTCATTATTTTTCGAGATATTTAAAGTTAGACATAAAGCTGAACAGTTATTTTGATTTTAATGTGTATTAATTAATGTCGGTGTTTTTTGTCATAAGATTGCATCTTATTACGCAAATGAAACTTTGATCCGTATTAACAAAAAAACATAATGTTAATTTATTGAAATTTATTGACACGAATACATAGATACTACATTGTTTTTATGTTGAATGCATCTACGAGTATGTATTAGTTTCAAGAAACTTTCAATCAATAACATTATGTTTTTTGTTAATACAGATTAAAGTTTCATTTGCTTAATAAATGCAATCTTATGACAAAAAACACCGACATAATTAATACACATTAAAATCAAAATAACTGTTCAGCTTTATGTTTAACTTTAAATATCTCGAAAAATAATGACGTTATCGTGACGAAGGAAGAGTATGTATTTACATAGAAAGTATTGGATAATCGAAAAATTGTGCTAAAATTGGCAATTCCGCCAGTGGCGTAGAATTTGGGGAAGGGTAACCACCCACTTGCCCCTGTCGTACAGCCTCTGGTAGTAGCCAGAGTACAACGTTTATTTAACATACTTTAGCGTGGTTTACAGTGTTGACACTTCCTGCCAAATATGATACGGATACGTCAAATAGTTTTAAAGTAATATGGAAAAATCGTTTTTAAATTTATAAATGAAACACCCTATATCTCAGTAACAAGCCACATTTTATCTAAGTGATTTGGGTTAAATATTAATATTTTGAGCCCAGGATTCTACAGTTAAAATATTTCCAATTATTAATGAAACACCCTGTATACGCTGAACACTCTATGCGAATAGCTCTCGAGGACTGGAATGGAGGATTCTCTATAGGAGGACGTAAAATAAGCAACTTGAGGTATGCCGACGATACCACTCTTGTAGCGTCATCGGAAGAAGAGCTAGCTGAACTGATAGCCAAAGTAGAAAAAGCTAGTGAAGATATAGGACTTAAATTGAATCGCAAGAGAACAAAAATTAAGCTTGTTGATCGGGAAAACAACAATATTACAAACACACAACACATAGCAGGATGTGAAATCGTTGACGATTTCCTATACCTGGGCTCTCTGCTATCCAATCAGGGAGGATCGAGCGGTGAAATAAGAAGGCGCATTATTTTAGCCAAATCAGCAATGACCCGGTTACAGAAGATTTGGAAAGACCGAAATATTACCATTAGCACAAAGAAAAAGCTTGTACATACGCTAGTATTCTCAATCTTCTCCTACGCTGGTGAAACATGGACGATACTCACAAGCGATAGAAAACGAATAGACGCGTTCGAAATGTAGTGCTGGCGACGCATGCGCCGTATGCCTTGGACTGCTCATCGCACAAATGTATCTATCCTAAGGGAGGTAAACATAACACAGCGGCTTTCGTCAAGGATCTATCAACGAGTGCTGTGCTACTTCGGCCACACGATGCGACGAACAAACGGTATGGAGAGACTGATCGTTGAAGGAAATGTCCCTGGTAAGCGGAAACGGGGACGGTCACCAACCAGATGGTTGGATAGTATAACCCATCTAGCCGGCACACCCTTTCATGAAGCATTCCACCTAGCTCAAGATAGAAATAAGTGGCGCAGAAAAGTTAAAGATATTTCAGATCATCATTCTTGATAATCACGAGGTTTCTGTTATGAAACCATACGACTAAAGAGAGACATATTTGAATTACGTTGCTATATTTAAATTTCTTCTTTTACTCCATAAATTGTCTTCATTAAAACGTTTCAATTGG
Organism: Agriotes lineatus; assembly: GCA_940337035.1. Taxonomy (NCBI): domain Eukaryota; kingdom Metazoa; phylum Arthropoda; class Insecta; order Coleoptera; family Elateridae; genus Agriotes; species Agriotes lineatus. Next base: position 150,014,474 of record OW679197.1, on the reverse strand, counting down.
AATTAATCAGGGTACATGGCTACCTGGCATTTTTTGCGATTTCCATGAGGTATATTTAGACAAAATAACGATCATAAAAGAAACCCAAAAAGCAGAAACAAATCGAGACTTACTTGGGTACCATAATATATGTTAAACTGTAAAACGCATTCGAGTCGAAGTACCCGCAGTAACTGAAAATAAGAGTATCTAATCAATGCAGCAAACGATTGACTTGACGCCGATCTGCTTTCCTTTATTTTACTTTAATATGGTCGTTTCTAGCGAGGGTTATCGTTGCGATTTACCCGATAATTAAATAACACTTACGTATAATAATTATAATTATTAGCGTTCGAACCAGTACTACTCGGCCAAAGTTGATGTGTTGTTAGATGAATTTCACAGGCTAGTTAAAAAGATCTCATTATTCCCCACCACAATCAGCTTTCGGATCTTTTAAAACGGTCTCGCATAGTTTTCTGTGGGGAATTTCTTCAAATTGCCGCATCCAAGCCAGTTGTGTAGCTGGGGTGCCGAGTGTCTTTACGTGTTTTGACCACGACGGTTATAATTTCCGGAGATATCTTCTCAATAATTTCTGCGGGATTTAATTTACGGAAAAGATCGATTTAAGTCACTTAATAAGAGTGCGTACCGGAGTTTCGTATCGTCTAACGGCACTCCCGGATTTTCATACACAAGGGACCAGACACGTTTTACATTCTTGGCGTATAGCATCGCGTCTTACCCCTATCCATTAACGTCTTTCCTTTATATACCTTAGTACTATAATTTCTGAACATCTGACGATTCTCTTAGATCTACTATTTTCTCTCTCGTCTCGGCCGCATATGTCACTATTGACCGCACACATGCTTTATATACACGTGTTTTTACAATCGATGCTCATGTGCTCGCTCCTCCACGCTACATTTCTTAAGCAGCCAGTTATTGCCGTAGCTTTGTTAACTTGATCTCACACTTCATTTGTTAGGTCTCCATAACTAGTAACTGTCGCACCCCAGGTAACTGAATGACATTACCTGTTCTATTGTTTTGTTATTCACCACCAGTTTAGATCTGTTAGATTCCTCCTTGCTTTACCTATGCATTTTGTTTTTTCGGCTGAGATTTTCATGTTGTATTTTCTGTTTTCAATTGGAATGCGTATATCAGTCTTTGCAGTTTTCTGAGTAAATTACGCGTCTTCAGCGTAGCATAGTATCTTGACTTCACCCTATTTGTTCTACATCCGCTTCTGTCTGATTTTAGTCATGATCTTATCCATTACGGGGGCTAAATAAAAGCGGGCTCTGACTATCACCTTGGCGTATTCTCATTTTCACTGTTATTTCTTTCGTTAATTCCCATTTCAATTTTAACTTAATTTTATTGTTGGGAATTTAATTCATTTGTTATCTTCACAATACTTAGGAGTATTTGCTTTTCTTGTAATATCCCAATAATTTGTTTGACTCTTACTCGGTCAAACACCTTTGTCAAGTCAATAAAACATATGTAAGCTGATCTGCAAAACTGTAATGCCTTCTTTGTTATCTATCGTATTATGAAAATCACGTCCATAGTCGATCTGTTCTTCCTGAACACTTGTTCCTCGCTAAGTCGGATCTTCTCGGATATTGTAGTTCCAATGATATTTATAAAATAATTTTTTTACCGCACTCAATAATGGTAATGGTTCTATAGTTAGAAGTATCACCTTTGTCTCCTTGCTTTATAATGGTATTGATATACTCGATTCGGTTGGTACCGTAGAACGATCCCAATATCCATCGGAAGAGCTTTGTATTTATTGCTGTTATAAATGGATCACAAACATACTTAAGGAGTTCATTGAATGTTATCGACCCCAGGTACCTTTCTTCTTCTTCTTCTTCTCCTCCTTCAAGCTTTGTACATTCATCCGTTGCCATATTACGTTCATTCTGGATTAGTTTGTTTGATCTTTCCATCTCTTTACACAATTTTAGGACAACATGAAGGAATTCTAAAAGTGTACCATCTGGGCACTTGCGGCGGCAGATACAACGCAATGGTGATAGACCTGCTTGGTCCCAGTTTGAAAGACCTTTTCACCCTGTGCAATCGCCGATTTCGCCTAAAAACCGTCCTGCTCATAGCAGACCAGCTGCTGAACCGCATCGAATACGTCCACAGCAAGCGGCTCATCTTTCGAGACGTCAACCGAAAACTTCCTAATCGGCAGGTGCCTTTCTGTTTTCAAATTTCTTTACAACTTTCTGTACTTCTTTGGCAGTAAAACCTGCCTGTCTATTATGGTGAGTTATTTTAACCTGGCGCCCTTATATTCCACTCCATCGACGGTCATATTAATTAGCGATTTAATTGTTTGGATACGCCTTCGACCCACTCTCCAGTATGTACTATAGCTACAAATAACAGTTAATACAATTTAGAAATCCATCAGACGCTATCAAATAATGACTCGTTCTTAATTTTAATATCAAATCAGAAAAAGAGAAATTCTGGTAAATCCGCTATAGAAAATAGTAATGCTTACTAGAAATTCTAAAAACTGAAAAAACGAATGGTATTTCTACAAAAAAAGAGTTTCAACAGTGTTTGAAATTGAACCAAACTTTCCATAGCGTGATAGTGGCAACAGAAAAGGTTAAAGGCATAAAAGAGGCGGTTGAAGTCCTGAATGGCAGAAGCTGACGGCCGAACTCAATGCCTACACCTGACAATGTGTTATATCAACAAATACTGATTTGTTATGATAGTAGTGTGTAAACAAAGAACAAGTGGGGGAACGAATGGATTTAGCCTGTGGCCCATATTGTTGGGAAAGTTTGCTTTGCCAATACACGAAAGAGAAATCATCTGTCAGCAGAGGAGATTCTAGTACTGAAATCACGTTTCTGGAATTGGTTGCTTGAAAAGAATGCCCTTGAACCATTGTAAGGTGGCGAAACTAATTTGGTTCTTTTATTAAGAATTTATGTTCTGTAAAATTTCTTTGTTTTACTTTAATCGCTAATTGTGAAATAAGAATTTTATTTTTTTACTACGAAATTAAAACGAGAGTGGGTTGTAAACACTTCTTCATTTATAAACGTAGGGAAGATAATCGTAAGGCGAATTATACACATCCTACACATACGAGTAGATCTATGATATCGAGAGAGGGGTCACAAATAAGACGACAAAAAAAACGCTCCGTTTGGAGTAGTCAAAAAATCATTACAGAGAAACAAACAAATTTAGAAGATGTGAAAGAATAAAACGCAAAATTAAGCCAGTTGAAAATGCTAAACCTAGCATTGCCAGACGAACTTCTACATAGCATCTACCATTTCGCTTAATATAAATTTATTTTAAATTTGTCCGCTATTTTGTCCACGTTCCTTACAATATACGAGATTGGTATTCTACTTTTCATCTTGTTAGGCTCAAAAAGCTATGCTTCAATTACTTCTTACTTTTACCGTTCAACGTGCGCTATTCTGAATACCGCCGTCCATTCTTTTCTGGATGTTTACCGTCCATTCGTTCTGGATATTGGCATTTTGAGGTTGTTGAACTAATATTTGGTCGCGACGCTCAATTCTTTCTACACAATTTATGGCTCTATCTTCGGGCCCGCTAATTGGGTCACGATGTCTCTTGGTTTCTCAAATCTGCAAGTGCCCCGGCATGTTTTTTGTTTTGAGCACGTCCTTTTGGCCCGACCGCACGTAGAATCCCGTTGTGGCCTTTGCCTTAGACTTGGGATTTGTTTTTATAGCGGTTGTGTGGGGGTAATATACGCTGTCCACTCGCCGAAGCTCGCGGATATTTAAATAGAGTAATTCAGCGCATACGGGGACTCGTCTCTATCGTGCGGATTTATTCTTCCGCGTAGCGTATTGGGTTTTATTTAGTCGGCTTATGTTTAATTTGAGAGCCGACCCCCCGGAGTTGCTGAAATATGAACTCATTGCTGACGCCCCCGTTGTAAATTTGGAAGCTTTGTAACTGAATGTTTGCCGCTTATGCCGCCTATTACCTGGTACAGTCCTGTGCCATTCTGGAAGAATTGACGCGCATTGTCCAAGGTAAACGCGAATCTATGTTTATTGTCCAGTCCGAATCTTGAACCCTATAGCTACTTCCACACCTGCTTGAAATGCTGCTCCAATCTTGCCTATGCTAATTTTGAACTAAATTTCTGTATATCTTGGTGGTATTTTATTAACCCCTTGTGCTTGGTTTTACGTCTCAACCGTGACCTTGTAATTATACACTAATCAACCTGTCAGACAATTACTAAGACACTTGTTTGCAATCTAAGTGTTTAACTACACAGGCGATACCTGAGAATACTGCTTAAGTCACGGAGGTCCATTAAAAGAACTTGCTAACAGGTGAATAAAAATTATAACACAAAATACATAGTTCCTACATATCTCTTCCCAAAATTCCATTTCCAATGCAAGTTTTCAAGCTACCCTAAGAAAAGCAGTTGAAGAAAAAATTGTTTAATAACAAACTGTTACTGAACCCCTTTTTTCAGCTAGAATTACTTTTGTAAGTGCTTGTATCACCTGGGCTATGTACGACTAGGTAGTTCTGCGATGAAACAATGTACGCACACATTTTTTATACGTATAAACGAAACGCAAGTGAGGCCTACTAGTCGAATATATAATACTAAATGCGTTATATCAACTGTAAAACATAAGAATAGTTGCGTATTACTGTAGCTATATTTCTAATAATGAAAGGGTTCTTTATTGATGGAACGTTATACTGACCAAAATCGCTTTTAGCGGTAATATTATATTCGAGCGTCGCGCTATTGACTCAATTGGAAGTTTTTTGTTTTGAGCATGACTTTGGTGTTTGTGTGTTTCGATGCTCTTTGTTTTCCGTTTCATGCCGTAATACAGTACAGAGCGCTGCGGTCGTCGTTTCACAGAGCCTTGGGTGGTTTGGCTTATCGCCCCATGTTTGAGTTAAAGATGGCCCATGCCAGTACTCGGATTTTGCAGGTGTAGCGGAATTTTGGGAGCTTGTCTTTTATGCCATTTTGGGGAATCATTTCTTGCGGGGGAAGATTTCACCTTTGCAAGTTGACCGTTAGTTAATTGTGCTTGTGAATTTTTGTGTGCAATGCTGACTTTTGCTTGAGCGGTGCTCTTCAGGCCCCCGGCATGTTACTTTAAATTTCGACGTTGAGTAATTTTTGAGCTATAGGAATTACTAGCGGATTCAATTGAATTTCTTTAAATTCATTGAACGTTACCGTTGCTTGTTTAATTTATAACGTCAAACTTTTTATGCACTATGTTTGTTGATTATACGTAAGTCTTTAGTTGTACATTGAATCGTTTATTATCTGTAATATTTAGGCTAGTACCATTATTTTAGCTTGTCGTTTATTAGGTGCACCCAGAGTACTTTAGGAATTATAAGTAAGTACCCCGTTTATGTAATGCTGTTGATTGGCTATTTTTTAAGACATTACAGTTAAACATGATAGACTGTTACTAGTTAGCATATGTCTTATTTTGTTACTATGACTCTCTTATGAGTAGGTACTCGTTTCTATCTGAACACGTGTAAAAACACTCATTGGCGCCCTCAGTATTTATATATTTGTATTTTAGTAATTTTGAAAGAACTGCACTCGTCTCCACTGTTTATCTAGCCGCCCGCGCCCCCTTAAATGTACTCATGTAGACCTGTGGTAATTTAGAAGTGAAGTATTGAAGTCGAAATGTTGTTATCATTGTTTACAAATATATCACAAATGCAATATTTCAACATGACAACGACACAGAGCATATTTGCAACCTGAGACCGCTATGGAAGAGAGAAAAAAATTACAAAATTTTAGATTGGTCATTGCAATCACCCGATACTTAATCTTGTTAAAAATCCACGAAAGACATATAAGAACAGGGGTAATCTCTAACAAGGCAACAACAAAACCAAAAGTGTTTGAAGAAATACGTCACTTCCCTGATCACGGTGATAAGTGATAAGACTGTTAACTGATTCACAATATTGTGGTTAAAATATAAGTCTTATTTTTGTAATAGTAGTTTTAACAGCACAATTTTGTAAAGTTTGTCTTCATTCTATTAAACTATGATGCCAATCCCAATTGATGAACTGAAAATCTCGATCAAGATCCCGTCTAATGCTCACGACACAAACCGAATACTCTACATCTTCTTCCGAAGGAAGATGGTTCAAGCGAAGTTCAAGGCAGGCCACATGCCCTGCGCCCGTGTCTATTCATTATCCGTGCCTTGTTTGGCACGAAGTTTCCTCATTCTGCAATATCAACTTCAATCCGACTGAATGACAATGCCGAGTTCCCATAAATCTAAGATAGACTGGATGGCTGCATCGCGATCGTAGCGCGCGCTGGGCGGCGCTTGCTGAGATTCCCAAGCATGCGGGATCTTTGCACCGCCGCTATCATCATCAATCATTATCCACTCGCCGTACCTACTCTAATGCACCCTCATTATGTCACATCACTGAGCGCTGTTGCTCGTTTTTGTGCGACCCTGATGTCTAAATAAGGAATTAGAAGACGATTTAACGCCGTTCTTTATCAGTGTCACACTACAGAAATTAAGACTGTAAGTTTGGGCCAGTTACCCTGTATGTCCTCTGGCGTAACAAAGACGCTGTACTTGGAAATTATAGTGCGAGTCTTCTCTAGCTTTCAGCAATTTACCTGGATATTAAAGAACGAAATATTTAACTACTTAGTTTTTATACACTAGCCATGATATTTCTTGCAGTTTGTGTAATATATTGCAAGTTCCAGATTATCTGGGAAGTTCATAGAAATATGTGACGTAAAGCTGAGTATCTTTGAGCAATGAGAAAATATTTCTTATCGAATTAGTTTTTTAATGAGTACAGAGTGGATCATTTCTGGATCATTTGGTTTTGGTTTTAAAACACCCTTCTTATAGGAGACAAACAAATCTGAAGGTAATCTTCAGGACTTCTTTTAAAGGTACTTTTACATGCGTATACAAAACCTACCTAGCCTTGAAAATAAACGAATATTATAGCAAACGTCATTGTATCGTAACACTACGTTTTAATAGTTATTGTATAAAATTTTATCCATTTATGGCATATCGGTGCTTTCTTGTGTATTATTTTGTTATTGAAGTTAAGTCCAATTAGAGCACCAACGCGTAATACAACTTTTAACTTAGACATGAAAAGATGCTGGCAGGGTATGGTGAGAATAAACAATAAACAGTTCCGATGGGGTGGCGAATCAATATAAAACGAACCACGGTCAGGACAGCCGAAAACCGTAAAGAAACCTGAGATGTGAAGAAAGGTGGAGTCGAAGGTTCTTAAAAATTGGCGGCAGAACTGGGTTTCCTACGAATTTTGCATGAAAAGCACGGAATAAGTAAAATGAGTCGGATGGGTTCGAAGACTTTTGACTCGTGAAAGATTGTCGTCGAGAGATTCCTTTTTGAATTTTGGATTTACTGAAACAAGATCTAGACATGTGCAAAATAGTGACAGGAAATGAAACCTAGATTGGATATTGGGATTCTGAGACCAAGCAGAAATCAATGCAGCGGTTCGATAAGGTTGTGCTGCCTCCAAAAAAATATTGAACACACGCGTCTTCGGGAGAGTTAGGTGATGACTGATGACTATACTGAAATTATTATTTACCCAGACACGTTAATTTCAAAATATAAAATAAGAAGCTCTCTAATGCAAATTATAGTTGAGTATGGCACTACTAGTTTGCGCTTTCTCATACTTTAAAAATAACATACACGTATTTTTTTCGGGTTGAAAGTAAATCTGCATAATATGTTCGGTGCTGTACTAATATGTTGCTATCACTTTATGAATTATGTAGAGGAACACCTTATTGTTGAAATAAAATATTGCTGGTTGTAATCTGTGCTAAAGGGCAGTCATTCAAAAACTCTAAATGGGTCAGAATCTTAAATACCGTAGTAAAACGTCCTACTTAAATTTAATAAAACAGGTGCGATTCGTGTGTCACTGCAGTATTTATTCTCAATACGAATAAAAGGATATTTCGGGAGCGATTAGTCACGAAATAACAAAAACCTAAAGCAGAAATAAATAGGCAATAAAGGTGAGATTCGCCTTGCGTGGAAACCACGCCTACAAAGCAAAGCCAATAGAAAGCTACATCGAAAATTGTACGTCAAATTACATCGAAAATGTTCGTCGAATTACATCGAAAAAAGAGAAAAACATCGAAGATTTTCAAAATGGGTACTGAAGGAACAATCGAACAAATACTGCTAAAATACAAACAAAATGAGCGATGACATAAAGAAAAACAAGCACACAGTGCAATAACGAAGAAATAAAAAAACTGAGAACAGCTACAAAAATTGTACAGCTTGGAGCAAGAAACTAAAAAACTAAACATGATATGTTATGGAATTAAAGATAACCACGAAGAAAAGCTGGAAGATTTAATGGGAAAATTTAAGAACATAGTGAGAAAACTAAACATATATCTGAATATAAATTCAGAAATAGAAACTATAAAAAGAATAGTTGCATTGAAAGAGACGCAAGCAAGACCAGTACTAATAGGATTCCTTAACTGGAATTTAAAAAATGGAACTGCTGGGGCAATTAAAAAAAACACAACTGAAAGGCACATAGTATTGCCTGAGTAATGATCTCACTCAAAAAGAGAAGGACGAAAAGAAAATACTCTTGCACTACCTGAAAGAAGCTAAACAAAGCGGAAATAAAGCAATGATTTGAAAAAACAAACTTATAGTGAATAATGTAGAATACAATTTTCACCAGCTAAGGCGTAAGGAAGAGGAGAAAAATGAGAGAGAGGAACAACATGATAATACACAAGAAATTACGAAACAAAAGAAAGGCACACAGGAGGAAGGTAAACAAAAGCAAGAGGAAAAGAACACAGAAGAAATGGAAAAAGGCAACAAAAGAACGATGACAGAAAGATCACCAGAACAAGCAAAACTAGATGTGCAATCAAAGAACAAGAGAGCTAACCAAACCAGTAAGAAAATGAATCAAAATACTGCGTAAAAGTGTATTACCTCCACTCTATGGAGATGGAAACCTCAAACCCCAGCCACAGATGAACAACCCTGATTCAAAGAACTAGGAAAAACAAAAACCAGACAGGAAAATCTGAAGACAAACGTGATGAAAAAGGAGCAAGAAGAAGAAACTATTTAAAAAAACAATAGGACATACTAAAGATAGGCACATGGAACATAAAAACTTTACTAATATCAGGGAAAATTATGCAAATAGCAAAAAAAAAAGACAGATATAATTTAGATACATTCGCAGCACAGGAAGTGAGATGGAAAGGAAATGGAGAAATTAACAAACAAAACTTTACAATGATATACTCTGGAGAAGAAAAACAAGGAAGTAATGGCACAGGATTTATAGTGGCAAAGAAAAATGCAAAGAAGCAATTATGCAATTTACATTAGTGAATGGAAGACTATCAACACCTCGATTATTAATGCATACGCCCCTACAGAAGAAGTGGACGAAGAGGAGAAACAAAAATTATATAAAGAATTGGAAAAAGCAACAGATGAAACTAAAAAACATGATACCCTGGTACTAGAGGACTTCAATGACATGGTGGAGAAAGCAGATTGGCTTAGAGAAGTGACAGGTAAACACACAAACCATGATGAAACAAATAATAATATATTAAGACTATACAATTATGCTGCAACAAATCTAATAATAAGCAGCACTAAATTGGCACATAGAAGGGAACATAAAGAGACATGGATTATCCCAGGAAAAAATAAGGCAACCAAATAGACCACGTTGTAACCACAAGACACAAATCAATGTTCATACACGATGTAGAACGTACACAGGCGCCACTGCAGTCATAGACCACTTGCTGGTAATAGCGAAATTGAAACAGAAAATAATAAGAGGGGCAGAAAACAGTAACTCACAAAGGAAATGAGCAGTGGGAAAATTAAATAATGAAGAAAACAGAATACATAAAAACAGGAGAACAAGAACACACAGACAGCAAATGACATCGATATAGAATGGAAAAACATAAAAAAAAGCTTAAAAGGAGCAGCAGAAACAATCTTAAGATAAAGAAAATAATAAACCAAAATATGGTTCGATGAAGAATGTGAGGAAGAAATAAGTGATAAAAGAGAAGCTGGACTAAAATAGCGAAAATCTGGAAAACAGGTAGACCAAGAGAAGTATAGAAAAATAAAGAAGGAAGCAGACAAAATATTCAAAAGAAAGAAAAAGGAATGGATAGTCCAAGAATTGAAAGAAATAGACGCTAGTAGAAAGCTGCACAACACTAGAGAAATGTATAAGAACATAGAAAAATTAGAAGAAGTAACGTAATTAAGAGAAGAGGAATGCAAGACTACCAAGGGCAATCATAGTACGATACCAGAAATATGGAAAGAACACTATCAAAAGCTACTGTTTAGAGAAGAGGAGGAAAGAAAGAACAAGTAGAAATGGAGAGAGTAAAAAACAAACAAGCGGATGAAGAGCCAAGTTACCCCGAAGTTGTGAGAACTATAAAAAAATCAAAAATGGTAAAACCCCAGGCGGGGTGGAGAAATGATAAAATACGGAAGAGAAAAATTATACATCAGGATTCACAAAATAATAAAAACACTATGGAATGAAGAGAAAATGCCAAGCGACTGGAGCAAGGGAATGATAATACCGATATAAAAAAAGATCCAGAAATATGTAATAAGTAATAACTATAGAGGCATCACCCCCCTCGCAATAGCATACAAGATTTTTACATCAATACTACAACAACGGCTAAGTGTGCACACTGAAAAGAAACTAGAGGACTACCAATGTGGATTTAGTAGACCAGGCAGGTCTACGGTGGATGCCATACATTGATCAAATCAAAAGATCACAATTAATAACAGATATGAAAGAACTACAAATAACACAGAAATTAATACGACTAACCCAAATCACAATGGAAAAATCTGAAACCGCAGTAAAACTGGAGGAGGGAGAGAAACAAACGTGAGGGTAAGACAAGGAGATGCACTCTCTCCGCTTTTATTCGACATTGTACAGGAAAACATTGTGAGGAAAACTGATCATGTAAGCAGAATAAGAAATAAGGAAATGCAACTTCTGGCATATGGAGACGTCTTAGTCGTAATATCACGAAGCAAAATGAAATTACAAGAAACATTTAATATCATTGAAACAGAATCTAAAATAAGATAACTCACAATAAATACAAAAAAAAAATATGCACTGCAAAAGAAGGAAAGACACTGATTCAAAACAATAGAAGGTGGGAAACAATGAATTTGAAAAAGTACAAACATTTATATACTTGGGAACGAAAATAAATAATAAAAATAACAAAGAGCAAGACATAAAAGGGAGGATCCACCGAGGGTTTAAACTGTTTAATATACACAAGCCACTACTAAAAGATCGAAAAATCACAAAAATGAGAATCTACAAAGCGTTAATAAGACATGCAGTAATATACGCAGCGGAAACAATGCGGGTAACTATAAAAGAAGAGTAACAACTGCTCATATTCGAAAGAAAGATTTTAAGGAAGATCCTAGGGCCACTGAAAATGGGGAATAATGAATACAGATATCGAATAATGAATGAATAAAGAAATAGAAGACGAAGTAAAAGGAGAAGACATAATCAAAGAAATAAAGGCACAACGAATACGACGGCTAGGACACTTGGAAAGAGCAGAGGAAAACAGAATGATCACGACAATAACGGCATGGAAACGAGACCTCACCAGACTACAAGGAAAACCTAGACACATATGGAAAGACGAAGTTTTAAAAAACCTGAGAAGGATTAATGTTAAGGACTGGAAGAAAAGGACCACCAACAGAAAAGAATTTAAAAAAATGTACTACAAACTAAATCAAAGAAAAACATATGAAAGAAATTAATAAAGAAAGGCACTAACCCAGCTGAAGAGCATTGAAGAGTCAAGATAAGTCGCCAATGATTCCTGTAAAGGAATTATGGTTTATTGAATTAAATTTATTCTCAATCAATTACGAGGGAAATTAAGAAAGTTAGCTGCCTGACTATGAAACAAAAGATTTTTTTTATAAATGTATTCTTCAACATAGTCCTTCAAAGCGTTTATCCCAGTATAATCTCAAAATATTCCTCGGCAGCTTCCTTCAACTGCTCCTTTGTTGTAAAACGAAGTCCTCTGAAGTTTTTCCTTCAAATTTCTGAACAAATGGAAATATGTCGGTGCCAGATCCGAACTGTAAGGTGGATGTTCTAACTCAGTAAAGCGGCATCTCTGGATAATCGGTTTAATTTTTACGGCTTTATACACGATCGCACTGTCATGAAGAACGGGTAGATCGCCATGTGATAGAGGTTATCTAGCTTCTGATGTTTTATGACAATAGCTGCATGCAGCTTTTTAAGATACTACCTTAAGTCGCTGCCTTGATTGTAGAGCCTTCAGCCATACATTCAATAAAAAAATGCCTCGTATGACCCAAAAAATGGTTGCCATGAGTTTTCCAGGTGACGATTGAGTGACAGTTTGTAATGGAGAGGAGATTATTAGCGATCCCATTGCATAGACGCTAGTTTTGTCTCAGAATCCCAGTGATGTACACAATTTTATCACTAGTTGCTTGGGAGATAACAATATGGGAACCCATCTCGCTGAAAATGTATTCATGCCCAGGTTATCGTGTAACTACTATTTTCAAAACGCTAGGTTCGGATATTTTCACTGTTTTGCACATTTCAACATTTGTTGCTTCCGTAAGTTTTTCACTTCTAGGATCATCTTATGTGAAAAATATAATAAAACAAGGAGACTCGTAATACGTTTAAAAAGTAGATCCTTTACAGGTGTTTACAGTTACATTAGAGAAACGTGATTACCTTTGTGGTTAGCTACCCCCCTTTAAGGAAACCTCCGTTGGCAACCCCTCCTTAACTAAGTAGGACATGCGCAAATTTACATAAAGTGTCCACAATGAATTCTCGCCCTCAATAAAACTATATGGAATAACATTTAATTGTGAAATACGACAAAGCATCATCTCCGTACACTGCAATCATTCGCTTCGCACTATTTTCGGATTGTTGCCTTCTTTTGTGAGAAACTTGATTACACTTCTATGCTCGAATTTCACAGAAAACAAAACGCTTCAAAAAATAAATAATAACGAACGAACTCGATCAAATTTGGCACGTGACTATAAGAGCCTCGTCACTACTTGACATTAAAAGCTGAAGTGCATCAATTGTTTCTGTCTTGGCTAAGTATATATGTTTTTCTAGATTCCCCCGTATATATTTTACAAAAACTCACTTTTTTAACTTTTCAAATGTGCGGCATACATAAACCCGGCAGATGTTGTCGGTTGTATGAAGCGTTCTGTTCTACAGCAAGGTAATATAGTGTGTATATTTTCCAAGTCAATTATATCAAACGTAATAATACTTTTACAATTTCTATAAGAACGCCTAGTACTCGTATGTTGTGCTCGCAGCTTATAAAACTCACGATTGCAAAAGTGAATAGAAAATTAAGCTAATCTCTAAAACCTCTTTGTGACGTTCTACTATTCATGTTAGCTATTTTTCAATACATTTTTTTAAATATTAAATTACGAAAGTATTGGCGAAAAGTTTATCTCCCCTTTAATAAATTCAAGTTAAAATAATTTTACAGTGTGCCCCTTTCAACCCCATTAGGATCGCCGTGATTAAACTTTTTATCGGATTAAATATAAAAATGTAATCGAAGATCGGTGCACTAAGCGGACAACGATCGATATCCTAGTGTTCAAGACCGAAAATCAACTTTCGTGAATTTTCGAGATCGTGATCGAGAATGAGCAAAATCTCTTTCCCGAGGTGCATGCAAAGTTTTTTCTCCAACTGTAAATCTAATTTTCTTAATTACAAGATAAATTAATAAATACTATTATTAGAGAAACAAATGTTTGTTTTTGTTATTAGAAAGTAATAAATATGTCAGGCTGTAAGTGAATAAAGCGCCACTTTAAATATTACTAATACCTAAATAACCATTATATTGAAAGCTTCGTGTTATGTAACAGTATGGTTTTGTACCACCTCCATAAGAGAAAAAAATCCCACAAGAAACATCGCCGTTCTGTGTCGTATTTTTGTTGTCACCGCAGAATGTAATGTTAAGTGCTGCGGTATGCAATGTGCAGATATTTCAAAACAGCCGACTTTATGGCCACCCTTTGCGTTTGAAGATACATTACAAAAGCTCTTACCTTTTTCAAACGTTGATAAATTTGACGTTTCCATAAACTATTTGCTTTCAAATATAATTAAAAAAACATTTTATTTATACTTCAATCTATCCTGGAATTTATTTTAACGTGCTCGACACAATTTACATTCATAATACAACAACCTTGGAGAATTGATAAAATTGCTATTACTTATTTATTTTAGGACTACTACTTATAAGAGTAGCTTATTTTAAAGATACATTTCTATGTCCACTACGTGGTGATAAAACCAGTTAGTTATATGTACGTTACATGTTAGAACATTTAGAAGACAAAATAAATTAAACCAGGAATTTTACTTATTTTGCATTTCGAAAATGTACCCTAAACGGCAACTACGAGTATATTTGCCCGTTTCGATATAGAAGTATAAAATTTTGTCCTACAAACAACGACTATGTGTTCTTTCACTGCATTTTTTTATTATATATTATTTTTTAATAATATGTATCAATATCAATGTTTAATAAGAAAGCGTATAATTAGATAGTTCTTAATATAGAAATTACGTATGCACTTTTTAAAATACATATATAAATACTGAGTGATCGGTTTCAAAACCGAACATAGCAAAAGCATGGTATATCACAAGATTATTAGAAACATTTAATTTAATTTAAAAAACAGGGTTGGCTAGATCACAACTTTAAATTATAGGGCTGAAAGTAGTTAGGCATCAATTACGTTAGGTATATCATTTGCTAAAAATTAAAAACTTGCTATGTTCGGCTTTGAAACTGCTCACCCAATATAAAAACATCCCTACGCACTCATTTTATAATAATTCTTTTAGCAAAATTATAGTAAAATTAAATGATTAACAATGTTGCACAATAGTATAACCAAGCGGGTTTTTACCATGAATTAGATTTTAAAGAATACAATGCAACGTCTGTGCTGACCAGTTAACTTCTTTTGAAGAAACCAGTAACTACGGGAAAACTCGGTGCATTTCCAACAATGTTAGCCTGCCTATAGAAAAGGGTTCTAAGAAACGCTGTGTACAATGAATGCAGCCGAAATTGGACTTCGTTAAAATGCAATCTCTGAGGTCAATTAAAACACCAGAACATTTTCGGGTTGAAGTTTAGAAAGATTTTTAAGTTTGATATTATAGAAAAATTTAGGGAGACCAGAATTATAATTTTACAATAATTAATACTAATATCGAACCAAATGTTGCTTAGGTGTTTAAATAAAAAAAGACCGTAACGGTTTTCCAATTAATGGATATTCATGCACTTAGAACCTTATGGCACTACTGTACGTTACTAGATTTCATTAGTTACAATTATTTTGCGGATCAAAGAAGATCAAAATCAGACATATTTTTAGTTTACGCTGTTCTGCCTGTTTGCGTCTGTCACGTTTTATAGTCACCAATTGGGCGCAGTTCGTTCGTGATTGATCCTGTTATCCTGTTACCTTGCTTTTCATAATGCAGCGATAAGCATACCTATGCGTTTAAATAGCATTCCTGATCAAGCGTGTGAGACGTCTGCTTCTTATAAATCAAGTTCTCTCTGGGAGGGCAGGTCCGAATCCCACCGACAACGAAGTTATTTCCTTGCCAATTCATGTAATTCTCATTACTTAATGTTCCCGTTTGCTGGTCCAGTATTATTAACAACATATCCGATATTTTTATCTATTTTATACATAACTTTGAACACTCTTCAACAGTTATTCGATCTAGCAAAAGTTATTTTTCTTGTGATCACTTTCTTTATTAAATATGTTAAAACTACTTCTGTCTTTTTTATTTACAATACAATTTTTAAAATGCAAAAATTATTATAATTGTGTAAGACCACTTATGCGGCTAGTTCAATCAATGAGAATATGCAAAATAAAATACAATTCTTTAACAATGAGGCGACCTATTTAAGATATGAATCTTAAATTACAACACAAATTATAACTTAACATTTTACTTAAAAGTAGTGAAATTAAAGGCAATAGGTAACTACTAAAGACATTTTTGGAAGACACTAATGATGGTTTTTTGGCTAAGTATCAAAGAGCGTATTTATTTTAATACAATGGTTGTGATTTACGAGTACAAAGCTGTTAACAATTTATTGCCAAATTATATGACGTATTATTTCATACTAAATTCTGATGTGCATCAATATAAAATGAGAAATTGATTTGATTTTAGGCTGGTTAAATTAAATAAAGCATGTACACAAAATTATTTGTATTATAAGGGACTGAAAATTTATAATTCGTTTCCACAAGATGTAAAAAAATTACATTTTTTCTATAGCACATGTTAAAGTGTGCTTTTATCAACTCAAAACAAAAGGTCAAGTTTTACTTTAACAGCAAGGGTAGATAAAGTAGCGCTTTAACATCAAGGATAGATAAAGTAATTTAATTTTCTAACTTTTGTTTAAATTAAATATGACAGCTTCGCATTATCTTGGCAACTCAGCCTAGCTACTGACATTTTGAAATGTCATGGGCTGTCTTTATTTTCTTTTGAAATTGTTAAAGTTCTTGCTATAGAAAAAAAAATATTGTATTATACACGACGATAAAGTTATTTCTATCCACTCTTGAATCATTAACGTCTCGACTTCGTCTCGACGTTAAACGATTCACTCGTGGATAAAATTTAACTTTATCGTCTTGTATAATAAATTACTATTATCGCATTTCATTTGGAAATGTACTACCTACATTTCTTCATTCAAAATCGATAATAAATGTGGTACTTTTATCATTAGCAACACTTTTATCCCTAGCAACAGCGATTCGTTTTACATTTGGCAATACTGAAGTGTGATGTTAGTGACACTGCAAGTCTATGTCAAATTCGAGGTTTTGCGTCAGTTTTGACTTAGATTGACGCAAAACCTAACCTGCTAACCTCGAATTTGACATAGACTTAGAGTGTCACCAACAACACACTTCAATACTGCCAAACGCATAACATCAACTGGAGCTGCTTATTGTGCTTTAGTACATAGGAATGAGTTATGCTCATTTTGGTTATGTTTTTACAGTTAGTGTCACTTGTGTGTAAAAATTTAATATTTTGCATTCCTTATGAAATGCGATAAAATAGTATACTCAACTCGTTAGAAAATTGGTTTTTCGCTAACGCTCGTACTAAAACACGCCATACTTGCTCAGAAAAACATCACTTCTCTCAACTTGTAGAGTAATATACTATTTTTCTATAGCACATGTTAAAGTGTGCTTTTATCAACTCAAAACAATAGGTCAAGTTTTACTTTAACAGCAAAGGTAGATAAAGTAGCACTTTAACATCAAGGATCGATAAAGTAATTTAATTTTCTAACTTTTGTTTAAACTAAATATGACAGCTTCGTATTATCGTAGCAACCCAATCTCGTGGATAAAATTTAACTTTATTGTCTTGTATAATAAATTACTATTATAGTTTTTAAAAATATTTAAGCAGCTTCATGAAACAATACTATTAATATTAATGTTACTAATGATAAATAAGTTAAGATATAATAATGCTTCTGTGTACTAGTATATTATATTAAATAAGTGAACTTACTTACTTACTTACATAGTTCCCCTACTTCCAAAAATAGTGTGCAAATACATACATACTGCTGATAGTCTTATTGAAACTCAGAAATACAAAATTATATAAAATGTCCCATCTACCTCGTCGTTGACTTTCTTGTCTTAATTGTAAAATTTTAACTATCAATATTTGTAGCTACAAATCTAAGAAAGTTAGGTTTCTAATTGCATAAACTGGTATTATTTAAATAAACTTTGCGTCAGTTACGTAGTGTTTTGATCTCGAGGTCTTACCAAACTCTGTTTCACACTCGGAAAATATTTTTTATAACAAACATTATTCTCCTCAGTCCCGCATTGCCAACAATACAAGTTAGCAATCATAAAGCGAGAACAAACAAGAATGGCTTGCATGTAGGAATCCAACTTTTAAAAGTATACCGAATTGTGGAACACCCTCGATATTATGCAGATGCACCGGAGCCCGACACACAAAGTTTGTGGGTGGGCCCAAAACAATAGCGATTGAAGATGTATAATCACAATCAATTGTTCCGCGAGACCTCGAGGGCATCTGCCGTCACACGAAATTACTAAGTCAAGCTGAGATATTAGACGGGCGGGTCGCATTTTTCATTTGCGAGGTTGCACATCCCACAGAGAACGGCTCTGGAGCAATTTGTGCATTTGCTTTTCTTACGAAGCGATTATACCCTTTCTTCAGTGCAATAAATTTTGAAATGAGAAATGTTTTTTGGCTTCCAAGAATACCAGATCCCATTTTCACTAATTACACTGATGTACAAAAATGAAAGTGAAAATTGGTGCTAATCAATCTCAACAGGTTCTATCAGTGTGTACGTCGCAGTCACAAGTGGTACTTTAGTACTTCATGTAGGGTCTCATCACATCGCGAAAAACCTAACAACTTGCGATTCGCAGATGGCATAGTCATCCTTGTTCAGAGTTGACAAGAACTTATGGAAATGTTAAGAAATTTACAAAGACAATCAAGAAAGACAGCAATCAAAATTAATTTGATAAACACAACATTTATAATCAATGAATACAGAAATCAAAATCTTGTGATGCCTAAAGAACACATACTAGACTCCATACAGGAGATTGGTCTGAGAATCGGCTTCAACCCGGTCACCAAGCACACCGTAAACCGCTTATCGGGTAATATGGTTAGCATCGCGACTTCGACGATAGCGTTACTTCCCTACTACCACAACCGTGGTCTCAGTACCCAATTATTAAAGCGAGAAGTGAACCTATTTCCTTCAACACCACAGCAGAGCTCCCTATCCATTTGACCACGCTGACGCCGAACAGAAAAGTTGGGGGAGAAATGAGAAAGGTCTATAAATACCCGAGAGATAGAAAACGGTCGAAGAATAAGAACGCAAAACTTAAATTACAAGACGTGTTCTTTTCTTATCCAGGTTCTACCATGGTGCTATCGATGCTAATATCTAGATTTTTGCAAATCTGTCTGGATTTCTCCTTCCGATTGGTCTTGAATCCCTTACTATTGCGATCAGCTTATCATTATCCGCCAACGGTAACTTGATCATCTTTTTATTTCTAATATTGTTTTTACAAAATTTTATCATCTCTACGTCACACTCGTTTCTCACTTCTTTGTGTATATCTCTATCGTATCTCGTAACTCCAACCGTTGGGTTTCATTCCCAACCTTTTAGGTTTAGGCAATAATAATTCATTTCGAATTTCACAATAGTTTTGAAAAATAGTACCCCAAGTGCTGCTATACCATTAATCTAATATTTTTAACCTTCTAACAGTTATAAAATCTTATATTTGATCTTTTAGGAAATATTCTGTATTTGCAGACATTATTAATGTTCCTCTGAAACTGGCATTACCATGAAAATAACTAAACGTATGAAAAACGGGTATAAGAGGCAAGAAAGTTGTTCCGTACTGATGTGAAATGGCACGGTAATGTAGAAGAACTTCAAAACCTTCGGATATTGTCTGCAAATTCCGAAAGATTTTTAAACCCTTGTTACGTGATTTGGATCGTGTTTAAAACAATTTTATATATGAACTATGTTAGACGGTGAAATTAAGCAGTTTCACTGTTACGGAGGAGTTGCATCTAAGGTTAATTAATGTGATACATAACGTTATGCATTATGTATTGTATGGCACCATGTGAGCGTAAATTGCCCAAATGCTACGATCCTGATATTTTAACATAATTTCAATCTAAATCGCAGTAATTTCTAGAAAACTAATTACGTATATAAAAAACTATTGCCTATGGTATTTTAGTCGCTAACAATTTAGCAGATAATATTAGTTGCACGCAACAGCTAGTAATACCACAAAGTGAAAATAAGGAAAGAGTCGAGTACTTCTAGGTCTCACCTCGAAACTCGAAACTTTCTAACACAATTTCAATACTCGATCAGTACTAAAGCTACCGTTCAAATTTTAAATTGCACAAGACGGTAAATCAGTCTTTTAGTTCGGGTTTACAACAATAGGCAGTGCTCCAACTTTCAAAAAAAGTTGTAGTAACACTCATATTTTACTATTTCTCAAGTTTCCATTTCTAAGTGGTCCACAATTATCATTAAAGTACAGAATTTAAAATTTATATGATAATTTAGCTCTTCATAAATTTAGTAACATTCATTTCCTCATGTCATCCATGTGTATAATAAATAGAAATAAAAGTGAGGTTACGGTTAGCTTTTCATAGCCACGGCTAACCGTGCATTCCTATACGACGGAGTTTTACCGTTTAGAAACCAAATTGCCCTGGAAAGTTTAATAGAACAGCTTTCAAACTGAAATGTCTATTAGGTACTTCATTACAAACCTGTGATTTTTGCAAAAGTCCAAATTAAAGGGCAAAGTTATGGTACTGCATCGTAAATAATTGGGTGACAATAAAATATAATAAGGAAAATTTAAAAATATTTAGTTGTTTCTTAGAAAACCAATTAAATCATTTTTTCTGAAATTATCTGAAGAGTAAGTAACAAATGTGTAAAAAAATTAGAACGTTCTCATCTACAAGTACGTTTTCAGATTTGCACTTGCATGTTTTTTGCCTTCACGTCGCAATCGTAATATTAATTTTTTACGCAAGAATTTTTAGTTTACTCTTGAAAGCAACTGGTAATGACTTATGAATAACATAAAGTATATAATAAAGTGTTTTCAACGCTCTTTTCAGCAAAATATAATCATGTTTTAAATTTTACCTAGTATGACTATGACTTGAAAATACTTCATATTCTTCAAATCAACACTCGTTAATATAAAACAAGCGAATATAACGTATATGAAATACTGGGAATCTTTTAACAGTCGAATATCCAATGGAATCCAATACTCAATTACGTTCAGACTGCTTATTCGAAAATGTCTCTTAAAAATGTAATTCTTTTACTGCAAAAATGTTCGCTAAATAGTTGACTGACTAACATATAGTTATATTACTAAAAGTTCAATAAACCTTTTGTAATTTCGTTAAGACTTCTTGTTCAGAAAACCTTGGAATGGAAAAAATGAGGTGTAGCCACCATACGTCTTTACTGCTTGTAAAAATTTAATTTTGGGATTTTTTCAAAAACTAGATTTACAAACAAATATTTAACAAAAGTTGTAGATAATTGCACAATATATGATCTTGTTCTATGAATTTTCACTTTTATCAAACAATTATAACATTTTCCCGGAAAACGAAAAAACATATGTTTGAGTAGGGTACTACTTCCGGTTACGCGATTTTAACCGAAAAATCACTGCCATCTCCGAATTTATATTAGAAAACTGCATTTTAAAGTTCTGTAAAAAGGGATGTGTTGAAAGGTTACAACAGACACAGATTAAATGCGACGTACTATATGTATATTTTCAAATAATCTCAGAAAAAAATAAGAACCGTTTGCAAAAGTTCGATCTTTCTCGAAAACAACTAAAACTAAAACAGCTAAAAAATGTTAACCACCTTGATTATATGTTCCTTGGCACCAAATTATATCACTTTGCCTTAATTTACACAATTACGTATAGCTGCTAGCGTTGTGTTGACGTAAAAAAATTGCTACTACCACTACTAAGAACCGATTTTAAAATATTCTCGTAAAGTTCTAAAATCTCACATTTTCACCGTGTGTTAGGTTACTTTGGCTAACAGCCATAATTATTTTACAATTTCAAAGATTTTATACTTCATGAACTATTTCTTTTAATTTTTAATTCGAGTCTTAAATGTTCTCGAATACTCCAGATAAGATCTACTAAAACATAAAATAAATATATTTACTCTGTGCCGCAAAGTAAAAATTATGGGAACATGAAGGCGAATTCAGTTTATTTCGCTGAACCAATAAATATTCCTCATAAATATTTATGTTGCCTAGGAACTTTCGTCCTATCTGTAAATTTCACTGACACTCGTGGATCATGTAAAGTGTTGCTACTCATTTTTTTAAATTAAATTCTCATTAGAAATATTTAAAAAGTTCATATGTATGTACTCAGCACGTATCGTTTCGTATTACTAAATTCAACGAAGGAGCACAACCTCCCTGTAATCATTAGCTATAATATTGCAAATTTTGAAAATATATACTGGTTGTAAAAATATAGCAAATAGGGTACCTAAGATAGTGCGAGCTCCTTATCAATACTTTGGCACACAGAATATAAAGTGTTTATAACAATGTTTTTTGCAACAGTCTTTTTGAAAAATAGATTTCATTGAATAAATGCATTCGATTTAGAAACTGTCTTCATAATAGTTGTGTACAATCACAAAACACATAATCAAATTAAAGAAACAGCTCAATTAACACGAAAAGTTATAGCAACAAAACACTTTTCAAGGATCATTCACAGGCAGGTACTCCACCGAAGTGACCAATCACAACCAAAAGCTTTTCAGTTCTTTGCATTAATATGCCACACAAACTGGCGAAGAAATAAACCTTAGGTTGTGTAATTCTCGAGTTACCATGTTTACATCCAACCTGGCTGCCATACATGACATTTCTTGATTTTCCGATTTTCCTTTAACGCAAAAGCGGTCGCTGTCTTCACAAAAGTTATGTAGTTTCATGTAACATTTCGTGTAACTTTTAGTTGGTCGTGATTGATACGAGATACCGACAAACACCGTCAATTTGTATAAGATGGTCAGAGGTCGAAAGCAATACTTCGGTTGTGCCGAAGTAGTAATGTTGAAGAAACGTTGTTGAAGAAAACCAAATTTAATTAAAAATTATTTAAAATAAGGAAGCTGTGATGTTAACAAAAAATTGAAATTAGTTATACTGTTCCAAACAAACTCTAATTTTGTTTCCCCTTGCAAAGGTAGTGTCGCTGAGAAAATGTAAACAATTACTTTGTTTGAGGACGTATATCGCCTTGCCTTAGTAGGGGGGCCGCCAAAAAGTAAAAATAATAGTAGTTTATGTACCATGCGAGGTAAGTTGAGTTTTACTTTAGAACAAGTTTGATGAAATCTTGCCGCATGTCAAAATCCAATCTATCTAAGCATTATATGAATAGTTACCAAGAAAGCGTGAGAAATTTGTATAAACAAGGGAAAATTGCTTCTAATTGTTCATAGTGTCCACGAGTGCTTTAGAAAATTTATTTTTCTTTCGGCTAAAATACGAATTCTTCTGAAAATGAGGCAACGTTAATAAAAAGGCTCTTCTTGTGTATTTTTAATGAAAGGTGAAGTATAGAAGTCTAGCATGTGGTGCGAATATGCAATGTGATTTTTATCAGGAATAGCATTAATGTTACGCTATTTGAAAAATTAAGAGGTTTTGCTAAAAAGAAAAATTATGGACGCATGCCGAAAAATTCAAAGTTTTAACCAAAGATTTATTAGCGCACTTTTTCCACTGTCTCACTGCTTAGGCGTTTTTCACACGACGTTTTGGGAGTTCTTGATTTACTCCCATCATCAGGAGTGCTTTCGTACGTTTTTTCTACGTACAGTAATGCCTACCCCGGGATTTGAACCCGGGGCCACTGATCATTTGTGCTTACGAGTGTGTCACTCTTACCACTAATCCACCACCACGGCTATATATTTTGGTGTTAAACCTACATTGTCGCAATTCTCATATTGCTCTGCAGTCTATAGCCCTTGCCGTGATCAAGACACATCACAACGAATTCAGCTCGTGCAGACTAGGTACTTGTTCTTTACCTTACGTTATCTAAGGTATTTCGAAATTTTCTCATATCTCATAAATTAATAGATGCTCATTGGCTAAATATGAAAAATCGAAAGTATCTTCAGTCTGCTATATTGTTTCATGAAATCATTTAGGCAAAAAAATATTTGAATGGTTTCTGGAAAAACAGGGTTGATGTGTGCAACTTATTGATAGAACATATTCGATATGATTAGTTTTCATGAACATATTTAAGTTTCTGTGTTAAGCCTTCATTGCATAAAAATTATGTTTTTGTTATTTTTTTAAAATGATAATGGAAGAACGGTTACTTACTGAATTGTCATCTTTTCTGATACTGTACATACATTTTTTCAGTTATGTTGTTATGGTATACTGTGGTTTGAAATTTTATGTAGTTACCTACATGTGTATACAGTTCGGAATAAATGCATCTATTATTATTACTACATCATATATGTTACCACTATATGAGGCGTAGCCTATGCGCAGTGGTCTATTTTTGTATTATTCTGCGCAGTAGTGGCATCCAAATGGGATTGATTTGTGCGCTAGCCTGGTTAATTGAACCTCTGCCAGTACTATCTATGTATGTAACTTCTTTCAGCTTACTATGCTCCTACGGAAACTGTGTTACTGTTAAGCTACTATTGATATGTTATCCCATTACATTGTTACAAAAATGTGACCTTGGATTTGGTGTTACAGGGTAGATTTTTCACCGACGTACCTGATAATATTTACTTAATAATGAAAGCACAGTAGATATCGATTATAACGACATCGGTTATAGCAATATATCTATTATAAAAGCGAAAATATAAGGTCCCGGTCAGAGTCTATATTAAATTCATTGTGGATTTCTCACTTATTACAACATCGGATATTATGACCGAACTGCTATATCAACCGAACACTAGGCTGAAATTTAGCATAATTAATTGTAACGGGTGTTCATAAACAGTCGTCATCCCAGTAGGTTTTGACTTCAGAAACGTATGTCTATTAAAATTGAGAAATAATGCGCTATGACAGTACTCAATGACGTTTCATTGTGTTGCACGAATTAATCAAAGACATAACATTTTGTTTTTCAAAGCAACTGGGATGACGACTGTTTATGAACACCCGTTATATAACGACTATCTGTAAACAAATTTAAGAAAGCTCCCAGAAAATTGCCTAATTTTATAAAAACGGCAAAGAAGCATGGTGGCGTGGTATTTCTGTATTCTGTTTTATTGTCCTCGAACTGCGAGCACAAAAAATCGCCATGTCAAAGCGGAAAGCTTTTACCGTCGAGAAAAAACTTGTTTGTAGAAGCCGTAGAATCGAGTATCTCTATAGCTAAGGAATTTTATGTATGTACAGTATACTGGTACATACTTGGTACTAGAAATATGAAGACACCGTTTAGCGTGCAAACAATTATGTAGAGAAACCAAATTAATGGATTTTTTTGTTAAAATGTAATTATCCATATGTAATATTACCTAACAAACGAGTTCAGGGATTGGGCCGTGTCTTATTGAGGTAACTTAATGACATAAAAATGGTCCTGAAAGCCTCTGAAATCATATACGGGGAAGATATATCTCTTAAACCCTCTACCACCTCAATAAGACGCGGTCCAATCCCGGAAGTCGTTTGTTACTTAATGATAATGACAATGGCCGTGAAAGCCTCCGAAATCATCTCAATAACCTCCACGGCAAGGATATTTTTTTTAAAGTCTCTACCTACCTCAACAGTGACACGGTCCAATCCCGGAACTTGTTTGTTACCTAATGACAATGGCCGAGAAAGCCCCTGAGATCATCATGTGTAATGAAATTTTTCAAAATTATATGACTTTGTTTAAAATTTGATATGTAATTTAGGAGATTATTAAGTCATAACGTTATTTAATAAGCATGGTTTTTGATAATAAATAAAAATCATTTTGTCGTAAAAGATACTTTAATTTAAAATTGAAAAAATTAAATTATTAATTAAACGTTTCGCCAATTATTTTGGTTTTTTCAGTAATTTATTTAAGCATTACAACTTAGAGATTTATAACATTCTGAAAAGAGAAAAAGAGGATTAGCGAACAAATTAGGTTTTCCTTTAACTTGTCTACTTACATGATTAGAAGTATAAAATTTGGATATCGTTCACGACATTTTCCAAAGTTTTTTCATTAATAATTAATGACAGAGGATGTTATTCATGATAATCCATACTTGAAAAGAATTAAACCAGAACGCTTGGCTATTCTGAATGCGAGATTATAAATGAATTTGATACGGTTGCTTGCAAGGCCGTTCACATATTATTATTAAACAATGCGCAAAACTGTAGAAAAATTGCAACTTGCAGATGACCAAATTGCTTAGGCAAAAAGTTCAATAATTCCAACACGACTAACCAAAAATATATATATTTCCATTAATTATATCCCAAAGCTTTGATAAAATTGAAAAAGAACTTAATAAATACAACCTCATAACAACATTTAACAACCATAATACCTTAGGTAGAAAGTTTTTCACGAATTTAAAAGATAAGACCGAAAGTAATATGCAATCAAAACTTGTTTATCAAATTAACTGCAATAATTGCAACTCCATCTACATAGGACAAACAAAACAGTGATTAAAGAACAGAATTAACCAGCACAAATACTCAATTAAAATTAATAATATATCTCTTTCGCATGAAAAACAGCATTAACTGACCACGCCAATGAATCTCTACATAAATTTAATTTCAAAACACCCAAATGCCCTAATGCAATTAATTATCGAACTGATATAGACAACCTCAGTTCTATTTATAGTAATTTATTTAAATAAACTTTGTTACATGAGCCAAATACTTTACTCATACATTTATGCTATTATTATTAATACCAACTTTTCAATTCAATCAAATATTAACTTAATACTGCCCTGCCCATGTCACCTGCAAGTTCCAAATTTTCTACAGTTTTGCGCATTGTTTGATAACAATAATATGTGAACGGCATTGCAACCTCCCTTAACAAATTCATTTGCATTCTCGCATTCAGAATAGCTAAGCGTTCTGGTTTAATTATTTTCAAATATGGATTATCATGAATAATACCCCATATCATTTATCATTAATTATTAATGAAAAAACTTTGAAAAATGTCGTGAACGAAATCCAAATTTTATACTTCTAATCACGTAAGTACACAAGTTAAAGGAAAATCTAATTTGTTCGCTAATCCTATTTTTTTCTTTTCAGAATGTTATAAATCTCTAAATTGTAATGCTTAAATAAATTACTGAAGAAGCCAACATAATTGGCGAAACGTTTAATTAATAATTTTTTTTTCAATTTTAAATGAAAGTCTGTTTTTGACAAAATGATTTTCATTTATTAGCAAAAATCATGCGTATTAAATAACGTTATGACTAAATAATCTCCTAAATTACATATCATATGTAATATTTAACTCTTTTAAACAATAAACGTTGTTTGTTTAATTTATAGCAACGTACGGATATATCGACCAAATTTTTCCGGTCCTTTGGCTGTCGTTATAAACAATATCGACTATGTTTAAATATAAGTTCACTCTATGAGAATATAAATTCCTCTCTGAACTTTTTAAATTCCGTCTGCAGCAATGTCCATTTTTGAAACTGATGCGCTTATGGAAAATAGAAATCTTCCATCAATTTCCCTTGGGAAACTGTAGGTTTATGGTTTACTTTGAATATTAATAAATAATTTATTTGTAAAACCACTATTGTCAATGGCAATAATAGTACAATAATCACTTATAACCCCAATTTATAGAGCAGTCATATAATACTACCTAAATCAGCGATGTGATCAACGAAAGTTGCATGTTGAAAGAGAATCTGGGAATTTGAAGATGGTTCCACGAGACCTAAATCTCACCAAAGCCCTCTTTCAACGTCTTATGCCATAATTATCATCGATTTAGAAGCTCATTAAGGAATGAAAACATCTGATCCGATTTGCCACCCAGAAAACCGATTTGTGACTGTCTGGCGTCTGGTCTGCTCCCAAATATAACTGAATCATCCGAGATTAAAATGCGCCGGAATTTACGGTAGCGGTTAAACACACTAATAAAAGCAACTCGAACACACAAGTGGGAGTAATTGGTAATAAAATGGCCATAAATATCTGGTTGTTTTTACAAGCCGTGGCGGTGTCATAATTACTAGACAAACGTCAGAATACGCTCGCCCGGAGGCGCTTTGTTTCACTTTACGCACTTTTTGCTTCCGCGACGAGATAAATAATAAACCCTGATGATATGGTGCGTTATAAATTCCGGGAAATTATGCGGGATTAGGGATGCACTGCTTTTACGACGCGGCGGTGTGTGTTTAGGTAAAAGCGAAATTGGGGGTTATAACGAAAGTGGCTGAAGGTGGCAGTTGCAGCCACAGGCACAGGTCCGAAGTGATTTCCAGATTTTTCAAGATTAGAAAAACAGCGCCTGTCCGTTGCTTTATAAATAACGCAACAGATCATGTATGGATAACGTTAATATTACATAAACGCAGTGATTAGGTCAAGTATTTGTACCGGATGTGGTTTCGAGAGGAAATTGCTGCTTAATTTGAATAGGAATTTTGATTGTGCTCGTTGCTAGATTAATAGTATTTCAAACTTTTAAACCTCTGTTAGTCGTTACGTGTAGTTAATAGTTATATTTCTTTAAAACAGTATCGTGGCATTGTATCAAATGTTACGTAATTTTGTATTAGCGCAGGATTATCATATATATGTATAATGTATTAAGTGAAGGTTTTATTTTGCATAAAATTGCGGCCTGAACCATCTAGTTCATGTTTGCTTCAAAAATAAATTCAAATATAGCAAACCAGAACGAGCCATAAGAAGAACAAATATTTTGAACTGTTCAGAGGCTGTGACTCTTTTATTTTTATTGGTTTTTGTAAAGCAATAGTTCTTCTACTGCTGACAATCTATTGCAAAATCGAACATAACCAATTAAATAACAATATTTGCTGCTATCTGTCGCGTGGCCCAGCTATATTACGAAACAATTGTTACTATTTTCCATAAAAGATTGTTAGCCGCTGAACTCTTCCAATAATCAATAGCAGCAAACTAAACTGATAACAATTATAAAACCCTTCGAAGCAAGCCAGATAGCGAATTGTGAATACCCAAAAATGGATCCATGCCCAATGCGTTCAACGGGCCAGCTAAGTTCTTTGGAGGGGAGGTTGGATTAATACTAAAGTGATTACGTTTAAATACAGACGCCACCAATTTAATTAATCAACCACTCGCAATCGTATCGTAACTTGCAGTGAAGATGAAATATCAAAAGTTGTCTCTATCAAATACAGACGAACTGATAAGCTATAACTTGTTAATGTAAGAACAAACATAAATACGGCACTATTAAAGTGAAATATATTCTTTTATCTTTTAATACATACAGGTATCGAATGCAAAGAGGCATACTAATATAGGCATCTATATTTATGTAAACTTGAATTGGCAACATTTAAAATTAAATATTTGAAGCCAATTCCAATAACAAATTCGCGTCGTGATTACAGTGCGCTCAGAATAATTATAGATATATGTTTACCACACACAAAAGTATTCAATTACGTAGAAAATACACATCGAACATTAGTACACCAATAAGTTCGGCATAAACTAGTCAATTTCACCATGTGCTTTTTCACATCATATTAATACCCTTTAAGCTGTAGTACTATAGTAAGTTAGCTTATCTATTGCCTCCAATGTCGATCAAAGTAACTGATGGACTTGATCCTTCACAGGTTCTATAACGGACGACGCCAACGCATGTAATATGCAAATCCAAGAGGACCAATAAAAATAGAAATAAACAGTGACGAGCAGAAAAGAAAAGAACATTCTGACTGTTATTGGCTCAACATAGTTTCTCCTCAGTTCCAAGTAATCAGAAGGCGAAGATTCGGTTTTACGTGTTACAATGTCTTATGGCTATAGTGTCCGAGGAATTATTTAATTATCGACACCAATTCGTTCATATCTCCCATTAACTTCACAAAATTTGATTTGCTCATATTCCGTACACAACTAAGAATTGGGAAAGAGTAAAATTCACGATCACAAAAATCTCTTGCGATTTTTAGTAGTCGTAACGGATGTTCTTCTTTTGCATTTCTTTTTCGGAAGCCCCCTCAGTTGTTCAACAAACGACCAATTTGTCAAGTTTCATAGTACAATGAGACGAAATAACCCTAGAATTCCCTAATGGAACATGACTGTGTCTACGCGACTGCATCTGATCCCACGGTAACCCAAATGTCTAGCCTCACGAGGACAATTCAACAACATAACGTGTTTAAAACTGCCATACGAAACGAAATATCATGCTTGTATGTGGCTAGATGTCAAATAGGGCAATAAGCGAAAGCACACTGTCAACTACCGTCACGCCCGTGGTACTAGAGTTACAGCGTTTACCTTATCAAACGTCATATTTTTAACTTTAAAACGCCAAAATCAATAGATATGCTGAGTACTCAGGCCACTTATATATCTGCACCAAATCCATCTTCCACAAAAGCAGACAAAGTTTTCGATATCCTTTTTAAATTCGCCTAGCCCTTGAGTTGCTCAGCCTACAGTAAGAAATAGCCCGTATGGCTAACTTTAGTTAATAAAGCCGGTATCTGCTTATATTAAAATAAAGGTAACAAGATACTGTTGTATGTTTATATTGTCTATAGATATATTACGAATACGCCGAACAATAGTATCATTTCATATTGGTATACTTTGTACGTAGTTGTCTGATAAAATCTTTCAAACACAATTTCCACAATATGAATTGTAGCTAGTAAAATGACGTCTTCCCCAATGGTGTAAGGCTTCTTGCACTTAGCTATTTGATATGCAACTGTATAAAAAGCTAATAAAGCCTTTTCATTTGAGGACGAAACTTTTTGTTGTAATTTTGCTTGACATAATTTTAGTTTAACAGTAAACAAACCGAGGTTTGTTAACACACTGCTTATGAAGTGTCTACAAATGTTGCTTCATCCACCAACAAGTTCAAAAGAATAATACACTGAAGCCATGATTTAGTGATGTGTTTGCAAAACCAAAACGTGAATATTTGCTGATGTTTACGCTTCACAATCGTCAGATGCCCCCTTACGTCTGACTAAAAATATATTCATATTTCTACACTCGCAAATAGTTCGCTTTGACACCATGTACCACACTCATTGTGAATATTATCACACTGACTATCCAGTGTTGTGTTGCTGCTACAAACACGTTGTCATTTCTAGTCTCATATGTACTCACAGAAACACTTCAAGAACATTCGGGATTTCCGTGAAGAAGCACATAAACGACATGCGATTGCAAAGAACATCGATGGACATCTTAAGATGCCGATGGCAATCTATGTCTACAACAATAATTACATTTGAAACACATCAAAATACTTATATCTGTTAGAAAAAAATCTTCTTCTCATGTCCTTTACCTTTTGACGTCAGATTTTGTATTATGTCTCCTCTTTAACCCATTTCTTCCATTTTTTCTCTCCCTTGCTTTCCCCTTACTCTTCCTAACTCTGCTATCTGTGCCATCCATATATTCCTAGGTCTTTCCCTTTTTCTTTTCTTTAGTCCTGTTCCTTCCAGTGCTTTTCTCCATGTTAGCTCTGGCCTCATCCTTAATATGTGCGAGTACTAGTTTAGTTGTTTCTTTCCTATTTTCTCCTGTGATGACCTTTGCTCTTGCTTCTTATTTCTTCACTCCACATTCTGTTCCATTTTGTCTTACCAGCTACCGTTGTCATATGTTTCATTCCTATGGTATTATTTTGTTCTCCTAGTTTTTCTGAAGTGTCCAGTTCAGTAGTATTTAAGTAGTATCATTTTGTATGAATTATTATTTATACACTGTTTAAAATCATGCAACGCACAAGTAAATACATGATCTTAGAATGCACACCTGGAACCGTCAGTTTAGACCGGCTTAACCCGCCTACTTCCTTGATTATTATATTTCCAAGCTTTCATGTGTTTAGTTATTTGTTGCGGGTCCTTTTTTGTGCACATGCTTCCTGATATTTTTTCTTTTCAGCTTTCATCGTCAATTTCCAGCCGGTGCATCTATCAAGTTCACCACGAGCACGGGCGGATCTTCCCAGCTGTTTCCTGTTACAAGTTTCGTATTATCTTTTATATATACGAGTTCTTAACTTTAGGATAGTTGAAAAGATTCAGGACGTTTTATAGCTATGTATAAGTCTATTGTTCTTATACAGAATTATACCAGCTTCCTTGCCTTTTTTTTTTGAGGCGTGGGTTAAAGTTACGATCACATTACCACGTTCAGGAAAAATACGACAATGCATTTTGTAAATAATTAATTATGATTCGTCTAATCACATACAAGTGTTTCTTTATTGTGTTGTATAACATAATATATAATGATACTTAAATACTAATTCATATTATTATAGTACGTTTCCTTGAATATTTTTCATCTCTTTTCCAATGTCAATTCCATTATCTCTGTATCCAATTTGTAGAATTCCATATTTGTCTCCTCTTGATGTTCCTTTCTTCTGTCTTCATTTTTAATTTATTTATTGCTACCGTTATAAATTCCGTTTCCTCATCTACCTTTTGTTTCTGTACTCTCCATATAGCCCTCACTTTTCTATGATTAGTTGCTAGTTCTGCTGCTTTAGCAGTTTAGAGAGAAAAACGTAATTTACACTGCAAACTACATAACCACAATGTATACATAACAATAACTCATTTATTGTTTGAGGCTTTCGCGGTTACTGCAATTATTCTTGTTGAAATTGAATTTTGGCTTAGACCGCGCAGTCTTTGTAGATAAACATCCAGCATTCTCTGGCTTAATGTGCCTTGTACATTGTGAACTCGATCAAGGATTCACGGTGTGTATATTAGAAGTAACGCAAACACTTACATAGCTTTAGTTAAGGTAAACGAAAATTAAAAGAAAAATGTTGCTGACATGAAATGGAAAAAAAACAAAGCACTTTTCAATTCAGAATTTACTAAATTGCTAAATGCTGTTAAATTTTAATTACACAGATGGCATATACGGAGATAATCTTGAAATTTTGATGCATTTCAAAAGCAGTATGACATAATATGATAGATAAAATTGATTAGATGGAACAGCGAAACTGAGAAATAAAACTAATGTTTCAGCAAATCCTGTAAATATAGTTTTTAGTTTCATTCATAATTTAGAATGTACCTAATATGTTTTACCAAATTATGCTTTTTACAGGAATATATGTTCGTTTTATAAAAAGTTTGACTTTCGAAGAAGAAAGTGTTGGGATAACAAAGTGGAATTAAATATTCGTATGAGCTTGAGGGACTCGTCAATCTTGGCAAGTTACATGTTCAGATTCAAAACGCTGATTAAAATATAATTTATTACTGAAAACAGGAGAGACTACAAAACAAATTACTCTGCCCTTCTGAGGTGCTTATAAATAAAGCAAAGATATAGATAATTACTTTTTTATTATTTTCTAAAACTTTCAGTTTCATTTCCGCATAAGAGATTTTCTATCAGAACAAAATTTCCCGCTAAAGTGTATTGAGACATTCTCGATACGCTCTCCGTAAATATTTTTTTGGTCTTTTGATTTATTTGTCATCGGCATCTAGATCCCTATGACCAAACTATTACAAAAACTACGGAAAATATAAATATTTGTGTCAATTCAACACATCAACAATTCAAATAGACCAATGACAATGTAGCGTTGTTCCGTTTTCGGCCAATAAAAAACAATTATATCGACATAACCACTAGTGCTTCCAAGCGACATAATTTTTCGACATAACCACTAGTGACTCTGGCGACATAATTTTTTGACATTTTCAACGTGATGACAGTTATTATAATTTTTCGCTTTGGTTGCTCCTATGGAAACGAACTCTCAGCAATCCAAATTTCACGTAAAAATTTGCTCTCAAACTGAATTTTACAGTTATATTCGTTGAATTGTCCCTCGAATACCATTCTTAGTCAAAGTTAAGTAGAATATTTTTGCGGTGGTATAACTACTCATATCCATTGCACAATGGACATTCGTGATACCATAGCAAAAATATTCGACATAACTTTGACTACTCATGGTATTATAAGTGACAGTATTCCATAGCATCCTAATCTATGGTTCTAAGATGTACGTAATTACTAGGAGTAATCATCGATGAATAGCTGGATTACCTTGAAGTCGAATATCAAGCTCCAGCATAAAACTAATGGACAAATGAAACTAAAACTTGAAAAGACGATGGTAGAAGAAATGGAAGATAAGAGACTGGCGTGAACTGAATGCAATGCAATTGAATGCAATGAACATAATTTAAGCTAACATACAATTGTGAAAGCAATTAATACGATTCTAGCATTTCAAATATTATTTTAAAATATTCCATAAATGTGATCATTTGAATTAAAACATGTAATCAAATAGCATTAACCTTGAAATAGTTTGAATTTAAAACTGCAGAAATAGCATTAGCCTCAAAAATGAAACTGTAAGCATAGCAAGGTGTGACAAAAACAATAACAACGTAAGAACAATTGGGATGCCAGAAGCTAAGCGGGTATGTGTGTTTTGGCTTCCCACAAAAAGCAAAGTAAAAGTTATAATAAATACAAATTTTTACAATTACGAAGTGTATTTACATTAGTGAAGTGTTGTTGGATAGGCTGCAGAAGTATTGCATTATTTCATAGCGCCTTTGCAGTTGATAAAAGTGTTGAGCTGTGCATCTGGTTTTGGTGTTTTTTTGTCGGTGGCCCAAATAAGAAGCGGAGGCCTTGCATCCCAGGGTAGGCAGCAACCATCTTGCATCTCAGCGGAGCCTTAACTGCGGGCAAGCTATCTGAAATCGGAGCCGGGAGCAGCAATCAGAAGACAAGCAGCACATTGGCGAGTCATCAGGAGGCTTGCAAGGCAGGCTAACCGATAATAAGGTTACCTAGTCGTCGAGGGAATTGCTAGTGGCCCGATTAAGGTCTAAACATCAGTCGCAGGAGCACAAAATTAAGGTCAGGCGCAGCACGTTTTCCTATAAAATTCGGTGATTTTCCGGTGGCGTCCTTTGTGCGTGTTTTTTTGAGTAGTGTCGTTTATTTACGTTATATTATCTAGGCAATGCAGCGATGCGTAATAGCAGACGTAATTGTTTTAAGTTAAGTCTACTCTGATTTGTTTTGTATTACAATTGTGAGGTTAGGTCACTATAATCTGACATTGAGTATATTTCCCATAATTTCAAAAATCCCTTAATAACTTATTCCATTAGTTAAATAGGCAGCGTAAAAACGATTGCATTTAAGAAAATCGTAACAATTTATATAAAAGCAAGTAGATTATCAAATAATTTTATATATCTCAAATAATAAATTGGCAGGATGCAACAACCCAACCCATATGAGATTGTAATTAATTCATTTAAATTAATAAATACAACATTCAACAGGAACCAGACAACTAATAGCCAGCAATTAATTAATTTAGCCGTCTTTATCATCGCAATACATAAAATCACATCAGAAATATGTCGGCTGAGAGGTAATAACAGAGAGTATGTGAACTTAAATATTTGCAATATGCACATAAGGTTTTCATTTTCAGCCGGGAAAACCGTTAATATATGTGACACCATGTAGACCCAGAGACATCAAAACTCTTAGAAAAACTGAAACTGATACTTATAAAAGAATAACTAAAAATAATTTGATAGAACGACTGTCAAATCATCAGTTTGGACTTACGCACGAACACTTAACTACCCAACAATGTCATCAGATTACAGACATTATATACAAGGCCTTGGAAGAAGAGTTCTGTCCGGCAGCCTTTTCGAGTGTAACGTAGGCTTTTGAGGAAGTGAGAACAAAGGCCTCTTATTAGAATCAAACCAAACTTGCAGCTTCGTTAACTTCAATTACTAAGGTCGTATTTATCATCTCGTGTCTATCAAGTTAAACATGGTGGAGAAATATCATCAATGTACCCAATTAATTCAGGGGTTCCACAGAGGTGCGTGTTATATCCAGTCTATATAGCAGACTTACTTATAACTATTTAATAAGACAACAAATTAAGATGGAAATTACACGCAAAAAAAGAAGGAAAATTGACATCAAAATAACAAAGATCGGAAGAAAATCTCACCTCTTTCTTAAAATAAACTCTTGATTTACAAATTTATAATCAAGGCCATTTGGAAATAATGTTGTTACGCTAATTTTGAAGTTAGCCTTTATATTTGGCTTATTTCTTACCGTTAGCCCTAATACTCTGCCTCACCATAGTTTCGCTAAACGCTACTTATTAGCTATGCAAATTTAAACGATATATGTGGTTTCTCTACCACGAGGTGACGACGAAAGTTACAGGTGTGTGTTTCAGTTGAACTCTTTCAGTTTTCCTCCTCATGTTATGTGATGTTTCCTGGTTTTGACAAGGCCCTCTAAAAGAGGTATGTTGATTAATTAGCTCTGGGAGCTAGACATTTACCTAACAAATTAAGTTTATTTTGACATGTTAGGATTTAGGTATGTCTGGTTCCCAAGGAGCGACATTACTTCACCAGTTCATTCCCGCTAATGCAGTACTACCGCATTCAGTCGAATCTGCGCGAGATATCACGTGCAGTCTTGGTTGATCAGACATCAGGCAGGTTATCAGTTTTCTTTTGTCTTTTAATTGAATAACTAACGACCGAATTATTATAAACAAACCATCGGCCCTAGGGATGATTTGTATTCGGTGACCTGTATTAGTGCCGTGAACGCCTATGTTGGTAATTTGACTCTATGTATTAATTCCATTCTAGATGGTTTTCGATAATTTGCTCGATTTTCGTATGATGGCTTTTTTCCTTTTGGCTGAATTTTGGATCTCACTATGGACTTGGGTATTTGGGTATTCCAGTTTATTGGTACCGATTACGGTCAGCTTTGACGTCGCACGATCTATGTTGTTACAGCTCTATGTAGCAGCTAAGCGAGGTTGAAGCCACATTCGTTTCCTGGATCGACGCTGGATTCTGCATATAAGCTATGACCTTATACTCTAACTGAATATTTATGCCTTTTTCCTTTCTATAACAGATTATAGCCTGCATCTGATAAACGTAATTTTGACATATCTCTCTTTGCCCATATTCGATTTTGATCATTTTAGTGTTAACCCACTCCCTCCTCCAGAGTAACTCTTTTCTCCATTAACGCTATTATTACAAGACCGTTTTGGGTATTCAAAGCTTGCTATCGCATTATACAATTGTTACACGATTATCATTAGCATTAGAGCGTTCAGCGGTCAGAAGGTTCAGAGTTCGGAGGATGCTCGAGTTTTCCAATTTAAATATAATAACAAATCCATCAAGCTGCAGTTAAACATCAGCATAGTTCGGAAGCGGTCCCAAACTCCTTTATCAAGACCACTCAAGTATCGGCCTTTAGATTTCTTAAAATGAAACTGTCTCATGACCTGAAAAGCAACCTTTGAAGTAACACCGATAGGCATGTGCCTTCACACCACTGATCATCAGATCAGCTCATCGAACTTACATGTATTACTATATTATATTAATTGTATAACTAGATTGTTGAGATTGTTGATGCATGAGCTGAAGGGGACGATCGCCAGAAAAATGGACATCAAAGTTCTTGTAGATTAGAAATCATTTTGTCTAATGTAAAGGACGATATATCTAAAGTAAAGTACATAGTACAAAACCATCATCTTTGTTGCTATATTGGGCTAACTACCTTATGTCGAAATTATGGCAATTTAACTTTATCCTTGGCGCACATCTCCTCGACTCCTGCGAACATAACTTTCAGCTTCTCAGCCTACTTACATTTGAATACTATGCGAACAGAACATTATTGCCTCGCCGACATTCGCTATGGACGTTAGTGCCGTTCGACACGTACATGGCGAGCAAATAATCCGTGTAGTCGCAAATATTTATGCTCGTGGCACAATTCTCGGGCGAGCAGGAAGATCTGTTGCGATGCAGGAAGCAGCGTAGAATGCAGCAATTATCTAAATAAACTGAAAATCGGGGCAGCAGTGGAAAATGCATCAGAATTGTCAGAGGAGCAACGCTCCTAGATTTGCCCACTACGCGGTTCCTGGAACTATTTATAACCGATATGATATAAGATGCCTCGAAATAGAGTTGCGGGATATTACGAGGGTATGAGGAAATGCAGCTTCGCAACGCGCATTGTTCGGACAATACCTCGTAAACGTAAATTAAATAATTGCTAGCTTTATCAACTGTGATATTACTCCGCAGTTGATTTTAAGTGCTGCTTGTGTTTATTACGCCACGCCTTATTTAATTAGGGGGCTTTCAAGATATTTTATCTAATTTGCTCTGGACAACAATGAGCAGGAACTGAGAACTGAAGACAACTTCAGCCACTATTACTATTCAATTAGAGTTTTTTATTCACGTAATATAATTTTCGTGGTTTGTTCTTTTTTTCTACGTCCACCACTAAAAGTAGGCCTTTTAGCGCTAGCTTTTTTCACTAAAAGTGACGTTTTATAATTTAGTTTAAAATGAGATCAGCTGTTTACTTTTAGCACATCTGTTATAAAGTGAAATGAGGTTATAAAACTACAATTTCCAACTGGAAGTGAGGTTGTAAAGTTATTTTAGTTACTTTTGCGTTAGAGGTAAAGTGTTTTTTAAATAATTAAAGTGTTATGTAATGAATAAAGTCAGATGTGTAGTATTAATATTACCTTTGATAACTGACTTTGACAGTACTGGCACAAACATTCATCTGCGCGTCAAGGCCATATCTTTGTTATGACATAGATTATAACTGTGATAAATGCAAACCTTTGTTAAATCGACATTTATGGATTAATAACAGTAAATTTAAGGTCGTAGAAAAAATATTGTATGCAAACTCGTGCTAAAAGTGTTTTGCACTCGACATGTTAATTTTCATATCTCGTGTATAAACATCAACTTTTAGCACTTGTTGCATACATAACTATTATTTCTATTACTTTATAAAGGATCCACTATGTACAATGGCTCTTTTCCTACAATCAGTTTCCATTTAATAGTCAGCCTTTTTTTCTTCTTCACCCTGTCACCACGCACTTGTGGAGCTATATAAGATTCTTCCATATTTTTTCATGTCACCCTATCTGTGGCCTTTCGCAGCCAGTCCCTCCCAGCAAGCCTCGGAATGTCATCGTGCTACCACAACGGGGGGTCCTCTCATATTTCTCCAACCTAGTCTAGGTCTCTAGTATACGTACGCACTGGTTGGTTCATCTGTTTGGGTCTTGTCTACAATGTCACCCACCCATCTCTATTTCATTACAGCAACCTGGATTGTTCTTCGTATGACTTCATTTGGTACTCTGTATCTTAGGCTAATACCTAGTATGGCTCTCTATATATTGCGAGCTTAGAAAAGAGAGATGGAAGTGGAGACTACAAAACAGAAAACCACCTTGTTCATATTCTATGGTTATTATTCTTCTATTCTTCTGTTAATCGTTTTTTCCATACAGCAGCCTATCGTAACTGTCGCGGTAATGCTCCTAAGCTTTACAATCCGATTTCACTCCTTTTTCTGTGGACAACGCTAATACTTATAAGCAACTTTCCACTCCTTCGGAACGGCATCTCCCTCAAAGACTTATTGTATATTATTTTTTATTACTTCATTGCAACTTCTGGAGCGTACTTTAACAGTTCGGTAGTGATGCCTGATGATCTTTCATTTTTCATATTCTTATTTGCCATTCGCATTTCTCCAACTTGTTCAATTTCCTGTTACACGAAGTCTATCCGGTAGTTATTCAACAAGGCCACAAAAAATAAATAGCTACCCTAGAACAACGCCGCTTGTGTTTCCTTGGAAGTACTCCCCTTGGGAAGTTATAGCCTTATTGTGGTGCCCTTTCACTTCTTGAAACAATTTTTTCACCCAGTTTTTGGAGGGTGATATCACAAATGAAATGCTGAAATACGGAGGCCTTTACCTAACTCCAGAATTAGTTAAGATGATTCAGCTTGTATTCACAAAATCAACAATACAACACCCTTAGTGAATTGGAATAATTAAGCACACACTAAAACGAATCCCCAACAATTACAGATGCATCAATTCAGCTACAGAATATATCAAAAAACGTCTAAGAAAAATTAAAATGTAGTAAACACTAGCAAAGATAATAGGGTTAAAGGACGAACAATCGTATTTGTTATTACAAAAAGAGCTGACTAAGTACTAGAACTCAATAGGCCCGAGCTCCTTTGCTTCGTACGTATTACCCAAGCATTTGACAATACGAGTATACAACTCCATCATATGGTAAGGCTTCTAGTTGACAATAACGTCCGCGCCAAGATAACTGATCTGATAGAGAAGATATCTAAGCATTACGAGAGCAGAATTAAAATAATTGGTAAATTATTCGAAAAAATCCAGAAATAAAAGTATCAGGCAAGAAAACTCCTTAAATTAATGTTATTCACCATGATAATGAATGAAATGTATATATACGAGACGAAGCTAATCGATCCTTAGACCGCCGTTTTGGGTACCCGGAGATATATTACCATCTCATGCATCCGGCTAGATCAGAGTTCCAAAACTACGCCGTTAAAAGGAAACTTCCAGGTCTCAGGAGGCCCTCCACAATTACATTGCTCGCCGGCTGATAAGCACATTCTAAGCCTAATCGTCACCGTAGCTAATTAAAGGCACAACTTACGTGGCCAAGGATCTCTGCTGCGAGATCCCGCGACGGCGCCTGGCGAAATTACAGCTCCAGCAACAAGTCCGAAGTCGACAGACAGTTTAAATCCGGTGTCCCGAGCGAAAACTCTAACACGCCCAGGCAATACCGTCGCCAAGTCAGTCCGATCTGAGCGAGCTTTCTTCGTTGACGTGCCGCACGAGCTGCAGACCATCTTAGGCTTGACCAGCGTCGAATTTGTTTTCCTATATTTGCACTTTACTTACGTTTTATACCTAAGTTTATTTACAAAAATGACATGTAAAAATAGAAATAATATACTTAATTTTTCTAAAGTGTTCTAATTCTAATCAATCGAAGCAATATCCGAACTCTTGGATACCGATTACCCAAAGGCACCTATATGCGAAAAAGCAGTTAAAAAACACTGAAAATAATGAGCTTTTGTGGTTCTTGGGCATGGCTTTGAATACACGATTCATAACGTGCACACAATGTTAAAAATGTTGGCAAAATTTGTTAAAAATTCGCTGCTCAACACGCTTAGTCATACCTAATGCCACTACGTATTAAATTGACCAAATAGCGTCTGAAAGGCGCTGCCGTGGTAAGTAGGGTCTCTCGAGGCCAAGAATGTTTTCAGGACTTACGAGCTAAATTTCAAGTTCCGGGACTAGTTCCGAAGAACCTGAAAATGGCCTCAGAAGAGAAATAGTGTTCAACTGAGAAGCAAATTCCACAAAAAAACAAGTGCTCTAAGTTGAATCAAGTATTTTTTATTTAAATATTGGTAATACCATTTCTCACTGGTATTTAAATACATATTGCTAATATAGTATATAGTAAAACAAGTAGTAATAACTCAGAAATAAAGTATTTTGACATAAAATAAGATCTTAGACCTACAAGAGCATTTAAGGTCTCATTCCATAATTTCGAACGGATTTTCGTAGAAAAAGATCTTGCTCTCTTGGATTTCACGGTGGGAGGTATACAATACCTTTCCTGTCTACGCAAAACGCAAATAATGCAGAATGTGCACGTGGCATGAGTAATACGCCGGACGCCGGTAAATACCCGTCGTAATTCTCTGATACAAACCTTGTACGTTTAATTTGGCATCTCTTAGTATTGATCTCCATTTTTATTTAACATTGTTACAAGTATCTATTTCATGTATTCACCTATATTACCTGGACGTTTGCTTTTGCTTTACGTCTGTATTACAATCGATTTAATTATTTCTCACGCCGCCTGTGTCAGAGTTCCTCGCATTTACACTTCGATTATACTTCTCTGTTGGCAGTTATAATATATAATATACATGGTGTCCCAGAACTGCCTCCCATCGAATAAATCGATTAAACCTAATATACCTTAGTACAAAGTCCCTCCAGTAAAAAGTTATAGGGCCTTGAAGTTCAATTTTTCTTTTTCTTTTAATGTGTGAGCCATATTATTATTCTATTGTTATGATATGTGTATGATTTTATATTATTCAGACATTTGTATTTAAATAAATAACTCTATCATCTCAAAGGTTGGGCTTTTTACATCCTAGCAAATATGGTTGAATGTATAATTACAGGCAATACATTCGCTATTAGATAATTATCGTGGTTTTTATGATTACATGGCACTTCAACCTCACAATTTATCAAAGCAAGTTGGCTTCGTATTAATAATTACATCAGTGAATACGTAAGAGTGCATTGCCTAAGTGGTTTAACAAACGTAAATAAATCGATGTCACAATAAAACACTCACGGTGCGCTTCTTCCGTAATGCGCAAAAAACCGACGCCACTTTAAACATTTCACCAAATTCTATTTTTAGGATAACTTTCTACCATTATTTGGTTTCTCTGATGCAAAATAGGACACCAGGCGCCCCACAGAAAGTCCCACGGCGGACACGGGCTCCTCTTTCTCTCCGTTTGCCTGCTGTAACATACCAGATACCTCTTCGAACACCATTCAGCTTGCACCACT
Source organism: Agriotes lineatus (assembly GCA_940337035.1). Taxonomy (NCBI): domain Eukaryota; kingdom Metazoa; phylum Arthropoda; class Insecta; order Coleoptera; family Elateridae; genus Agriotes; species Agriotes lineatus. The sequence continues at coordinate 149,971,624 of OW679197.1, read as the reverse complement.
CCAAAACTACTTACAACTTCATCTTTACCCCAGTGCTAGACTCCGCAGTGTTGAGCACGAATTTCGTTGCCTCCTTCCCGCGTCCAGGTTTATGCTAACCTCGCAACTGCTCCAAAAACTGCCACAGGAACACCAGCTACCACTCGACATACTATTCAACACTTTTTGAAACTCCTTTCGGGTGCAACGACTCAAACCAACCCTTCTACAGCCTACCCAAAAGACACTACACTAATTATAACACATTGAATTGGGGAAAATGGATATTTATTCGCTGTTAAATGGATTATTTGTGGGAAGCCCAAATAACACACCTTACAGTTTTATTCATTATTTCTAAGCCTGCTCTGATTACATTTGATATTTCAATCAAGGCTAATACTATGTTTAATGCCGTTTTTACAAATTACAAAGTCAATGCTATTCATAGAATTTGCAAAAATTAAACTAGCATATTTCTAGAATATTTTGTAAAATAATATTTGTAATGCGTGAAAATTAACTGTTATCACAATTTTAGAGGCTTTAAAAGTGTCGATTGCATAAATTGTACATATACACTGTTAAGTAAGCTTTTCATTACTTAATATAGATCTTCAAATAAATCTTTAGTCGCACTGTTCCTATTGAGTCGCTTTTGTCTAGGCTTCATAATAATTCCGTAAAATTTTTACCTTGAGTGTATGTGTAATTAAATTTGCAAATTTGTATAAATACTTCCCATATTTCAACAAACACAGGTTAGATGTGAATTTGCATAAATGCACTTTAATTCGTTCCATAACGAGGATCGCACTTTTATCTCGGCAGTACCAATTTAATTTAATTGCAGCCTGCGAAACAATTACACTATAATTAAACCCTGCTTTTCAATTTTGCTTTCCTTGAGTCGAAGCACTATCGGAGTCAGCATTTCGTGTTCAGTCTGCTAATTGAAGGTTGACAGTAATGCGTTTTACAGTTACACGCAATTAAGTTCTTTAATTACTAAACAATTAACGTCGCTATCAATGCAAGCTCGTGCTGTTATTGCGCTCGCTAACTGTAGAAGTGGATGTCGTTCGTGCCTGATCCGTTAGCTCAGAAGTTAACAATTATATAAATATTTGATGCGCAATGTTTATGCATCAAGGTGCGGAATGATTATGACGTAAAAAGGATTAATATAAATTGTATTTGTAGTGCCCAAGTAGGTCTTCCCGTAAATAATATGTAATTATTACATTAGCATTTAAACTAAAATGCAAGTAAATTTTCATTTACAGCGAAACCTTCATAGCTAACTATTGCAAACTTTAGACTAAAATATAATAATCACCTTTGAGTTTGTGTCCTAATTTTATAAAATTGAGCAAATGCTCCTTAGTCACAAGCGTTTCGTACACGATGGGTTTCAAAATTGTTTTGTGAACTCAATTGCAATTGCATTAATAACGGAATATCGTAACTTAATAAGATTTCTAATCTTGACGGCAATATCTGGTTTTAATTTTCAGGCAAGAAAGGATATCAAACCTTCCATAGCGTTACTGGTAGAAGTAATTGAAAGAATCAAAGGGATAAAAGAAGTTGTAGTCCTGGAAGGCAGAAGGTGACGACCCTACTTAAAAGTGATAAATTTGGTGATTGTTAATAATTACTGATAATTATGGTCATACGTTGTCACTTTACCAAATTTCCAGCAAGTCGCCTTGTCAAAGTAATAAATTATTTCTCTTCAATTTATCAATCTTAACGGTAATTATAAATAATTCCCAACTCCATGGTAAAAATAATAAATTCGAGTTTATTTTTATTTTCTGCGTGTTATCAAGCGTTGCTTAGCTACTGCAGTATTGCCAGATTTTTTGCGGAATGGGACGGTCATTTCTAAGACCCCAACAAAACATTGTTTTTCTACTCATGACATTGAAATCAGTCATTTTGACATTGATTCCGGTGGTTGAAATTGCATTTCAACCACTAGAGATTGAAATGCTCGGACTACCGGGATTTCAAACTGTTTGACATTCAATTGGTGACAAGAGAAATGTCACTTTATGTTTACTTTTTTTCTAAAGTGCATTAATTTGTTAAGATGAGTGAAAATTCGTAGAAAAAATAGTATATGCAACTCGTGGCTGATAAAATTTCAACGTCTCGAGTTACTTTTTTCAACTCGCTTCGCTCGTTGAAAAAAACCACTCTCAACGTTGAAATTTTATTTCAACCACTTGTCCCATAATATACTATTTTCTGCGATCAATCGTTTTAATCATCACTTGCCATTAAGCCTGCGGAGAGAATCTATTGGATCATTCAAAATCTTTTATTTCACTTCATTTTTCTGAAGAACAGTCGTTTCAACTACAACCGCTCTCGTCTTGAAATATCGGGTGTTCATAAACAGTCGTCATCCCAGTTGCTTTGAAAAAACAAAATGTTATATCTTTGATTAATTCGTGCAACACAATGAAACGTCATTGAGTAGGTACTGTCATAGCGCATTTTTTCTCAATTTTAATCGGCATACGTTTCTGAAGTCAAATCCTACTGGGATGACGACTGTTTATGAACATCCGTTATAAGTGGTCATTAAGCACTAGATACACCTCTCATTCTATTCCAGCTTTTCGCTGATGGTTTTGCTGGTATTCAGTTACCACGATGAAGATGCACTCATCCATTTTCTCGCCCATATGGGTAATCTTGGAAAAGCCTCTTCCTTCACTTTGGCCTAAAATCCAACACCCTCAAAAGTGTGTACGTGCTCACCCATTTCCTCACTGAGATAGGCAATATTGGAAATCATATTTGGAGATGCATTCTTGTTCTTCTAAACTGTCATTTCGTAAAGACAAAGACCTTGAAGGATTACTCCGATGAACCAAAAGAACCTGTTCAAGAAGTTGAGGAATGAAACAAATCAAAGCGAAGATAGAATGAGCACCATCAGTAAAAACTGAAACACACTAAAAAGAAACACTGTACTTGAAATCCAAGTCAAACAAGTAGTAGTAGTAGTAGCAGTAGTAGAGGGCAAACTCATGTCTAGGAAGTAGGCCTTCATAGGCCCTTTTTGCCAACCCCATGGACGCGGTCTAACCATGCAGAGTACCAGGTACCTTAGTCCTACTTCGAATTTTGCCGAGACTAAGGAGTTCCAACCTTAGCAAGGGATCTTTTACATGCTACATATCGTAGTAACATGGGACCCACGGCTTTACCTCACTTCCGAATCATGGAATGGCGTTGGCATTGGCTTGTTTCAATAATTCCATGGCATCACTGATTTTTGTGAAAATGCTAGTTTGTTTTTCGCATTCCTTCAGTTCCGGAAAATGAAAAATTGTTAGCAACAGTATGAATGGGTGTAGTATTTTTGTCTCTACAAAAAATGTATTTACACTTAAGCTCTAAAATAATTAGGGGAGCAAATAATTGAACATAAAGAATTTACTATGCAAATTCCTATGGTGCGTCGCGCAAGTGAGCACCCGGTATATAACTTACATAATTCATCTTAAAAGAGAATTTGTTAAACGCTAAATAGTATCAGAAAAGTCAAACGTAAAAGCATAACAAATATTGCCTATAATAAGAGGAAGAAGAACGTAGAAAAAATTATAATTGTGGAGAAATACCTTAAATAAATAAAACTACGTTGGTGGTACCACACAATACATAGCAATATGATGGGTGCCCCACTGGACCTAATACATTACTTTGTGATACCCCTGCATTGATTTCTCTAAACTTTCAATTCTACACCGCATGACAGGTTTCAAAGCACGGTGTATCACAAGTTTACTAGAAACATCTAATTTAATTTTTAAAAACAACGTGGCTAGGGGGGGGGGGAGACTGAAAGTACTTAGACATCAATTATGTTAGGTATATCATTTGTTTTCTAAAAATTAAAAGCCTGCTATGCTCAGTTTTGAAACTGGTCACCCCGTATAGGATCTAAAAATTTTGTTGTTTTGGCAAGAAAAGCTTCATCTTACATTTCAAACCTTCATGCCATCTTTTGTCTAATACCTGAGCTACATCCAGGAAGGTTATAGAGCTGAATTACTTGGTACCTGTAACAAATTTATTGTGGAATATTTTGCCGTGAATCCAAACTGATGGAATTAGATTTTGTTTCTTCTATTAGGTCCCGGGTGGTGTAGCTTGAACAAGCGTCTACGTTCAATCAGTAGAGTTAAGCAACGCTCTTTCTGGTCAGAACTTGGATGGGAGTTCCACGGCTGCATCTCTGGGCGCCTCGTGGTACGGCTGCCACGGAAATAGTTGGTCCCTGATGTCATAATAATATCATGACAGTCATTAGTGGCATTGGAAGTCCCCGTAAAATGTACAGCGACGCCTATAATTGGCCTAACGGCTGTTGGCCGAGTAGTAAAATAAATAAATAAATAAAATAAATAAATAATGGGTTTTAATAATCATTTTTCAAATAGTTTGGGCAAAAGGGAAATCTGTATGACGATTCTTCATGGGGCGGTTTGCCAGGTTTAGGGATCATTATAGCCTCTTCAACTTTCCACAACCGAGGTGCATACTTTAACCTGAAACCAGCATTTTGTATGTAGGTCAATTAACTATGTTTTTCGTCAGAAGTTGTTTCAGCACATCTCCGGTTATTATACCAAAAACTGAAGCGCTTTGAGTTAATAGTATCTTTTATTTCAAAAATTATTCTTTTGAGAGATGAGAAGATGCAAGTTTGATCTCTACTTCCTCCGGTACAGTTATTTCCAAATCTGGGATATCCTTTTGCACTTCATTCCACTGGAATGTTTTCTCTATATGGTTTACAAAAGGATTAGCTTATTTCTCGAGTAATTTGCATTGTAGATTTTTCAGCATTTTAGGAAATTTCCAGAGAGAATAATCGGTGCTACCGTCATTCATTGATTCTTTGAGGTCAGCACCAATCGTTCCACTTTCAAGTTCTAGTTTGCTGCCATTTACATCTTAATATTCTATTTGGGTTATTATTCTTCCAATCTTAGCAGTGCTACTCCATGGCGCTTGTTGCATATGTTTTACGAAAATCTCGAATTCTTTGCTAGCTGTTGTTTACTTATTAAGAGAGCTGAAAGTTCAAGGTTTTGTATGAAGCTTTTTCAATCTGCTAACCTGTTAACTAATGTCACATAATTTTCTCTTTTGGTAACAATTTCACCGAGTGTTAGGATAATTTACAGATATGTTTCTAGCAATAAAGTAACCTATAAGATTTGGTATATTTAAATCGATTGGCCAGTACGTGGACTTGATTTAAGAACTGTTCGTGTTTGTTTAATTGTTCGTTGGACGTATTTGCGTGATTTTTGTTCTGTTAACGTAAACAACTTGCCCAAAAAACTTGATGAGGAACGATGCCCTGGAGAAAATCCGATGGACTTATACTGGTATTGAACAAATCTGATGGACTTATACTTGTATTTGTTAGGGATGAAATATTTAATGGTTTTGGGGCGCATTATTTTAAGTTTTAATTACTACGTTTGCTGTTTCTGCAATGTTTTGAGCCCTGAATGTAATATAATCTTGACGAATGTATTAAGTGTTAGATCGGGGACCCGGGCGACACGTGAAACCAATGCACCGTGTTGAAGAGGCTCGGTTAGAAATGGAATTAAAAATAAGGGAGAACGTTCCGTGATGTGGCAGCTGCTAGACGTGTTTCGAGAAGTGGGCTGATTTGCGTAGTTAGTACCTAGCGCAAGCGATTTTGCAAGTATAAGAACCAATAATTATTTATAATGTGTAAGTTGCAATAATAAGAGGCGAAACTGCGAGCGCCGCTATGCGTATTTCTAGGTAGTGAATTAGCTTAGCTAGAGTAGAATTTACGTACTATCGTAGTTAGTTGAAGGATGTTTGGTAGATTTTTGGCAATTACAGCAGAAAATAAACGTCAGAGGTTCTTGCTTGTCCTGGTCGATTATGTGATAATCAAAGCGTTGAATCCCGCGGGAGCACGAAGTCGCGCACAGTGATCCGCGGAAGCATGAAGTTCCGTAATGATAATAAGCCCGCGGAAGCACGAAGTTCCGCAGTGGGCAGTAGCCTTGCAAGATTTATGGTAATAACTTTACTGTGAAAAATCAGTATCCTACGGGTTGTTACTGACTCTGTACGGGTTGTAACACTAGTTAATCTAGTGGATTAATATTGGGCAGTACTAGCGAAAGGTACCGACAGCTAACCCAACCAGCGAAGGCAGCGATGAGGTCCCAACGGGTTGATGCTGTCTGATGCAAGGCCAAGCATTGTAATGTTATTGCCAGAAGTACGGAGAGGCCAGGGGATGGCCACCCCCGGTGGGTACAATTATTATTCTCGATGCGATTTACAGGTCAGTAAGTTTATGTTCTTTTCAATTTAACTACCTGCCTCCACCACTGGCCCAAGGAAGGCTCGAACCCGCATTGTTTGCACCCCGTTGTCGCCTTGTGGTCATGGATGAGTTGCATCCACCACATTTCAAAAGTATCGGAAATTGAATTTTAATAAAACACAAAAACGCGTCTAACATGTTGAACTATAAGTACCGAATATATTAAAATAAAACCAGAAATGGGAGTCCGAAACACCATCTTTGACTCAAAGAGCGATACCAAGGAAAAATTCATGGATAATGTACGGAACTACGACTACGTAAGACTTATCTCGTTACGATTTAAAAAAAAACCTCAAAAAATTATTTAAAAGTAGCAAATAAAATTCGTCATTTCGAGAATCCAACACATCGTAGCAAAGTAGCATTCTACCTGTCGCAAACGATATTTCCACGTTGTAGCAATAACGGTAAGAATGTGTACATTGCACAAGAAAACACATTTAATGGCCCTCGGAGATTAACAATAAAAGGAAGATTTATAGCGCGTTATTAATATATTTACAGCAGCAAATTACGCACTCGGCCTCTCCGATATGGGAACTATTCCCCGTCCATTATCAGCTGATTCGTGTACGAGTTATAAAAGTTATTATGCTAGATCGAGAATTCCGGACGAGGCCACAGACAGCGCAATCTAGCGCCCATTAGAATCTAATAAATTCTGTTTGTTTTAGTACCTCATGAGCAAAGGAATTTGGAAAGATGGATTGCCCTGAATCGATGGAGGTTAACAATCGCACTTTCCCGGTTTCAATTATATGCCAGTGCAGGTCAAAATTATTAATTTATTTGTAGCTTGGAGCTCTTTAGAAAATACACGAACTATTACCTTTTGTTCGTGGACGTAGTTGAAGTTTACGCAAATGTCTATTTGTTTTCGTATAATTTAATTAAACGTTGGGCAATCATGCGTTTTGCAGCCGGCTCTAACACCTTTAATTAACTACAACGCCATAAACCTTTCAGTAAGAACTGCAAAAGCGCTTGGCTTAGCAGCTACTAACCTAACTTTGATGCAATGAATATGTTATCTTATGGCTTCGCTTCTCTCAACAATCTGTTCGCGTTCTTATTTACTACTTATCAGTGTCACGTCAAAGTAGTAATTCGAAATGACACTGGTACTCTTTCAAGATTAATTGGTAGTACATTGACTCTTTAATTCCAACTAATTACGAATTCCTCAGCACGTAAAGGTTACTGTTGTTAAGTTTGCTGCAATGTACGCTGTAAATTAATTAAACAAATTATGCACTCCTAATATTTATGACCACTTTAGCTAGCACTATTTGTATTTAACTTCATGTGTCATTTGTGTGCATCGCAACATGATGAGAAAATAGGTTGCCCCAATCAAGAAATTCTAACTGAACTTAGGAGCAAACTGAACTAAACTTATTGAAGCTTTAAAATGATTTTACTGAGACTCCAAACGTGCTCATCATGAATATAAGACATTGGGAAACCCATTTAGATATATTTTTCCTGAAAATCATTATAACATCAGGAAATGGTTGTGTCGCTGGAACAGTACGATACATGTAATTAGTGATTTTACCCACTAGCACTAGACCAACCTCATCATGCATGGAGTACAACGTTTATTGCTTCTAATTAGCACGTTAAAATCCTGTATTATAAAATAGTATCTAGGGCGCCTCCACCAATTCAATGATGTTTTAGGTATAATCCTAACAGCACGGTCGTGGTGAAGCTGCCTCAAAAACTGCAGGACTGAAGTATGCGAGATTTTTTCCGGGTGACGGGGTAAGATCGTAGGTAGCGATGTGCGGTACGATCCGATATTCTGAAGTACCGGTACTTTGTCTTCCGATACTCGATATTTTGTACCGGTATTTCAGTAAGCGATACAATACGATACGATTTATTTTTGGTCAGTATCGTCAGGACCGATCCAAGGTTTTTTCCGCCTGGGTTCCAATAACCCGTCTTTTAACCATTCATTCATTTTTTTAAATTTTTAACATAAAAATTAATGAAACAATCTCAATGAGATTGTTTGATATTTATATTTAGTGTTCTATGGAAGTAAGAGCGAGTTGGTCGACCGGCGATAACTTTCAATAAGTAATTTTCAGCTTCTACAAACTCGACAATAAAAATACCTAAAAAATATCCTGGATAGAATGTGTACCGGTATTTTATGTACCGGTACTTTTGTATACGATACTGCCACGAACCGATACTTTTAAATCGATACGATACGATACGATTGTACCGGTACTTTTTGGTGTATCGAACATCCCTAACGTAGGAGGGAAAGGTTTCAAACACTGAGAGGTACTTTGCCAGCGTAACTGGATGGCACACCCAACGTGCTCACAAATTCTTTCGCTAGGTGGTCTCATGATGGCATGAAAGCCCCAAAAGGGAAATACATTAAGCGGGATGGTAACAGGCCTGAAATATCCCAAAAACCGCCAAAGGTAAATTTGCTTCTGAAATATTTCTGAATGCAGCATTACTAGATGAATTTCAAAGACTGCATATACGACACATTAATGTTGATCCAATCCACCACAAAGCACCAGAAGCAATTTATCACTCAATATCCCCAAGAAAATCATCATTTCCCTGTAATTTTTAAAATTTGCACAAAAATCTATCAGGGGGCTAGGAAACGCAACAGAAAGAATCAATTTAAATTCAGAAAGCGTCTATTGTATTTCAGAAAAAGGCGATTGTACTCCGAAGGACTTATAATACTTATTTAAATATCTGATTTTATAATTGGTCAGAATAACAAAAAATTACATAAAAACAGACGCAAGTACCGGGTGATCAAAAAGTCTCTCAGGCCCGCGCGGCTATGGAATAGTTCCTAATTGACGAATGCAACTATAAGTCACTTAAAAATCAAATGTCAAGTTTGACATTCAAATATAAACATAGTTGCATTCATAAATTAGGAACTATACTATAGCCGCCCGGGATTGAAAACAACAACAAAACGTAGAGACACGGTATTATCACGGTGCACAGTGGGTCGAAATAAACAATTTTTGGCCAAAACTCTGAAACTTATGAAGCTGATCCAAAATTAGGTGGTGATTTCAGAAAAAATAATGAGAAAAAACCCATTGGGGGTTGATTTCTAAAAAAAATTGTAAAATTTTGAAAAAAATTATTCGCAGAGAACAGAGCCTGATAATTAACGTAAAAATAGTGAAAAAATTGCCTGGATGCCGTAGGGTGGTTTTATGGGGGTTGAAATCAAAATATTTGAATTAAAATCTGAAATTTAGTATTCACATTGTATTCAGTCTGACAATTAACGTAAAAATAGTGAAAACATTGTCTTGATGAATAGGGTGGTTTTAAGGGAGTTGAAAGTACATAAATAAAAAGTACAAAAAATTCAGAAACCACAAAATTCTGTTTGTAAACTTATGGATTTATTCGGGATGTTTTTTGCAAAGACGAGTAAATATATGGTACCAAAAATTTGAAAAACAATACAACTTAATAACAAAATTAAAATTAACAAAAAATATGTTACATATTTACAAAATCTAAACCAAAATGAGATTATTTTATAAAATACATTTTTCTATTATTAATCAATAATCACTTTCATAGTCACTTTGTGCCTCACTAGAATGACTTTCAAACATGGATGTACTAAATTAATCAACATCAGATAAAATTGGGGTTTCCGTTGATGTTTGTGTACCTGATGGTACTTCTGTCCTATATCAGTCCTAGATCAGTCCTATATCAATATTTATTAACAAATAAAATCGGCATTTGTCTAAACTTCCGCAGTCTAGCTTATAAGTATAAATTACACTTTTAAATAGTAAAAAGTAAATCACTTTATAAATTAAATTGGATCAATCGTTGGAGTATCAATTACTCCTTAAAAAGCGAGGTTTTTCAGTGCACCATTATGTTTAAAAGGTCATGGTTTAAAAAAGCGCAGCTAAAAGTTGTGGAACATTAAAGTCCACACTTTAATATACACAGATATTATTTTAACAAAGTCGGAGTTGGCCAAAGTAAAATTTAAATAAAAAAAAAAAGTTAAATTTAGCTGTTTTTACCGGCGCGGCGCCCAATACCCATTTTTTATGATATGCTTTAAGTCACAAGCCATATATTACTATATAAAGTGAAATATTTATCTAACATATAACCCTTACCGTGTTCTCTGTCAGACATGGCTAATTTTTAACTTAAAGTTTAAAAAATCACAATCACAAGAACACTAAAATTTCACTGTACAAATACAGACTTACACACGTCTTCGTTCTAAGGGTTGCAGAGTGAAAATTGGCCAGGTATAAGGTTTATGATTATTTCTCTCTTCAATAATGATTTTTATTCTTAATAACTACGCAGTAATTTATATATTTCCTGCAAGTCGTTAAAATTCAATCATTCCTACTTTTGGCCAGAAATTTCTAAAAGCGACCCACTGTGCGGTGGTCGCAGAAGTACATAAAAAGACAAACTTAACTTTTTATGCATTCACAGGTTTTTAACTGTACACAGAGTCAGAGACAATTGAGCTGCTTGATATCAACTGAAAACTAATCCTCGTAAGTTCGAAGAGGCTTAACCCTCGTAAGTCCGAAAGGGTTACGCAGATATACTTGACATACTTAGGTACGAGGGCCACTAGAAAAGAAATCTACCTAGCCATGAAACAAAAGACATATGATTTTTTTGATATGTTTATTTTTCAACATAATTCCCCCTTGCATCAACGCACTTTTGTTCTTTTGTTCTCCAATGAACTTATACCAATGTAAAAAAAGAATTCCTCTTGATTGTCGAAAAAGTGGTCTACGGCTTCTTTTAGGCTCTCATCAGAGTCAAAACGGCGCCCTCGAAGGTTTTTCTTTAGTAGTCTAAAGAGGTAAAAGTCAGATGGAGCCAGGTCCGGACTATAGGGAGGATGATCTATCTCTACAAAGCTGCATTCCTGCATAATTGGTCGGACTTTGGCAGCCTTATGCACAGTTGCATTGTCATGCAGCAGAAACACTTCTCGATTGGAAAAATTGGGTCGTTTCTGATCAATTGCTTTACGCAGTGTTAGCGTAGACATCTGCATTTACTGTGGTCCCTTTTGGCATATATTCGATGAGAAGAATGCCCCTCACATCCCAGAAAACTGTTGCCATCAGTTTCCCAGCAGATGGTTGCGTTCTTGCCTTTTTTGGAGATGGAGAGCCTTTATGAACCCATTGCTTCGAACCTAATTTTGTTTCAGGGTCCCAGTGATTCACCCAAGTCTCGTAGCCCGTTACAATTTGTGATAAAAAGTCACAATTCTGGTCCAAAGTTTTCAAATGACTTTGCGAAATTTCCAGCCTACACAATTTTTGTTCAGGTGTCAATAATCGTGGAACCCACCTGGCTGACACCTTACTCATATTTAAATTGTCATGTAAGATGGTTATTATGCTAGGTTCAGATATTCCCAACGTCATACTAATGGAAGAAACCTTTACACGACGATCCTCGTGCACCAGGGCTTCAACTTTTCGTGTAATTTCCTCACTCGTGGCCGTTTTTGGTCTTCCACTTTTGGGATCGTCTTCGATAGATTCACGTCCCCGCGGAAACTGTTTAGAGCAACATTTTACAACATAATACGATGGTGCATCATGTCCATACACGGCGCCCATTCTTTCAAGAATGGTTTTTGGCTGATGGCCCTCTTTTGTAAGAAATTTAATGACGCTGCGATATTCTAATTTCAAGTCACTTATTTTCCCTCACAAAACACCTTATAAAAATCAAACTAATTATCACAGGTAACGCAAATTTTCCACGTAAGGTTAGATTACACGCCACTATTTGACAAATAAAGCTTGATCGTGTCAATTGTGTTTTTCATGGCCAGGTAGATAACATTGCTAGTGGCCCTCGTAATTACTGCCTGACGTCAGTACACTACATTGATTGAAACAATCTACTACTACGTTACACATAATTTCGAAAACTAGTCTAAAGGGTGTTATGTACAAAATATGAATTCAAAAGATGACAAGAGTAGCTGCAGCTGCCTATCGTCACATCTTCAATGGGATACAACACCCCAGTTTGTTGAAAGTTTACAAATGCTTTCCTTAAACGATAAAGACACAAAAAGAACCTCACACTAGACCAAATTTAACGAATAACTCACACGACTTTCTTTTGGAATGATAAAACGAAGGTTTATCAGATCAATCCACAAAATCTCTCTCTCTCTCTCTCTCTCTCTCTCTTTGCCACCGCCGCCTGTAGTATTTATTTTCACATTAAACTAGACATAACTAGAGGTTTGTAGAGCCGGTCCTGTAATATGAACGAATTGTAAAGTTGATATCGCGTGTGCAGCGAGAAACGCACGTCCGACCCTGCTCGCGGGATGCAATGATTTTCAACACATGCAGTAGTTAGTCGCGGGCCGACCTCAGCTAGACGCTGCATGTTCCTGCAAATCATGCGTAGTTTATGCGAAATTGCCTTAATTAAAAGCGGCCTGAAAGGGATGGCATGTGCTGCATAAGATTAAATGCAGCAAACAGTGTCTGCATTCCCGCAGATGCCCCTTCAAAGTACGCTGCTTACCCTGCACTCCAAAGGTGTATTTGTTACAAAGACGTGACATCAGATGACCGAGAGTCACCAAGTAGCAGTAGCACCATCCAATGTGGTAATTTTTTAAGATTGGATTACGTAAGCCAGGGCGTGATTTATTCAAAGGTATAGAGAGTTCAACAGGCACCGCGAATTCCAGGTAACCTAGTTGCGGCCACTGTTTGCGAGCGCCATTTCATGTATGTTCTATAATGTACATGTCCCAAGCTATGTAGCATGTAGGTTATTTAAGGATTTAATCCTATTTTCTACCATTTTTTTGTAAAAGCAAATTGAGTTTTTTTCAGTTTCAGTCCGAAAACACTACAGGTGGGGACCGACCAACATCCTGTTTTCGCAAATATTGAGCTTTCATAGCCACGAACTAGAGTATTAAGATAGTTTCATGTTCACTGAGCTAGCTAACCGGATAAACAGTGAAAATAATTATACAAATATCAACGTGTACGAAGCGTCATCTTTAACTTTAACGTAACCACGGAGAGGTTGACAAGCACCTCAGCTTTCTTTACTTATCCACTAATGGACATAAGCTTTCTCTTTTTTCTCCTTAATTCTTTATTTGAAGTAATTTTGTCTTACCTTTTTAATATCGTCATCCCATCTCATTCTCGGTCTACCAAACTTTTCCTTTCCGTCCGTAGGTTCCCTACAATTATCTTTTTTGTTCACGTTTGGTCTTCTTACCCATAACATGTTTCTCCCACTGCCCTTACAATTTCGCCACCCTTTCCGTAATATTTTCTATTTTCGTATTATGTCTAATCCATTCGTGCGTGTTATAGTCTCGAAGATCTATTGCTAACATGGCCCTCTCCATTGCTCGTTGACTTTGCAGCATATTAATGGTAGCCTTTGAAAGGGACCATGTTTCCGATTCATACGTTATGTTTAGAAGAATACATCGAAGGTAAATCCTAATTTTCATGAATTCGGGAATGTTGGTTTTAAATACTAATACGCGGAACAATTCCCATGCTAAGCATGTTCTCCTTTTATTTTATCCAAAATATGTATACCATATACTCGTGAACGGTTTCTAAAGAAAGATTCCTCAGTAGATTGTAATTGTATGTTATTTACGTCAAAGATTGACATCATTTTAGTTTTAGATTGATTTATTTTGAAACCAATCTTTTGAGCGGCATCTTACAATTGATTTAATATACGTATCTTGTAAATATGTGAGCTTTCTGAGATTAATGTTATATTATCTGCAAACTCAAACCTAACAATATTTCTCCACTGATATTAATTCCCTTGTCAGACCAATCAAAGGTTTTAAAAGCCTCGTCTAGGGCGCGTGTGTCAAGTTCCATAGAAATTATGTCCCATGTCTTATGTCACGTTTTATTTTAATAGGTTTCGTTTTATCAAAAGTCTGAATGGTAGCTGTCGTGTTATTATGTAAGTTAGCTATAAGTTAAATGTAGTACATCTAGTCAGTTTACTTCTTTGTAATTAGTCAAGACTTGGCCATATCTGTGCACTGTCGCATGCCTTTTTAAAGACTAGAAAGGTTAAATCATTCGCTTATTGTATTCAATGCCTAACAGAAAGCAAATGATTTAAACTACTGCATTTTCTACAGAAACCTACTTTTCCACGTGGCTAAAACTCATCTAAGCATGTACTAACTCTAGTAGTATTTTTTGTAATAACTTATACAAATAAGGGAAAACTGAAAACCGACGTGACGGCACGCGCGTAGATAGTTTAATGCTGATTTATTGCGCGTATCAGCATTTGCAATTGCACCCAGCGAGATCTTTTATATTCTGGTTTTCAATATAGCTGCATCACATTTCATGCTGTTTGATTTCTTGTGAAGCGAAATACAGTATACATTTTCATTGAAGTGACAAAAGCTCTTTCTCATAGGAACTACGAAGCAAAGTAAGTTAAATCTATGCGTTGAATACGCACATGTTCCAACGCCATTACACCACCGACTGAAAAACAACAAGTGCGCCCATAAAAATAACAAGAATTTATCCCCGTATCTTTCCAAGTCCCATTGTTTTGTATATGAGGAGCGATCCCATGTGCTATCGTCTTACGACTCCCTCCCCCCTCGCAATCAAGTATTCGAACAATCTTTAAGCTTGTTCCATGCTGTAAACGGAGATTCCCCTTGTTACAGTTACTAATAATGGAAGTCAAATCCTTTTACTTGCGATGAAATGTGTGTGCATTATTGGGATTTTCCTTACTACCATAAAAGTGGGGAAGATACTTCACAAATATCTAATGCCCATTTGTTTCTTCTTATTGCTATAAGAAACTACAACAAAGCATTTTTGATTTAAACTTGTATTACTAAAACTACTGTATAATTAAATCTTCAAGGGTAATACCACAAGCAGTGGATATAGTTTTGACAAATATTTTGTCGTTTCCATGTAAATTATTGCGTTTAAATTTCACGATATAAAATCACATCAAAAATGTCACGAGCCGAAGGCGAGTGACATTTAAATGTGATTTTGTTGAGTGAAATTTGCAATAATTTCTATGGAAATGGCAAAATATTTTTAAAAAATATATCCACTTCGAGTGGTATTTGGGACGACTATTTAACAATATTAATACATAACGATTAACTTTATTAAAAAATAATCCAACAATTAATATAATTATTCATTCTCAATTAAATTCAGCGGAATACTTCCAAAACACAGGATTTTAAAATTTTTTAAACAAGCCACACAGTTTGTTGGAGTTACGTGTTACGTAACCTAACGATATCACTAAGGACAGAACATCGTTGCTAAACGATACTTCGCAACAAGGCTATTTATTTTTTGAGTACGTACATTGTTTTGTGAATATTTTGCATGGTGCCCAATATTCAGTGATATACTGCTGTTATTGGTTGAAAAAAGCAAATGTCTGCAATGTGATTGACTTATATGTTATAGTGTTGAATAGTCATTAATATAATTGGGCAACATTATCACGAGTCCCTGTTTCCCTGGAATCTATAAGCACGGGTATGGCCTCTAATGCGATTTTAAACAGTACCCGGGGTGCATCGTTTATGCATAGCCCAATTTCGGATACTTAGCTGCGTTTAAGCAGTAAAAATGGGGTCTGGCCACCCGGGAATGCGATGCGCCGTCAAATTAACCACACCTGAACTGGTTTCTAATTAGAGGCGCGTCATATCATAAGCTAACCTAATTAGACGAGACGTACATGAGCAGTTATAATTCATCCTCGCCCAACTGACCACGATGGGCCCCATTGGGCCATGGGCACGTGCTGTGGGAGACTGCGTCGAGATGGGCTGGGAACTAAATGGGAACCTGGGTTTCCATGTTAAAGTGCCCTATTTTAATTATTTTTTATGTAAATGACTCTCTGACATGCGAGTGTTAGTTAACATCTGTCTTTCCAAGCTGATGCTTAAGGTAGGCTTAATTAAAGAAGCTGAAAGGCTGCTTTGAAAAATAAAAAATTAAGGAAAATGTAGCCTCTACATACACAATGTTAGATTTTTTTCTTCTATGTCTAATAAGAATTCCACATGATTGTTGCTTTAATCGACTCAAAAAGACTTCAGCACCAAATCGTACAAAATTCAGCAATAATTGTTGAAACTATGTATTTTCAAAATACAATAAAAACCATATTGTAGAAATACAACCAATTATAAATGGAATAAACGTGTATAATACAACTCAGTGTCACAGAAAACACCTTGCATTACCCGATTGATTCGCAAATTACAGATAAAGTTTATATGGAGTCGTTTAGTTACCGAGTATTACGATGCAAGTCGAAAAACGATTTGGAATTTAAATCGATTAAACGTTCTATTAGAATCACGATTGGAGTCCATTCACATATTAAATCACGGTCGCTGTATTTTTCTATATGCGTATCAACTCTATTAGCCATCAGAATAGTTACACTAATTCTGTTACAGGCATATGGGGAATATTTAGTCTGGTCAGTCTATCAGGCAGTTTTTTAATCTTCGCGTTTTTCAATTTTCCAATTATTGGATTGGCGCGTCTTTCCAGGGTATCGGTATACGGGAGCACGCTAATTGGACGAAGGGATTTGATATAGTTAGGAGGCCTTCCTGGTTTACCTATTAGTATAATTCGAGAAGATTTAAACGATAATGGGTTACGATCCGAAATAGTAGGCTTTGAATCAAAAACCGATGTGGCCGATTTTGCCCACGAAAATCGGCGTCCTTCCAATGTGTGCTTCAAAATCCGCTGGACGTACGTGCCATGTGAAAACTTCATCCCTCGGCACTGCCTCCAACGGAGCAAATTTTGATCCTGTCTTCGGGCCGCCGCAGCGGGCGAGTATTTCGAAATGTGATACTTCCAGTTGCGAAGCAAAATGATTACTGGCCGTCTAACAAACAAAGTAAACTATTTTCGCCATTATTTCTGCGTAGGATAATTCCCAATTATATTTGTTTCAGACCTCTGACTTTTTCTTTGTTTTCCATTCTCTGTCTTATTACGTTTCCTGCGTTTATTACTTAATTATCTTTGTAGTTCACCGACGTCCAGCTGCCCTTTAGTTCTCCTGCACGTTTTTGGATTGGTTAAATATAGCAGAACGCGCTGACAGTTTCTACACGACTATCGTGGTATGGTTTTTTCGATTTTGGTCGCGTAGCACGCGCCTTGCGCGTTCTGGGTGGGAAATTTCTGATTTTCCGATTTGCGCCCGCTGGTGAAAACTGTTCGACGTGGAGATTCAACATTCCTTCTCTTTGCGTCCGAATAAATATCATTTTTGACAGGTTCGTCGCTTACTGTTTGTAACTACCCTGCTGCCCACTGCGCAAACCTTTAAATTTTATGTAAGGCTGGCCTAATAGCCTCCACTTGCACGTATTATTCGACGATCATAGCGATGTCGACATAAGAATTTCACTGATAAGAATATTAATTTTTATATGAACTCGTTGCCTTCGAAAGGGCTTTATCGATAGTATCATTCGCGAAACGAATTGATCAGTAGAGTTGCTGCAGCCTTAATCAATTAATATTGCAAGCTGCAGTCATCTCATAACACTAAATTCATTTGATCGGAGTTATAAATGTTGCCAGTTTTACAAATTAACAATCTGTCGACAGGGTGACAAGATCAATTGAATAGCACAGAAAAAATTACTCAGTCTTACTCAAATATATCCACATATTCAAACATGTTTTAAAAAATAGTAGCTTGCTCATTTTAGATACTTTAACATGAATACTTTTTCATACACATTTATTTCTGTTTTCGTTGGGAAGTGCGGGAAAGTAACTTAATTTCAAGTTTTTTTAAGCTTTAATTCTATGGCAAGCTCAATTTTGCATTTATAAAAAACGTACAACGGTCGTGAAAATGTCAACCCTCAAACAACTCACCTTTTTCTGGCAGTGTAAATTTCGTTCTCAATTACGAAATTGTATTGTTCACTCTCGTTCCGGAAATAACCATTGCAACCGATCAAAAATACATAAATAACGAAGTTATTAATTTGTTAACAACTCAAGTTCCCAGGAGATATAAATTTGGCACAAGCCATCGTCAGTCGTATATTTGAGATATTTATTATGATCACGTCTAAACAGTGAAAATAGGAACTGACCGACTGACAAGACTAATTTTAACCTCGAGCTAAACCGATGTTAGTTGGACATCACATTAACGCAGCGTATCTAATATGACTGACTGCCGGTGAGGTCCAAGAATCGAGTTCGTCATTTACATCATTTTATTTGCAGAACTGCTAAAATGTATGATACAATAAGATCAATTTCGTTAACTACAACTTTAAATAATGGCAATTACTTGCATTTCAAAACAAATTAAAAGCTTTCCACATAACTTAACTAATGAATTCAAATCCATTTCCTCTGAAAGAAAATTTTCGGTTACGCTACAATCAGATTTACACCGATGCCCTAGTGGTTGCTAAGCTAGGTGCTTACTCACTTATTTTAAATTTCCAGATGTGACGAAATACCCAAGTAAATATGACAGCCTTAACAACGAGATTGTTTTACTTGTGATTCGTATGTTTTTCCCAATATATGGCAACGGTGCCTAAGAAAGTATTATTTACCTTTCTTTAAAGTACTTGTAATTTCAACTAGAATATTCCAGGAAAGAAACTAAAAAACCATTTTTATAAATATTCATTAACAAAAAAAAATCGTGTAATTGCCATGTCTTCTTCTCAGCTTGTTTCATATTTTAAAATAGCAAAGTTAAACTTCTGTATTCGAATTATTGAGTATTGCGTTCCTTGCAGTTTAGAAACGTGCTTACCATCTATACTAAAAATGTAAAAAATCAGGTAATTGTCAACTCAAAAAGCGCTTTATTGTGCGCACTGGAATTTAAATAATTGTTGGGCATTGCGACACTAACGCTAAGAATTGTTATTTCACATGAACTTTGATGATCTTGAGTGCAAGTATCAAGGATACCGCCAGCCGATCAGGAACTGCCGTTCTCCAGCATGGGAATCAATAACAACTACAACGCATCTTTATGTAATAGTTATGCCTTTGAACTGTTCAGAAATGCATAACAGAGGCAATTATTGTCCACAGTGTCAAAAAAACTACATAATTAAAATAGATTGCATTTATCACAGATTCGTCTTGTTTTTAGCTGATAAAGTGACAATTAAATTTATTTCATGGACGTCTATGTTCGTTATTTATGAACCGCCTCGTGGGGCTGTCAACAGCGCGCCCAGGAGGAATTTATACTTTTCTAAAGTCGGTACTCTCCCAAGATAGATCTAATCGCCTGACAATGCTCATTACCCGTGAGGTAAATGTGGGCGACTACTTGAAACGAAGCACTTATTCTAAGTATCGGGTACAATAAATAACATCGGGATGCCCAGCCTGTTATTAATTTTTCATATGATAAAAGTAAGAGAAAGGTTTTAGTTTTACACGGTCGATCTAGGAAGCAGCAACGTACAAACTATAAACCATTCAATATATGAAAAACGAGCAGTTCTACTTGAAAAATTGCACCAGTTCTGAAAATGAGTAAAGATACATCGTTTTACATTCTAACAAAGACATCAATAATTTCCATCCGTAGAAGCAGAGTTTTTAGTATTACGTCTGCCATCAAAGAGTGAAAAATGCTTACTATCGATAGGAAGTCGTATCCATCCTTTACTAAGCAACTGTGAGTATGTTTTCAGCAAATAGTCAAAAACCAATTTAAACCCACAGTTTCTTCAAGTGATATAGTAATAATAATAGTAATTTATACAAAAATCAATTTGTTGAACTAAACATGGATTAATATAACGCATATTTATTATTTTTGCAAAAACCCATATCCATTAATAAGGTTTAATAACAAACTTAACTTACATAGAAATATAGGTGCACCAGGACCTGAGATTTCATACTACATCGCTCGGCATGATTTGGACAACACCCAGTATCCTCGGCGCAGCGATGCAGGACAGTACAGTGCGGTATGTATGTTTTTCCTGGATCAGGATGTTCGTTCTGAATGGAAAGAACTCTGGGCAAGGGATCGCGACACCGGCTTTCTTTGTTCATGCGTAACATATGTTCAACTGCTTTATGCACTACTGCATCTGAAACAGAGAAATGACATATAGTTACTAGCGATCATAATGAGGTGCTACATAAAACTGTTCATTACGAGTACATTAAAGATTTAATTAATATTTAGGAACATCTTATCATCAAGGACGTTAGTTTTCTTTGGCCTATTTCTGTAACACACTCTATTTTCAGATTTTTAGATGTTCTCCCCTACATCTTTCTCCTGCAGATGCTTACGTCATAGCACCTACTCCTTCCCCTATATTTGACCTGATACTTGCACCAATTAATAATTAAAAAATAAGTACGCTAAAACTGAAAATACAGCTAAAAACGAGATTGTTACCGGCAGCAGAGATAAATATGTTTAGAACAAGCTCTCCTATTCCATCAGGTGTATCTTCAAGAAGCTGGAGCCCTCTGATCTCGCTACTTCAAGCTGCAGACTCCAAGTCTGTATTGTTAACACCGTGAGGCAAATATCTCCGGTCTTTCGTGAATAGCTTCGACAAAGCTTGTATTTCTTGTATGTTCACAACTTTCCTTCTAGTAGCTAGAGCTTGGCACATATATAATTAGGAGTAAATCGGATATTATTAATATATCTATGTGTGTTATTTAACCGCTCGCTTCAGGGGCACTAGCTCGAGCTCCCCTCAAGGAGGTCCTCGAGTATTATCAATAGACAGGTAGGATTGTGACCAGCCTAATAAGTTCGCTAAAATACAACTTGTAACAAGACGTCATTTTAGGGCTATTTTCTTCACATAGTAGGTAATAAATTTCATAGGGCTAGATATTTTGGCCTGTAGTTTTGTGTGGAATCGATATACGTTATTGTTTGTATATTGTGTTTGCTTATTCTCTGTACCCAGTGGTGTAGCAATATACCCGCAGAGCGGTGGCCCCATAAATACAGGGGCTCTGATGGTTTGCTTTAGTCATTACGATACTAATAATAAAACTGATGAAAGGAATATGATTGCGAAGGGGATCTAATAACCATGACGTCACATTCGCGCGAATTTTGAAGTAGTGTCAGCCTCAAAATTACTGCTTTAAAAGTAGCCTTTATCGGCATGTGCACTAGAATATTGAAGATCAAGTTTCGCGTCGCCACATACACTTATTAGAAATATTTAACAAGTTTCGTGCCCAGAAACGAAAACTGTCTAGTTTTTTCTTCCAGTTACATAGAATTGAAGATAGTATTATTACATTTTTAGATGAAATTGAAATTCAAAGTACTGAATGGCACGCCGAAACGAGATACATAATGGGGAATGGGGCGTCAGCTGTCATTCAGGGCATCCTGACACATTAATGGGCGTAATTTAAGCAAGAACGACTTACAGCTTATCCATTACAAGAAAACAAAACTTACCAAATTACAAACGCGAGAAGATTAAAGTAACACGGAAAGGCATCAAATTAAATGCCAGGGATAGCAAAGAAATTAACAGGTAAATAAATACAGGAAGCCTATATCAAATTGAAAATAGTAAAGTAAATTATCAAAAACCGCACCTCTCAGGAAAGATTAGAAGACGTATCCCTTCCGGTTATAGAAAATGGCCCAGCAAAAAATACAGACATATAGAAAGCAAGAAACGCATTTGCCGAAATTCATGTAAATGTAAATGCGGAGGTCATTCATATTGAAAACACTCGTATCACAGTTTGTAGACTTTTTAATGTCCCTGTTGTATCGGCACGCTTACATGTAATTATTTAGTAGGTTGCCTTAATATTGTACTTACCAACTGGTTTTTGTGCCATGTATAAGTATTTCGTTGTTAATATCTGGTTTTATCTCTCATAACTTTGTTTTCAAATTCTGCTTGTGTGATTAATACACGTTGCAATTTTTCGAGGTAGGGGAGAACAAATTATTCTTGCTTCAATTTTATAGTTATGCCACTGTCTGTACCACTGCCTGCAGGTGATAAGCGAGTTATTAAACGTTAACAGGTGGAGGTCCAAGTAAGTCTACAGCAATACCAACTCCAACGACCCCCTTTGCCAAAGTCCATCCTTCTGGATTAGGGAATCCCAAACATCTTTGACGATAAGGATCAACTCCAATAGCATCCGTACAATAATAATTAGGTACCTACTTTTAACATCCCTCCTGGATTAATTTAAGCACCGACGCCTTCAGAATAAAATCGTTCTTCTGCAATTAGCTGGAGGCACTCTAGGTATGATTAATTGTCGGAAATCCATTTTAGATTGTAACACAGGGTTGGATTATGCAAAACGCAGTGGAAAAGAAGAAAGGGCAAATGTAAAGATTTTAATGGCTGTGAGAGGATGTGGAAATTGCTGACAACGTTTACTTACTGAAAATTTAAAGCGTAGGTATACATTAATATAAATACGTGAAAAAGCAATAACCGTGGGTTTGTAATATAAATATAGACAAAACGAAAACAATAAGAATCAATGCTGGTAATAGGAAGATCGATGATCTAGATCAGGGTTTGTCAAAGTGGGGTACGCGTACCCCTATCGGTGCTCCGGCCGGCTGTAGGGGGTACGCAGCACGATTTTCGTTAAGTGCCATAAGCAAACGCGTATTGTTCAATATTTTATATTCATTAATAAATTGTGGTTCAGTATATTCCTTGTTTTGTAAAAAAGAGTGCGGTAATGTCTATTACAGCACTGGTAATACCTATTACCGCACTGAGTGAGGTAATAAAGCTCTTAACGTTACTCAAATTAATTGGTAAATAGTCTATAACAACAACAATAACAATAAACAAGATAAAAATTGTAAGCCGTTAAGATGACATTCATCAAATATTTCACGACAATTCATATATATTTTTTAAATATGCATCTTTTTAAATGACCGGATTTGATGGATAACAAACAACTATTTCCCTGGGGGCTATGACACAACGCCCACTGGTCACAAACCCCAACTCAGAATTTGGTCATAACGCTCAACTTCGATTTTGGTCACAACGCCCAACTTGGTCACAACGCCCAATTTTGATTTTGGTCACAACGCCCAACTTGGTCATAACGCCCAAAAGCGATATTGGTCACAACGCCCAACTTGGTCACAACGCCCACCGACGCCTGTTATAGGAGAGAGCTATCGACGCCACTTAAAGCACCGTTTTGGTCATAACGCCCAACTTCGATTTTGGTCACAACGCCCAACTTGGTCACAACGCCCAATTTCGATTTTGGTCAAAACGCCCAATTTGGTCACAACGCCCAATTTCGATTTTGGTCACAACGCCCAACTTGGTCACAAAGCCCAATTTAGATTTTGGTCACAACGCCCAACTTGGTCACAACGCCCAATTTCGATTTTGGTCACAACGCCCAACTTGGTCACAACGCCCAATTTCGATTTTGGTCACAACGCCCAACTTTGATTCTGGTCACAACGCCCACTTTTGATTCTGGTCCACAACGCCCAACTTGGTCATAACGTCCAAGTTTGATTTTGGTCACAACGCCCAACTTTGATTTTGGACATATCGCCCAGGCGGCACAGAAAGTAAGAAAAATGTGTATCTAAAATGAATAATAATAAATTAAACTTTTAAGATGAGGTAATAGGTAAGAAAATTTTCAAGTTCCCGTAAGTAGTATTAATATTATTTATTTTTCATAATAATTGAGTGGCGTAATGCGTTGTCCAAAAGTTTCTAAATTCGGATTATAACATATAAAGTTGTATTTTTTATATATAACTCATAGTTAGCTCTGGCATTATGAGAAAGAGGATTTTCTACCATTTCAGTGACATATGTCGTATGGGATCGAATTATTAATTTTCACTACTTTATAGCAACAATTCACAATTTTTAATATTTCGTCGTTTTCTAGTTGAAAACTTGTGCCATTTAGAATATACGTGATTAAACAAAGTTTTGCGTTGTTTTAATAACACCGTTTGATTGACAGAATTAATCACGTATGATTGTTGCTTATAATATTATAGTGTCCTTCATATATCCATTTATCAGAACATTTTATTGTCCATTAAAACCTCTGCAGTTTCCCAAATTAAAAATGCATTTGCAAAAATGTAAATATCCTACTTCTATACAAAGGAGGTTCGAAAATATGAAAATGATTGAAGAAAAAGTAAGTACTCTTATTTTTCAAAATACACAAAAATGTTAATTGGAAGTATTTGTTATAACATATCTATTGATAGTTATTTAACAAACAAGTATGTTAATGAGAATGATTAATAATCGAGACATTTTAATGCGCGAGCGCTAGCGAGCGAGTTAATTGTAGATATTATTAATCGCCGATTAGCATACGAGTTAGTTACAATATTTTTCCGTTGATCGTACATTATTAATTTGAAGAAAATTTAATTTTATTCCATGAAAATAATTTGACACTTAAAAGTTTTGACATTACGAGTTCCGGGTGACCATAAATGGTTGTGATTTTTTCTTAGGTTGGCACTGTTTATGTTGGTGACATTGTAAGTCAATGTCAAATATGAGGTTAGCAGGTTAGGTTTTGAGTCAGTTTGTGTCAAAACTGACGCAAAATCTAACCTGCTAACCTCGAATTTGACATAGACTTACAGTGCCCCCAAAATAAACAGATTTTTAAAATCGTTTATTAATAAAAAATCATTCATTAATAAGGGTCATTAATAGACGATTCTCTATACATTAATGAAACCCATAAATAAACGATCAACGGAAAAAATTATAATTGATTTTTAATTGTTATTTGGCCCGTTTGTTAATAAATTATTTAAAAATTTGACACAAAAATGAAATTTGTTTGCACTGATTTCCAATCACGTAATATCCTGGTTGCTAAGTGAGGGAAAACTCAGGTTTGACAATACTCGTTTATCGTATCCGTTGATAAGTTAACTTTGAAGTATTTCATTTGGTAATACACAGCGTGGTAAGAAAAAAAATTGGAGAAACCAGAAAAAAATGTTTCGGAGCAAGTAACTGTGACTTTATGTTTGACACCTACTTTTAACCTCTTTAAATAACATTTTTGTCTATTTTGAAAAATAACGGTACTTTATTCTTGAACCATTTTCATATTTTCGAACCTCCCCCGTATACGGAAAGGGATATTTAAATTTTGACAAGTGCATTTGTAGTTTGAGAAGAAGCAGGATTTTTTTATAGAGTGATTTTTTTTTGAGAAGTCAAAAAAAACTTTTTTCCCCATTGTAACCCAATCCGGGGACATACTGTATAACAATTTTGTATTTTATAATATATTTCGTCATTACCTTAAAAGATTTGTTGGCGATAATTGTACTTAAAAACTTAAGATGGTAGACATAATCCACATGCACTTTAGATAAAAATCTTCAAATTGAAATATTTCTACGTATTATCTATAAATCTGCATTCCTGTCGATTTGGGAACAGATAAGCACAATACATGTTCAAATACTGCATAATACTGCAATGCAGAGATTTTTAAAAATAAAAGGGTAACTTCCAGTTTTTTTTAAATTTTGTAAACCTTATTCGTCCGGTTATTACTTTATTATTATTTTCCCCTATCGACACTTTTTTCCGCGGCACTTTTTTCCGTCGGCACTTTTTTCCGCCACCCCATTTTTCCATATCTCCTATACTTATCGAGATTCCCTATGAAAACATCGAAATTGCCTTAACCTGTAACCTTGCAATACAGTTTATGAGCTTCGTATGCGTTAGACGGAAATAGACATATGATTTAAAATCTAGTATCCTAGGATTCAGTTTTTCTGAAAACGAAACACCTTCATTCTGCGGATACTAGATGGTGATCGCATATAATTATTTCTGTCTAATGCATACAAAGCTCATAAACTGTATTCCAACTCATTTGATTACCTTTGTTCACATTTTCCGCTACCAATCTGTATAAAGATAACTAGCAATTTAACCAATTCTGTTATTTCAACCTAACTTGCCTTCCGCGAGAGAACATTAGAGGCATTAAAATTTCGACGGAAAACTCAATGGGTGGAAATTCAGAATACACATTACAAGACTTAGCAAATTCTTAACATTCGGATACCTACAATACCTAATTATCTTTTCTTTGCTAAGGGGGCTCATATTTATTTTCGTGAACAAGCGTGGTCGGTGTCGCAGAGTTAAGGCAATTTCGTTGTTTTCATAGGGAATCTCGATAACTATAGGAGATATGGAAAAATGGACCCCCATCCTCGAACTCTTTTTCGAGAAAAGCTTAATGGTTTAAACCAAAATGGGCTACCGTCTTTTGTTTTCAAGTTATAAACAAAAATTGAATTTTTCGATTTTTGTTTTTTGACAATATCTCACTTATTTATAAAAATAGATAAAAGTAATTTGACGTTCTTCTGGCACCTTTTCGATACGAATGCAGTGGGTAGTCAGTAGATGAAATTCATAGTTGTATGTGGTATCATGAGTAAGAGGATTTTTTCCCATTCCAGTGTTATATATCATAATATACAGATTGGTGGCGGAAAATGTGAACATAAGTAATCAAATGTGTGTGAATACAGTTTACGGACTTGGTATGCGTTAGGCATAAACAGACCTATATGCGATTAACATCTAGTATTCGCAGAATCAAAAGGTTTTGTTTTTAGAAAACACTGAATTCTAGGATACTAGATTTTAAATCATATGTCTACTTCTGTCTAACGCATACAAAGCCCATAAACTGTATTCTAGCTCAATTGACTGCCTATGGTCACACTATCCACCACCAATCTGTATAATATAACATAAACTGTCCCTCATAAATTTGTAACACATGGATTTTTTTATCATCCATTTCTCAGAGTGTTTTATTCCTGATACAAGTTTCTACATCTTCTCAAACTAAAAACGCACTTGCCAAAATGTAAATATATTCGAATACAGGGGAGGTTCAAAAATATGAAAATGGTTCAAGAATAAAGTACGGTTATTTTTCAAAATAGACAAAAATGTTATTTAAAGAGGTTAAAAGAAAGTGTCAAACATAAAGTCACAGTTACTTGCTCCGAAAACATTTTTTTCTGGTTTCTCTTATTTTTTCTTACCACGCTGTGTATTACCAAATGAAATACTTCAAAGTTAACTTATCAAGGGATACGATAAACGAGTATTGTCAAATCTGAGTTTTCCCTCACTTAGCAACCAGGATATTACGTGATTCGAAATCAGTGTAAACAAATTTCATTTTTGTGTTAAATTTTTAAATAATTCGTTTCACTCTGACTATGCAGTGTACAGGGATAGCAAGTTGCTTAAAACTGAACACGAAGACGTCAATCATAATAAATCCACCTTTTGTATTGCAATCGGCTTATTTGTTAATACCTTGTTGAAGTAAACCCTTTTTGTCGCTTCTGGGTCAATTTGAAAAGAGCAGCATACAGTATACCTGAGTGCGGTCTACAAGCGGCAACGCAGCAAGCGAAGTTTGCCTTTAAATAACATTGTCGTATGTTCTCTGTACTGCATAGTCAGAGTGAAACGAGCTCTAGAGAATCGTATATTAATGACCCTTATTAATGAATGATTTTTTATTAATAAACGATTTTAAAATTTGTTTATGTTGGTGGAACTGCAAGTGTATGTCAAATTCGAGGTTAACAGGTTAGGTTTGCGTCAGTTTTGACACAAACTGACTCAAAACTTAACCTGCTAACCTCATATTTAACATAGACTTACAATGTCACCAACATAAACAGTGCCAACCTAAGAAAAAAATCACAACCATTTATGGTCACCCGGTACCATTAATGTCAAAACTTTAAGTGTCAAATTCTCTTCATGGAATAAAATTAGATTTTCTTCAAATTAATAATGTACGATCAACGGAAAAATATTGTAACTAACTCGTATGTTAATCGGCGATTAATAATATCTAGAATTAAGGCGCTCGCTAGCGCTCGCGCATTAAATGTCTCGATTATTAATCGCTCTCATTAACATACTTGTTTGTTAAATAACTGTTATAACAAATACTTCAATTAACATTTTTGTGTATTTTGAAAAATAAAGTACTTTTTTCTTCAATCATTTTCATATTTTCGAACCTCCTTCGTATAGAAGTAGAATATTTACATTTTGCAAATGCATTTTTAATTTGCGAAACTGCAGAGGTTTTAATGGACAATAAAATGTTCTGATAAATGGATATATGAAGGACACTATAATATTATAAGCAACAATCAAACGTGATTAATTCTGTCAATCAGACGGTGGTATTGTAACAACGCAAAAACTTTGTTTAATCACGTATATTCTAAATGGCACAAGTTTTCAACTAGAAAACGACGAAATATTAAAAATTGTGAATTGTTGCTATAAAGTAGTGAAAATGAATAAATCGATCCCATACGACATATGTCTCATAATGCCACAGCTAACTATGAGTTCCATATAAAAAATACAACTTTATATGTTATAATCCGAATTTAGAAACTTTTGAGACAACGCATTACGCCACTCAATTATTATGAAAAATAAATAATATTAATACTACTTACGGGAACTTGAAAATGTTCCTACCTATTACCTCACCTTAAAAGTTTAATTTATATTATTCATTTTACTTTCTGTGCGCCTGGGCGATATATCCAAATCAAAGTTGGGCGTTATGACCAAGTTGGGCGTTGTGACCAGAATCAAAAGTGGGCGTTGTGACCAGAATCCAAAGTGGGCGTTGTGACCAGAATCAAAGTTGGGCGTTGTGACCAAGTTGGGCGTTGTGACCAAAATTGAAATTGGGCGTTGTGACCAAGTTGGGCGTTGTGACCAAAATCGAAATTGGGCGTTGTGACCACAATCGAAATTGGGCGTTGTGACCAAGTTGGGCGTTGTGACCAAAATCGAAATTGGGCGTTGTGACCAAGTTGGGCGTTGTGACCAAAATCGAAGGTGGGCGTTATGACCAAAACGGTGGTTTAAGTGGCGTCGATAGCTCTCTCCTATAACAGGCGTCGGTGGGCGTTGTGACCAAGTTGGGCGTTGTGACCAATATCGATTTTGGGCGTTATGACCAAGTTGGGCGTTGTGACCAAAATCAAAATTGGGCGTTGTGACCAAGTTGGGCGTTGTAACCAGAATCTAAGTTGGGCGTTATGACCAAATTCTGAGTTGGGGTTTGTGACCAGTGGGCGTTGTGTCCAGGCCCCTTTCCCTGTGGTCAGAGATTTGACAGTTATCACACGGTGTATTTTGTAAATGGCTTGATATTTTTCAAATTAAAAATGTTTCAGTGTGAAGTAAGATACTATTTTGGATTCTACTGACGCAAACAAATCTAGAATTTTCAGTAACCGTTTGAATTATTTACGATTTTAAGTTCTAAACATCTTGTTATTACTTCCTTTTACGATAAAGGAAGTATTGGATTCACCCCAAAAATTCGAAATTGAGTTTTCAACAGATCTTCACGTTTTAGGGTCCCCTGATCCCAAAAAACATATTTTTTTTCATTGGTCTGTGTGTCTGTGTGTCTGTGTGTCTGTCTGTCTGTCTGTCTGTCTGTGAACAGAAATATCTCAAAAACGAAAAGAGGTATGGCGTTGAAACTTCAATATAAGTTTTGTGTACTATGTAGATGAGACAGCAAGCTTTTGAAGAAAATCGCATAACCGGAAGTAGGTGTTTACTCTTGTGATTTTTCAGTTTTTTCGATTTTTTCAAAAACGGCTCTAACGATTTTTTTCAAACTTTACATTTTTATTACATTTTTAATGTGCATTGACGTGAGATAGGTGATTTTCCAGTTGAAAACTTCTAAAGTGGGTTTCTTTTGTTTTTTTTATTTTTTTTTATAACTCCTATTTTAAATGGAACACCCGGTATATTATTACAAAATTTGAATTCTGCTTAAGATTTTAGAGAAAATTTGTCTCTTCAACTAACGCTCTATTTTGTACCGTTTTTGTAGAATTCGTAATTTTGAAAATTTTTGACAAATGCTTAAAAATTAAAAATTAAATTTTTGACTAATTATAAGATCACTGTAAAAGGAAGTTGTGTGAGTGTATCACACCAGATTTTTTAATTCTGGCAGTTTTCAAATGTTCAATAATTTTTTTATCATTGAACGTTTTTTATATATGTTATAAGTTATGTTTACCTTTACTAACATACATTCAAATAGCTAGTAAACTTTGACAATCGTATTAAGTTTTGACCGAATTAAAATTTCATTTCGACAACTTGCAAATGTCCGTTGATGTTTTTCACACTGAAAAAATGTTTCAGTGTGAAGTAGATACTATTTTGAATTCTACTGAGGCAAATAAAATAACAATATTCAATAATTTTTTAACTTTTTACGATTTTAAGTTCTGAACCTTTGTAATTTAATTCTGACTGTTTTCAAATGTTCAATAATATTTTTATCATTGATTTTTTTATATGTGTTAGAAGTTATGTTTACCTTTACTAACATAACATTTAAATAGCTAGTAAACTTTTTCAATAGTATTAAGTTTTGACCGAATTAAAATTTCATTTAGACAACTTGCAAATGTTCGCTGATGTTTTTCATACTGAAAACATGTTTCAGAGTGAAGTAGATACTATTTTGAATTCTACTGAGGCAAATAAAATTACAATATTCAATAATTTTTTGACTTTTTACGATTTTAAGTTCTGAACCTTTGTAATTTAATTCTGACTGTTTTCAAATATTCAATAATATTTTGATCATTGATTTTTTTTATATGTGTTATAAGTTATATTTACCTTTACTAACATTTAAATAACAAAATGTTTCAGTGTGAAGTAACATACTATTTTGAATTCTACTGACGTAAATAAATTTACAATTTTCAGAAGGATGCTGAGGAAAGGGAAAGAAGATTGCAAGAATCAATCAAGAAGAATGCTGAGGAAAGGGAAAGCAGATTACAGGCAGCTATTCAAAATACTACAGAGAAGTTACAAGAACAAAAGGAAAAGGAAAAAGTTCCGGTAGTTCTAGCTCCCCAACGAGTTCTATCGGTAACTCTAATAACATTTTTTGGTAGGGCTCGAAGTAAAAAAGTTACGCTAATTTTTGTGTTAGTATCTTGACAAAACGAAGTCCTGAAAGCAATTTTTAAAAAGTTCCGGTAGTTCTAATGGGAGTCTAGTAGTACCTCGGGGAGTTCTATCGTTAATTATGATAACATTTTTTGATAGAACTCGAAGTAAAAAAGTTACGCCTATTTTTGTGTTAGTATTTTTACAAAACGGCGAAGTCCTGAAAGCAATTTTTAAAGTTCGTGTAGTTCTAATGGGAGTTCTAGTAGTACCCCTGCGAGTCCGATCGTTAATTATAATAACATTTTTTGATAGAACTCGAAGTAAAAAAGTTACGCCTATTTTTGTCTTAGTATTTTTACAAAACGACGAAGTAGGTAGTTCTAATGGGAGTTCTAGTAGTACCCCTGCGAGTCCGATCGTTAATTATAATAAAATTTTTTGATAGAACTCGAAGTAAAAAAGTTACGCTCATTTTTGTGTTTGTACTCTTGCAAAACGACGAAGTACTGGCAGCAATTTTGTTACAAGCTATTTGAGCCTCTACAGTACCGTATTTTGCGTTATTTTTTAAGAATAAGGAACTTAAGTGGGAGAATATGTTTATCGGATTTTAAAGGCTCTTATCTTAGTTCCTCATCCATAGGCTCGCTAAATACATGTCGAGTTATTTTCCACAGTGATGACCGGCTCTTTTAACTGGGATACGGAAAGTTCGTTCCCCACATTTTGTTCCCCACATTTCGTACCCCACATTTCGTTCCCGGGATATTTTGTCTCGTCACATCTCTTACCCGGAAACTTCGTTCCCGAGCGAGCTCAGTTTGTTTCCTAGATTACAGGGCGTTGAAAAACAAGTGCAGCGATCGGAATACAGTTAGAAAATGATAGTATTTATTATACAAGACGATAAAGTTAAATTTTATCCACGAGTGAATCGTTTAACGTCGAGACGAAGTCGAGACGTTAATGATTCAAGAGTGGATAGAAATAACTTTATCGTCGTGTATAATACAATATTTTTTTCTATAGCAAGAACTTTAACAATTTCAAAAGAAAATAATGACAGTCAATCACATTTAAAAACGTCAGTAGCTAGATCGGGTTGCTACGATAGTACGAAGCTGTCATATTTAATTTAAACAAAATTTAGAAAATTAAATTACTTTATCTATCCTTGATGTTAAAGTGCTACTTTATCTACCCTTGCTGTTAAAGTAAAACTTGACCTTTTGTTTTGAGTTGATAAAAGCACACTTTAACATGTGCTATAGAAAAAAAGATATTTTAATTAATATATTTATGATAAGAACAAAATAAATTGTATTTATTAAAAATGACGGTTTAATCTAAGTACTTATCTTCCTAATATTTTTATAGGGCCATAATTTCTCATTCTGAACAACTTTCCTTAGTAATATTTTGCCGTATCATGAACAAAAAGGGTAGTTTACCTGAAAAGGAAATAATTTTTGCTTAACTATCAAGGCCGACTTGTTTTTGAAAAACTGAAAATTTTCTTAAAATTCTCTACAAATCAAGCAAGAATTATAATTCCTATAACATTTTTATGGAAAACCAAAGAGCATATGCTCTTTGGTAAAACTAAAAATAAAATTTAGTTCCCTCTTGTAAACTCAATCCGGGGACATACTGTATATAGTTCTTATCAGTTTATTACAATAAATAAATTAATTAAAATATCTTTCATTTTTCCAACTGCATTCCGATCGCTGTACTCGTTTTTCAACACCGTGGAAGCTAGTCAACAAATTAAGCTCGCTCGGGAACGAAGTTTCCGGGTACGAGATGTGGGGAGACGAAATATCCCGGGAACGAAATGTGGGGTACGAAATGTGGGGAACGAAATGTGGGGAACGAACTTTCCGCAAACCCTTTTAACTATATTCTTTGTTCAATGTCCACCTCAGTCTCATTTTACAGTGAGCTCAGTTCGAAAACTTTATGATCTTCGTTCGAAAAGTGTCGTTTTATAAAGCTTTTAAAGTTTGTGTGGAAGTTTGGAGAATTTTTGTGTATTATACAGAAGGTGTTACATAACAGGTAACATATATATTTTCATTTTCATTAGTGATACCTACTCTATATAATAATTTATATAATAATTAGTTTTTTCTATATTGTCGATGACGTGGAAGCATTTTATTAAGTTTATTTTGTCGTTTGACCGTTCATCGGATGAGTAGAGTAATGTAGAGGCGGGGGGCGGAGAAGTTCGACATAACGGGGTCACTCAAAATGACGATTTCTTGGGAATTTCGATTCAAAGATGCTGTATGTCGCTGTAACTTGTTTAAATTAGTTACAGCCTTTGATTGTGTGCCTGTTGTAAGGATTCTTAATTACATGGAAACACAATATGCCTATTCGAGGGGGTCCTATAGAGTCGAAACCATCGCCATTGTGTTAGCCACCCCCGAGAATCATCAACCTACTGCTTACCTGGATGGCCCTGATATATCCACTTTCACCATCGTCCAGTTAACGAACACAATTGCCTAAAAAAGTTATTAAAGTTATATGTTTGGAATGGTCATGTCAGGTCAAGAACCGAATTTCAGTCACGTGACACTTCCGGTTTTCGAGAAATCACAAAAAAGACCGTTTTTCAAATAGAACGCCTATTAAATAATAGTATATTATAATACGAGTGTATAAGCAAGCCTTTCAAGCACGCACAACAAGTTTGAAGAAAACGAGTGAAACGAGTTTTCTTTAATGTTGTAAGTGCTTTAAAGGCGCTTATACACGAGTTTTATACACTATTTTTTAGTACGCATAAAAAGATCCTTTCTCAGAATGATTTTACCATTTCGATTTTATGCCTTGATTTTTTTTATCAGGTAGTCACATGAAAAATTTTTGTCGTTAGCATGGAGATTTTTTTATAAATGTTTGTTTACTGTCAGTTTGGTTTTTCGTGTTTGCAAAAAATAAATTCTGACCAAGTTCCTACCGAAATAGAGGTATTAACAGAACAGGCTGAACAAAAACTAATTCCTGCTAAATCAAGAGATACGTACATTAAGGAGTACGAAAAGTTGAAAACCTGGATGAGTGAAAAAGACTCTACGACTGTAACTGAACCACTGATGCTAGCATACATGATGAAAATGGTAAAATTTAGTACTATTATAATATGAGCGTATAATAATTAATTGTTTGCTTTTCTGTTTTATGCCAGTCGAGTGTATACAAATCTTCCTCTCTGTGGTGTATTCACTCAAAACTTCAGACAATGTTAAGGCTGAAAGAGGGTGTAGATTTGGCGAGTTATCATAAACTTCACGCTTTCATGAAAGCAACCAACAAATGTTACGAAGCCAAAAAATCATACGCATTTACGGAAGAAGAACTACGAAAATTCTTTATAGAGGCCTCTGACAATACTTTTTTGTTTGTGAAGGTACATTGACAAATTTGACAAATTTATGTAAGTAATAAGTTTATTTTCCAGGCTATTACTATTTGTGGTGTTTTTGGATCCTGTAGAAGGTGTGAAATGTGCGATTTGCGTTTGACTGACATAAAAAAGAGGGTGCCGTTTTCTTGATTAATATACGACCATCCAAAACTGAAAAGGGGAGGAAATTTGCCGTTGTTGTTGTCCTGAAATACCATATGCAAAAATTTTTAACAAATATCTGTCGTTGCGTCCTGAAAATGTAGCAACGGATAGAGTATTTTTAAAGTATGCAGATGGCAAGTGCTGGAGACAAGTAGTTGGCATTAATACTATTGGTGCAATTCCTTCTCGTATAGCTCGCTACTTGAATCTTTCTGAACCTCAAAAATATACCGGCCACGCATTTAGGCGTACATCGGCCACGATTATGGCGAACAGTGGCATGAGTATTGACGAATTAAAACGTCAAGTTGGGTGGAAGTCTTCCAGTGTTGCGTCAGCGTATATTGAAGACTCCAGTGTAAATAAAGTTGCAGTTTCTAAACGTATTGCTGAAAGTGTTACGCCGGATGAGACTCAGAACCTTCCAGCAATCTTTCATGCAACGACAAGTCATTCCACGAAGTCTACAGATGGATTTAAAGTGTCCAATAATTCGAATTGTACCTTTCATTTCCATTTTAATAATTAATATTGTTCAAAAAGTTGCAAAATTTGAATAAAATTGTGAAGTTTATTATGTCAGATTAATATTACTGTTTCCTAGTAACCAACCTATAAAGCAAAAGCACGCCGTTCTATAATTATCGATCTACGCACGCTCCAGCGTATTTTAATCGTCATTTACAATACATGCGTACTGAAATAGTTATTTATGTACCTAGAGCGAAAAATGATGCATTAGGCGTGAGCGAAAGTTTCGGGCCGAGCGAAGCGAGGTCCGAAAAAACTCGAACGAACGCCTAATGCATTTTTCGCTCGTGTTGCATACAAAATTTTTCCTACGACTGTAAAATTTTCGAAAATAGGTTTAAACTGGTGTTTTTGCCATTTATAAAATTTCCAGCGACGTTCAAATTTTTACATAAGAATTGGATATTTTATCGCCCATTTCTTATTTTTCTTGACACTTATACACCGACAATACACAAAATAAAGCACAAGTAACTTTAAATCGCGAAAAAAGGTTTAAATCAAATTCACAGTGACAGCTGTCAACTTTGACGTTTTCAAATAGCTGACCACTAGCCGACTTAGGTATATAATCATGAAAGCTTATATAAAATTTATGTATGTTGCTATGTATTACGATTCACGATTATATACTTACGTATGACGGCTGCCGCGATGAACTGATTCAAAACAATCAATTTTTGACGTACGTCAACAAGGCGGAAAGCTTGATTTTAGAAGCAGTCGTAGGAAAAAACTGTTTCAGCAGCCAAACGGAGCTGCGACCCTCTGCGCCTTAAAACCTCGATCGGTTAGGCAACCACTTTGACACCTTCCAGGTCTGGGTACAGTTTTTATTTAATACGCGTTCTATTTGAAAAACGATCTTTTTTGTTTTTTTTTAAATGAGACATTTGTCTCACCGGATTGCTTGTACAGTTTTAATATACAACCTAACTCACCCGCAAGCGTATTTTCGTCGACTTTTTAACTTCGAGTCCTATCAAAAAATGTTATAAAGTTAACAATAGAACTAGCCGGGGTGCTACTAGAACTCCCATTAGAACTACTGGAACTTTCAGAAATTGCTTCCAGGACTTTAGTCGTTTTCTAAAAGTGCTAACACAAAAATACGCGTAACTTTTTTACTTCGAGTCCTATCAAAAAATGTTATTATAGTTATCGATAGAACTCGTCGGGATGCTACTAGAACTCCAATTAGAACTACCGGAACTTTACAAAATTTAAAAAAGATATTTTTTTCCATTCATAATTTTTTTTTTTGAAAATCCTTATTTTTTGTTAGAGTTCTAGTGGCACCCCGACGAGTTCTATCAAAAAGTATTGAGACATTTTTCAATAAGTATGACCGAAAAAGGGTTACAGTGGTATTTGTCCGAGGAAAAAGTGAAGGTGGCACCCCTAATTTTCGATCCACATTTTCTTCTCTTAAATACATAGAACTATTTTCAAAAACAGCAAGGAACTCTAGAACTCTTTGGGGTGCAACGGGAACTCTTGAAAAAATAACTTTTTTTGAAGTTGTGGTGGTAACTTCACAGGGGTTGGAAAACCAGATAAGAACACATAAACAGTGTATAGATGTAAAGGTAGATTTAATAGAGAGAAAGGCAGAAGAAATTAAA
This sequence comes from Agriotes lineatus, assembly GCA_940337035.1. Lineage (NCBI taxonomy): Eukaryota > Metazoa > Arthropoda > Insecta > Coleoptera > Elateridae > Agriotes > Agriotes lineatus. The sequence continues at coordinate 149,934,308 of OW679197.1, read as the reverse complement.
ATGCAAATGCAGGAAGCAATGGTAAAGAATGAAAGCAATATCATTTTAATAAAAGATGGAAATTTGATAACATAAAACAACAATTAATTGAAGTTAGAAATGATGTACGTGAAATCTATTCAGAGTTGTCTGCTGTACAAAAAGTGACACAACATTTGGAGCAACATCGAGAAATTATGATATGTTCATGTGCAATAAAACCAGCATGTATACAACAACCGTGTTGGAAAATACCATGACAAAGAATTAACAATTCAAATATGAGTAAGGATGAAGGATTTACAGATCAACAGTTAAGGGAGTTGTGTGAACAAAACAATAAACTGCAGATTGATTTCAAATCGAAACGAGCAGACATTTGTCATTAGAATTTTAAACTTGTTTTGACATTTGGTTGGCATACGTTGTGACGTATGAGACAAATCACATTGGAAATATTAGAAAATCAAGTTTTCAGAAACAAGTAACTAGATAAAAGAACCCACCCCTGTAAAGTTTTCAGGAGATATTTGACAAATTATTGACATTAATATACAAAAGAGGGCAATTTATAAATTAAAATACTTAATTAAAATCAATATTTGAAAATTCTGCACATTTAAAGGCACAGCCGTAGTGTAGATAGTGCAATATATACTAAAATATAACTAAGTATAAAAAAGTAAAATATACTAAATACAAAAAAGTAACATGGAACTACAACACAAAATAAAGAGAAATGCAGGAACTTAGTAAATGTTTTATGCATGTAAAGACTAATCCAACGAAGCAAGGCATAAAATAAGAATTAATCAAAACAGACGTTTAAATTGTAAGACTGACATTAGAATTTTTCATCACTGTCATTGAAATTTCCAGCGATGCCCTATGTTGCATTCAGAACAGAAGGAGACCAAGAAGTAGAATATTCATGTGTGCCTGATTTAATTATTTTACCGCTCATAATACATTAGTCAACGATATATAATGATCTTATTTTGTTGAATGATGAAACTCTTAGGTAGATTTTTTTACAGGCCACGTTATTGGGCGGGATATTTTTGGTAGAATACGTTATTATTGAGAATCTATTTTTGGATTATTTATCTGGTCGAAACCAATTTAATAACCTGGAAAGTAATAATACATGAAACCAGACGTTTTTATAATCTGTTCACAGAAATCAAAACCAACTTAGTGTTTGTGAAATTATCACATCCACGTCGTTCTGTTTATTTACTACGTTCACATATACTTGAGAGGCGGAGTATTGTAATCCATGTGCATAACATCGAATTTCTCTTTATTAAGTAAGAGTGTTTAACAAGGAAACTACTGGGACAATATCGGCTTGACCGTTTGAAAAGAATCGTGCTCAATCAGGGGTTTCCGAATATTTTAACGTCATCTGCGTAAGCTACACTGGGGACGAAATCAGAGATATAAGCAGGTCAACTATATATATTGTAAATAAAACTGGGCGCAAAACTGATTCGTGGGGGACGCCTCTAGTAATTCGATATTTATTTGAGACGGATGATCCTACCTTTATGCAAAATTCTTGTTTGTAAGGTAATTCATGCTTCACGAATTCCGTTTAGCTAATAGCGTCTGATGAAAAACTCTGACAAATGCGCGAGAGAACTCAAAGTAGATTACATCAACTGGCATCATTGTATCTAGATATTTGGTCCACTTGACTAAATGAATGAATCAAGAAAAGAAAAAAGTCACAGACATGGCGGGATAATGTCAATGGGCAGGTGATATTATGAAAAGACAAGATGAAAGATGGAATAAAAGCCTAATTGAGTAGAAGTCGCGCACCTAATGATCTAATAAAAACGGCAGTGGCGGCTGCTCCATAGGAGCGCAGGGGCGCTAGCCTTCCAATCCGTCAACAGCCTATATGCATTAGAAAAAAGTACCTATTCTATAATTGAAAATATATTTTATCATCTACTCTACCGTTATAACACAAAAATGCACCGAGCGGTTAGCAGCCGATGAAGGCGATCCGAAATAGGACCCAAATTTATATGGCGAAAACCCTGAAGGAGCAGTATTGACGTATGCAGTTTCAACGTGATACCAAGGCTAATTGCGCTGTAGCCGAGAAAGTAGTAAACTCGCGGGCTTATTTACAAACAAATGTAATGCAATCCGATAGTTAAGGTAGCTTCCTAAAAGCAAATGTGGTGCAATCTTAGACATTGAAAATGAATGGATTGGAGCTCCGAGCACTGTAATGGTAATAAACTGCTTGCAGAACAATGAAGTCAGCAGATTTGATACGAGTTAGATACTCGTATAATTCGCATTCTCAACATTAATTTTAAAATCCTGCAAAATACACTTGGAAATCGCAATTTTACAAACCATTTTTCTGTGGACATTTACAAAAAAAAACATGGATTTGTGGATATGATGCTGATTTTTACATTGTTAAATAAATGATCGTGTTTTGTTTTTTAACACTTATGTACATTTTGTGTTGTGTTTGAAAAATGTTTGTTCTGTCCATATAATAATGTGTTTTGGATTATTAAAATTAAAGATCATTTCTTTATTTGGATTAAAACATCGCCGGAATGTAGGCGAGTCATTATTATTTCTTACTTAGTACTTCTTAGAAATGAAGAGCATCCATTGAAAAACAGCTCAAAATTATGAACACAGGAACCTCAGGATAAGGATAAACGGAAATATCTGAAAGAGGTCTACATCAACCAGTGGAGTGAACTATAGGTTGAAGAAAGAGTACTATTTTCCTTACAATCTAATTTCTAGTTAGTAGTTTACAGAATGATAATAATTAATTATAAAGTTGATCTAATACCTTCAAAGCACAGACTACGGAGAGAGTCGGTTTTTCATGTTTCAAACTTTAATAGCTCATCTTGGCCATCCGCGCACGCCAGCGTTAGCCATAAAGACGGAGTTATTTCGATTATAAAATTTCAAATGACCAGCATCATAATAAATCACCAAATTCTACATTTACCACATTTTACACGGTACAGGCAAAGTTAATGACTACATTACGCAACGTCTTCACAAATTACCACCATTATTTGCCGGTCTATGATTTACTCGTCGACTGTTTTCAGGCTGATTAAAAACTTGTTTACATGCGCTCGGTTTGGGCAAAAAGGTGTCGTTATCAAACTTCTTATCCGGATGCGAGTGCATACCAACGCAGCACTAATTAGCGTCGTCACGCGATTTAACGGAAAACGAATCTGACTGGGCGGCACTTTTACTTCTCCACGTGTTCGCGACGTAGCAAAAATCGCCAACCTGGACTGCACTGTTATTTATCGGTTATTGCATTTTCTTCTCGAAGCAAAGATTGATGTTTGTGCACTGGACCGTTTATTATTCATCGGGTAATTTGTACTTACCATCTCTAAAACGTGCGTTTAACGAGAAATGGAAACGCTCGGAGCAGTCTAAAAGCAGCTCGCGAAGACGAGAAATTTAATGTGCATTAAGTTATCTTTGCTCGTCGACGATGGTGGCTTCTGCCTGTTTAGGAGCCTGGAATTACGATTTGATTAGTATAACTATCCGAGAACTTGTCCGGCTTTGCGAGGTGCTAGTATGACGAGATTGCTATGTATAGCTACCGTTTATATTTGTATAGATTATTCTTACCAGTTTCTTGAATAATACATACAGATTTGCAACCGGCTTGTTGTCTGAATGACAATAGAATAACATTGTTATTTTTGCTTTGCTACTATTACCAGCCATGGAGAATGGATACAAATACCTAACGTAGTGAGTTCACTCCTTGGGAAGGTCGAGCTTTATGTCATTGAAAATAAATTCACGTTAGTTTTGAAAAGCAAAAAAAAGTTTCATTAGTGTTCTAATCAGTTGGCCGGAAAAGCTGCATCTTGTTTAGAGATTGGGGCGTTGATTTGTTCATTGATCGTAAATAGACTTGAGAACTGTTTCTTCAAGGTTGCTCAACTGCCAAAAACTCTTTGCATGGCGATCCGGAGAACGCGCTAGTACGAACTGTGAAAATGTCTGCCTACGATACCATGAACACCATGTTATTTTTTTTATTATTAAAGACTACATACTATCATCACTTAACGTTTAGTAAATATTGGATCCTTAACGCACTATCATGAGCAGTTGATAGTCCACGACCAATATTTTAAATGCTTTCTAGGAGCTCGTCTGGCAATGCTAGGTCTTCCATTTTCAACTGGTTAAATACTGGTTTAATATTTAATCAAGTAGTCACTTGGTATTTAAAAACTCCATTGTAACAAATATAATATTGCACAAACAAGCATGCTATCTGCAAACAGTTTACTTTCAATTGCTCGCGATAGTACATACATAACTTGTTGGAAAAAGTTCATTAACTGGTCCAGAACTACTTGCAGTAAACACACAATCACTAAAACCCATTTCACAATCCTTACGTCCTGAACCTGGAACCTGGACTCTTCGTCTTCGTCCCAGTAAGCACTCAACTGGACCTCTTCACTGATTGTGAGGATACTACAAAGCGTCTACTATAGATCTCTATGCCATATGCCTTAGAAAGTCGAAAAATGTCAATTGTAGAATTACTAGTTGCTTCCCCGAGCTGTATTCCGAAATACTGTTACGATCCGAAAGCGCCGCTTGATAGATTTTCGCCCGTGGTTGCTGCAGATTCGACGATCTCACAACGCCGGCGTTGCGGAAGACCTAATTAGCAAGCTTTGAACTTGAAATCGACGCACCTCTGTTTGAAAAAGTTCCGAGTACCTAACTTGGGACGAGAGATACAATATACGCATGCATTTTTCTGATTTCTGCTTTTAAAGTCCGTCCGTACAGGATTTCCTTCGTCAGAATCGTTGCCACAGGGACAGCTATGGTCCTGTTGTTGAGTCGCCGCAGTCAACGAGTATTTCGAGATATGGTAGTTCCCTTTTTCGTTGTTCAAAGCCTAGCTTCCTTTTCGCTTTTCTACACGATTTGGGGTTCATTTTGATTCACAGAAAGGCCGTCAAAGTTACACTTGTCCAATATTAGGTGCACCTTGAGTGTTGAATTATGAATTTATTATAAACAGGATTCGACCTTCAGTTCTTCAGTGATAATTGATATTTATGTGCTAACAGCCAATATATGGATTCTTACGTATTTGGACTTTCCTGGCTGTGGAGTCGGTTGATTATTCATAGAGACTGCTGAACGCGTATCTCTTCTACCTTGAGGGGCACCAGAATTAATAGTGAATAAAGTTGTTTTAAATTCTCCAGACATGATGAAGAAATCCTTGTCGGCAAGATATGATTTGATAATTTCGTAATAGAAGGTAATTTATTCTTGATTTTAAAAAGCAAATCATCGTGTCAAGCCTTGTCCACGGCTTGAGAGGCAGCTATGAATACAGCTCAACAATGCCCTTTTCCTTCAAAAATTTTCGTGTTATTTGCGCCACCGAATTGATGATAAAGTATGGAATTGTTCTCCAATGCTTAATATGTTATCTGGCTAGCAGTATTTTTCAAAAACCTTGAATAATACGGGTAGCAAACTATTCTGTACGATGCTACACCGTCTTTAGATTTTCCACGGCAACTCTCCACTGTGGAAGAAAGAAGTCTTCAGCCTGAATTCACTAGCTATAAATATTATAAATTTATGACTTTTTTCGAAAGTTATTTCAAATTTATCCAGTGATCAGATCATATCCGCTTTCCGTGGATTTAATTTGCAAATAATTTCGGTCTTGGTCTCATCTGTGATGAAATGTTTTAAAAGTAGACTGATACTGTTGAATTTAGTTTTATTTTTGGTTACAAATTTCAAAACGGAACAGGTTGACTACCTCAATTAAGTAACTTGCAAAGACGACGGCTTTAGAAGAGTTGTTTTATGTTTTTGCAGTTGCTTTAATCTCTTGGTCGCTTTCCAAAGCAAGTATCCAGTAGTTCCTATAGTCCACAAAGATTTTAGATAAGTTTGGGTTCAGTGGCTTGATTTCGTCTTCGCTTGTCATCTCTGTCTTGTTGTTTGCCATCTTCTCCGAAGTCTTACGTTTTCAGCAATTTTTTGTTTCATTATTATTGTATCCGTCTCCAGGGCAATTAATAACTAAATTAATTCTACCTAAACGGAGAGCGTAAGACTCGAAAGTACCCACGTAAAGTCGAAGCTCGTATAGGGACTTACCTCGTGGGACATACAGGAGGGCTCACATATGGGGTGGCACGTCGATTGACCCGTGACTCCAGCAGCACAAAACGATAAACACGAGCGATTACACAAAACAACAAAAAACGGGATCAGTTGATCGACCGTTCACCAACTCGTCTTAAGTTCATCCGCCTTTACAATGAGGGGCCACCGACCCAACACTTAGGGGTGGCTGGAGAAGGGACAGCAAGCCCCATAACTCGACATTACACCTATAGTGGGTAAACTTACCGCTAGGTAGAATTACAAACTACACTAAATTTATGTACAGCTATTTACTTGTATTAAGAATTACTAATGAAATAAACTAAACTAATATGATTAAAAGCTAAACACCAAACAATTATTGAACAAGCTGTATTGGTAATACACTGTGTCATTTGTGAAATTATCTGCCAAGCAGCTTCTTGAACAATTTTATTGAAAAGTTCATTCTGTTCTTAAAGAGATGGTGACAGTGATTGGTCTATTAAACATTCTCTAGACAGTTCCCAGTTTGTATGTTTATTACTTAATGCAGGTGTGTATTCAACTGATGAGCACCTGCGTACCTACGGTTACTGTATCTCGTGGATGATCAGTTGATAGCTCTAGACAGGATTTAGCCTTCGAGAAGTTTACGTTGATACATTTTGGCACACAAAAATCGAGTAGGGCAAGCAATTTAGCGGGATTCGTAAGTCAGTATGTTGGCTCGCCAGTCGATAGGTGATGATAGTCAATGTTGTTCAGTGCTTCCAATAGTTCTCTAGGTTTAGTGTATTATTAGCATTAATAGTCACCTCCATATACTCCATATACTGGTGAGATTGCAGAGAAGTCTGGAATTTCTAAATAGCTTCTATGGGTAAAGTGTAATTCTGATATAAGTACGACATCGATATATTGACGTGTAAGAAAATATATTAATTCACATTTGTGTTGCCCCATTACTAATTTTCGCCAGACGAATCTTAGCACTGCTCCCATATTCCTTCAATCCCTTAGTTCATTCACGACATTAGATGAATTACTTGATAGAGTTGGTTGTGGTTGAAGCGTGTTATTGGTGATTATAAGTCTCCCAAGTTAGGCATGTGTAAAATTTAGTTGAGCTTGTTCGGCTGCGTTCCGAGTTGTACCTGCAAGCTCGTTCGTTCGAAGTGGAAGAACAATTCTTTGTTGTAGCTCCTTGTCAACAGTAACACTTATAGTTTGCCGTTCGATTTTCGTTACAGTTGACGGGTTGACGCATTTTGCGTCATTATTTCTCCCTTTTGCTTGGCATTGAGATGTAGATTGATTTCCAATGCACTTACCACATCTTGAGCGCCTGTTTAATTTTTCGTGTTGCAATACGCTGTCATTTAGCATATTCGGGCATTTGACGTTTAACATAGGGCGATTCAACTTTAACTACTGAGTGGAAAAGTCTATTAGTGTTATATATTTCATTGTTACTTTCAACTAGTTGAAGTTTAGCGAAAAATAGTGGCAATTCTTTGTATGGTATTCCATATGTTAGTAACCTGGGGCCCATTTATCTTGAGTTCTTCTAAATTACTGCTCGGGTGCAAGTCTGTAATGTGTACCCTAAAAGTGCGCTTCTAGTTTCTTTGAGAAGTATGCAATTCTGTATTTTCCATGTTATTTCTTTGGGTATTTCGCCACATTAAAAAAGTAAAACTATTAGAATATGAACATTTTGGAAAACAAATGTATTTCCGTTTTCAACAATTAACTAATTAAATGACAAATTAACTAGGAGAACTTAGCTTATTTTACTGGAAATTAGCAGTGCACAACCTTTTTTGTGATTGTTATTCCAAGCATGTTCAGCTATTTTAGATTTATCAATCTACTAGTATTTCTTAATGACATTTTTCTGTTCTTTAATTTTTAAAGGCCTTGATGTTTCACCGATATAGTATTTCCTGCATTCACCAGAAATACGACGGCATAACCCGAAAGAATCTACCATTATGGAAAACGGCCGTGAAAGCCTGCACTTAACAACCTAAGACTAAAGTTATGTCGAGTAACAGAATACGATAATATATGAAGGAGATTTATAGCCTCTGTATGACATTTTGAAAACAGTTTTAGTTCATTTTTTATCCTCTACAGATTTATTATTGTTGCTATTAATCCTGAAATTACGTTTAAAGACGTTTATGTGCACTAACGCTATTATAAACGCAACAAGTGCGTTAAGTAACTGTAGCGCAGCTGTGATAAATAGCCTGAAAACGTCTTTCGTGCAAGAGAATGCCATAAACTAAAATGTAATTGTACAGTGCGTGACTAAACGAGCTAGTAAAAGTGAAATTCGCAATGTGACAGTTCTAGTGAAAGAGTTAATTGTACGCGTGCAGTAAGAAAGATCTGTAATGTCAAATGTGATTTGTATCGTCGAGTTGAACAATCGAAACTAACTTGTCTAAACGTCACGATGCAATTTCTAACACAGCCGGAGCTATGTCGCAGGCATATCAGCCAACAAAAGAGAAGAGTTGCGTAAATACCCTTTTGCGCCAACTAACAACAGACCAGGCGAAAAGAGACAGTCCCGGGTGCAAAATAGAGTCGTAAACGCTCGAAAATGGAAGGTCCTTTTCGACGGAAGTTATTTGAACCTCTTGTGCTGCAATAGAGCAAAGGGAGATTAGCAGGACAATCCTATTGTACTCAAAAGAATAGGGAATATCTCTTCCATTCAGGCGCACCCTATATAAGCGCAAGTCGCTTAGTTTTCGAGATCACACCACGTAAAATAACTTCGCGTAATATCACCTGACTTAATATCACGTCTTCTGCATATTCCGATTTGTACTATTTTGAGCAAAGTCGACGACCAAGGTCAGTCTCCAATGTCTGTTATTAATAAATAGCGTGAACCACAAAATTGGTGACCCGCGACTAAAAAACTAAATAACTATTTGCAACAAATTCGGCTGCTTTGCATCTTTGCAAACAGTTTAGACATAAATCACAACAAAATTACTCCACTTTATACTTCAAGCGGAAAAATGTTCAACTTTCTATTTTATATTTGTCGATCACGCGATGAATCTTTCAGCGTGCGTCAATAAACCCTCCAGAATAATGGATGAGAAAACCAGCTGCAGCTAATTCATGACCTGCTATTATTAAGATTATCAATCATTCGTTTTTAGGACATGGGTACATAGTTTTTTGAGAAGTTCTCTTTCTAAGTCACCTAATGTTTATAACCAACATTATTCTTTCCACTTATTAAATGCCTTTCTGATTGCGCATTATATGTGCCACTTCTCTCCTTCTATAATACAACTTTCAGTCATGCTGCTGCTTTGGGTCACCTTTAGGAAGTGCAATACGCACATTACCCTGTGCTAATTAAATGTGATTTGCCTTACAATTGAGAAACTAAACACACCCTTAAACTTAGCTGAGTGAGTTCACATTAAAGTAGATGAATTATTATAGCAGATTTTCTAAGAGCGTACGGTGTAGATAATTAAAAATTATAATCGCCAATTGTCTTATTTGGTTTTTCAGTAATTCGCATAAAAAATGATCGAAGTGTTTAAATTAGCACCTATCCTAGATAGCACGTCATAAACCATACTACTTTTTAATCAAAAAGCGTCGAAAATATCGAAAATACAAGATTATACTCCACATCTACAAAATGATAAGCATATCACTTACAGTTATTCGAATGCTCGGGGAAGTTCTGATTTCTTCGGCTTTCTTCGACACGACTTCTGGTACCATAGTGCTGCCATTTGTACTCTGTTAGCGATGAGGGTGCAGCTTCGGTGGCCTCTTCCGCCTGCCATCCATCTACCTCGCGGTCGCTTTCCTCGTCTCCAATATCGTCTTCTTCCTCGTCATCCATATCATCATCATCATCTGCAGCGTCATCATCGGTCTCCTATCGACAACAAAAATAATTAGAACGTGTGGAATACAGCTTGATGTAATTATTTTGAAAAATGAGAAAAGAATAAACTTCCTTCGGAAGCAACAGAGTGCTGAGAACTTTTATATAATTTTCTACTTTACGCGGTCAAATAAAACTATGTGTGTACGAGTACAATATATTGTCGCATCATAAACTCGAGTACATAATGTGATAACTTTTGTTGTAGATTGTACATTTGTTGCAATCTATTTTTCAAATATTTACTACACCTAGTCTGATGTATTCGTTAGTCTGTTTTGTCCACTTCCTTATACCACATATATATGTGAATGAGTACTTATACTAAAAAGCATGGGTGATAAGACTACAAACCTCCCTTAGTAGTTAGTACCCTTGTCCATTTCTGTTTCATTTTAGTGTATAGTTTGGAGAGTTTTTTATTTATTTATTTATTTATTTATTTAATTTGCACTCAGCCAACAGCCGTTAGGCCAATTACAGGCGTCGCTGTGCAGTTATGAGGACTTCCAACCCCACTAACGACTGTCATGATGTTGTATGACCGCCGGGACCAACTTTTTTCCGTGATAGCCGTACCACGAGGCGCCGAGAGATGCAGCCGTGGACTCCCATCCAAGTTCTGACCAGAGACAGCGTTGCTTAACTCTGCTGATCGAACGTGGACGCTTGTTCAAGCTACACCACTCGGGACCCTTATCAACCAAAAACTAATGGTGACAAGTGACATCATTTATATATTGGGAAATTCAAAACAGTGAAATGTTTTTCATAAGAATTGACTTCTTTCTTTTTCCTATTGAACCCTCTGCGTTTTTTCTTTTCGTGATTGTTTCGACGGTATTATGTACCACTGGCCTATAATGGTCGTCATTGTTTGCCGAAATTTCGATCAACTGTTAACAACATGCATGTATTTTTCAAACGACCTGTGGCATAATTACTATAATATTATTGTAGTCGATTACGCAAGAAGACTGTTCTTAGCATCCTAACTTCAAATACAACCTAATAAGCCTATTATTAACCTGTCCACATGCTATAAATATACATGAAAAAGTGAAACACTGCCACAGAATGTGCCACGAATGTCCCATAATAATTAATTTATCCCGCCCACTTAATACGCACATATGTGTGTTGTATAAATTTCAATTACACTGACGTTCACGTTTCAACAATCCAACTGCGTGTTTGGACAGCTCGCCCTCCCCTTCCTTGGCGCACGCTTCATGAAATTGCACTTGTGTGCAGTTATGTCCGGCAGTAACGAAATTAATTAAAACCCGACGTTATTATTAAGCGCATTTTTAAACGAGGCGTTTACAAGACGAATTAGTCACCACACAGCTTTGCTGATTTAAAATGTAAATTGCGGCTACACGCCAAAACTATTTAAATAGCAAGTAGTACATGCATAAGTAATATCTCTTAATCTTTATCCAGAACGAAGTCATGCATTAGGTGAGTGCATACAATATGAACTCTTAAGAACCAACATTTAACAGTTAGTTCTAATACTCCCAAAAACCAAAATGCCTTTATGTATCAGAATATGTCGATTGTTGCTCAGTACAATAAAATATATTCTCAATTGCATTTTGTACTATTCAGCATCTGTTTGGACGACAGAGATTTAATTAACAACTGCAAGTTACACACTATAGCAGCAGTATTTTCGAATTTCTACACCCTTTTCCTAACTCTTCAGAAAATTCCAATTTACTCTAGATTACGCAAATTCACCAAACAAAATTTTGCTCGAGCTTCATCTAGAAGTTACAGAAGACTAGAGAAATTACTACTACCATTGTGGCGTTTTGTCTAACGTTCAGATCATGCATTGTCGTTTAGAAGTGAAATAAACGGTTGGACAATAAAATATTGTAATGGTTTCTCACAAGAATGTTAATTTATTTGGTAAAAATATTTCAAGGGTTTGATATTATGTTAAAAAATGGTTAAAAATATTTCATTATTAAATTACAAAGATGAATTTAAGTATTAAAAAAGAATTTCAGGTATATTTGTTAAAATAATGGATTCGAATTTAAAATTCAGTCGAACAATGCAAAATAAAAAACATAATGGGTCTAATATATGATGTAAATATTACCTGAATGAAAGTGGATGATTAAAATCAAATACTTATTTGAAAGAAGTCATTCAATATGTCGGGTGTTAAATCAGTGTAATGACATATTATATAGTGTTAAAATTTAAAAATATGGATAAAGTATATCACTATGGAGGATATTGTTATTTGAAAAACATATAAAACTAATTTGTAAATGGCAAAAATTTGAAAATAAACCCTTTTATAATACGATTCTTAAATCTATCTGGTCTATAAAAGGGCATACATAATATAAAATTGTCGAGAACAGAAAAAGCATAAATTTTAAAAACAAGAAGATATGATGAAGTTATGGAGAAGAATGGATATGGTAGAAATACCACAAGTTAAACAGTTACAATCTAAAAAAGCAATTTCTGGCAATTTGAGTGTTATACTGAGATTGTTAATTAATTACATCATGTGAATTGGATAACTGACGTTGCAGTTACTGGAAGTCGGCCACTTCGAGTTTCTTAGTAGAGCGAACATTTTGTGAATTGGATAAAAGGTTTTTCATTTACTAGTATTGTACTTCATCGAGCTTCTTATTGGAGTGACGTCTTGTGACTTGGATCTCATCGAGATTCGTGTTACTGGGTTGTTGTCAGCTTGTGAGATTTGGAAAGGAGACATTGCAGCTACTGCTGGCGAATCTTGTCGAGTTTGTTGGTGGAAGTAACAAGTATCCTGTCATATTTGGCTGAAGGACGTATGCAGTTACTGGTAGTTGATTGCATCTATACTGGGATTTGTGCGCAGACTAGGAAACGTCTGTGAGCAGACAGAAAGTTAAGCATTTAAAGAATGAAGTGAAATAATTAAAAAGGATCTACTGAATGACAGGTATCGTAACGAATGTGTATTTTTGATTAATTTTCCACTTTCATAATTTTGAATGACCTTGATAATTGTAGAAATTGTCATATGATTTTGAAGTCTTTCATTAAACAAAATCACTTTTCAGGAATAACAACAGTCTTTATAATACGTGAACCCGACCTGTTTTAAGAGTAATTGGTTCTGCTGGAGCTAGAAAATTTTAGTAACACTAATAATTTATAATTTCTAAAAGGGCATATGAATAACATAAATTCATCTTAAAGGAGAATTGGTTAAAAACTTAATAGTATCAGCAAAGTCAAACGTAACAGCTAAAGCGTAGCAAATATTGGCAGAAGGTAAATCATTACATAAATATATAAATGGTATTGCAATGTAGTGAGCCAGTACAAAATATATTCTCTATGAATTTTATACCTATGTATTCTGCCTTTGTTGGAGCAATCAAGATTTAAAATTCGAACGTTATGTTATTTTCCCTACAATTAATTCTTCTATCAACACTGAATTCTGTAATTTTCTTTAAACAGAGAATTCGGTGATTTTTTTTCGTACGACTACTCATATTGCTTTGGATTTGCCTTTGTTATTCGGAGTAACAAGTACCTTCTCTAGTCTATAGTTTTACCACTTTTTATTTTCCTATAGGAGCTAGAGTAAAGAAGCTCGGTCTGCTACTCTATTAATATTATTTAAGAAATTTTAACGTGATAAGCCAACTGAGCGATAGCATATTTATATTCTCCATGCCATTTTATACTATTTGGCTTTTTTGGTCCACCAAACTTGAACATTTAGACAATAACATTATGTCTTTGCTCTATTCTCTAGGGTAGTGTTTCTCAACCTCGTTGAATAGGCCACCCCTATTTCATTGGCTGCAACATGGCGACCCCCGATGCCTAGCCAACGTTTAATATGGAAATTTTCTGGTTAGAACAGAACGTTGGAATCCCTCTGCATTCTCAAGTTTCGCTCTGATTGTTATAACAATGTTATTACGGCTGGTTTTTATTATTTCAATTACGATTTTTTGTTTATTTGGCAGCCATTTTACAAAAGGAAACAATTTGATATATTACAAATATTTCAACTCATATTATGAGCCTTTTCTTTAAAGTTTTACATTATTACATTTTCTGAACATATTAAAAGAGGTTTATATTACGATCGTGTTGTGAACAAATTTTCCCAAAGTATATCTCACCTGTAAATTTATTAGGAAACCATTTACATTGTTATTGATGTCGTAGTACAGAAAAAGAATTGCCCTTTAAAATATATTAGTTCTAACATAACAAAAATAATACATAAATTAAATAGTAATAAAAATAGAATTCAATCCTTTATTTACAACCTAATTGTTTAAGAAATGAATTTAATATATAGCAAAGAAATAAAATACCAACTGTAACAACTTTACCACTTATTCCTAAAATATATATATACAATTAGAAATAGTATTAAAAATAGTTCACACATGTTTCTATAAGTTGGGAAAAACGGATATTTATAACGATAATAATATATATAGTATATCAACTAATTGCGACGCAAATTGTATAGGTTAAACTAAACAAAATTTAAAAAAAATCATTAGTAGAAAAACCCTATAAAAATAAAAATTGCAACTCCGAACAAACCTAATAGTGCACTATCAGATCATGCCATTCACAAAATTCATAATTTCAACTTTAACTCACCTATTATATTACAGAAGAAAAACAACTTAAAAAAGATTAAGTTATAGAATGCTTAAAATTAAAAAAGCCCTAAAGCTATAAATTGTCGAACTAAAGTCGCCGTTATCATTTCGTAAATGTAGCTGTCCGGGAAACCCTTGCCGTGTCAATTTTGAAAAATACGACTTTTTTGGATACAATCAGTTTCCCAGAGTGCAACTTACCAATCTGAAATGCCGATCTCGTATCCTTTGGGCATCGCGGAATTTCATATTGATTTTAGATTGGATATATTGTTAGGTTATTTTTAATTTACGACGCCACTGTATTTTTCAACCTTTTGGGTAATATTCGATCCTGTCGTTCATCTATGCTGCAGCCTGGATGTAACGCCAGCTTGCCGAGGCAGTTGAAGGTCGCAATGGAATTTTCAGCGGTTCAGCGTGTCGCCCGCCGGGGCGGCAAGCGCGCGGCTTGCCACCTATAATGAAGTCGCCCTTTTCACAGATTGAACCCGGAGCTGTCATTCAAGTTGGCTGCAGCGTTTTTGTTTGTTTGTCTGCTATGGACAAGGAAAAGTAGGTTAATTCTATTATGGCTACAGCCGGATTTGCACAGAGACTCCCTGGCAAAATTACAAATTCATGAAATGTATTTTCGTGATAGTAGTGTCTTCTATTTGGGCTACTCCGTCTCACCATAAGTGGATTTCACGGCGACTCGCATTTTCTGTCGCACATGCCACCCACAATTAATTATTATCAGTCCCGGTCGCGCATCGTAGCAGCTTCAATCTGGGCCCATCTCTCAAGGGGCAGCTTCATCTCGCGCCTGGGCTTTGCGACTACGTTCTCTGAGGGCGAACGCTTCTAGCAGCACCATCATGAACTGCTAGCTGTTAAGGTAGGGTAATATTGTTTATTGCATGCATATCGTGTGTTCGAGATAAGTGCATTCATACGCAATTGGGTCTTACTAAACGTTGCACGATTCCCGTTGCGTTTTGATATGCTAGAAATTTAGTTAAACCGTTAGCCCATAAGGAATTTTCTTGTTAACTAGTTAACCTGGCATTGGCTTGTTTAGTTTATAAACTTAGCTTGTATTTATAACCACGTCTCTAAAGGTCAATTTCTATGAATGCGTATGCAGGTGTAACCCAAGTATCTTTTGTTCATGCGATAGATGTGTCTATTAAGATGTCGTTTTATTGTGTTATTTGTATTCTGCCAAATTGTAAAGCAGCTAACAGACAACGTGCAGATTCTCACCAAAGGTACGTCCCCAATAAAGAGTGCCGTCGTACACATCTCCCAGAGAAGCAATTGTTCCCTGTCTCGAGTTCTGGGGGAGCGATAATAAATATAAGTCGAAGAATTCGTGGCGCCAAGGCAATCGTCTACTCAGCTTCTATCTAGCCCCCAACTTACCGTTAAACGAACCCTACCCTAAGACCCAATTGGCCCTAACCGGGGTAAAATTTTGCAGGGCTAAACATCAATTAGTTGGGGGATTGTACTATCAAAAATAATTATACGCAAGATCTGACCTCCCCCCCTCCCCCTTGAAAAGCTTATTCTTCAAATGTTTAGTCATGTGACCAACTGACGCCCCTTTAATCCGGCAAGAATATTGATGGAAGCCCGCAGCCCTCGACCAATTTTTGGCCACTAGCGAAACAGTACTGCCGAACCGATTCTGCTCGGCCCTGGTGATTTATTGCTGCACCCAGTAAAGTTAATGTTATTTTTATTACTTGTGTGATTTACCTTTGATTTGAAGTAGATACTATGCTAAGATTTTGAATACGTAAATTGCCATCAATTTTTGTATGTATTTTAATAATCATGTTGTGAAATAAGTTTTGAAATGTAACCTAGTTAGAAATGCAGTAACGCCTTCAGCGCGCTGTACCTGTCCATCAGCTCTGTTTCACCTGTGGAATGTCTTCACAGCCAAACACAGCGACGCGACGCCGCAAGTAGGTAGAATTCTTAGGAATTGTTTTGTCGCAGCTGCAAGGCTAGCCCGCTTAAATGTATTTTTACGATTGCTCTCTTAATAGAGTTATGAAATGTTGGTGTATGATTTTCATTGATAAAGTGACGTTCAGTTATGTATTTTCTGGCAATAAAATAAGCTCCTGATAGGAATTTTCCACAGTGAATTTGACCTCGTATCTTTCCAAGTACAACTGTTTTGGCTATAGCGAACGAGGTCCCTTTTATTTCAGTCTACGACCCCCCACCACTCGCTGAGCGACTGGACCCTTTTAAGCTTGTTACCTGTCGTACACGGTGTTTCCCCTATAACCCCTAAAACCATTTGCTTTTAACGTCCCATTACTTTCAAATCAATTCCTATAATTAGCGTATCTCCATTTTACAAAATATCATTTCTACCATTTTCTTATAAAATTTAGAAACTTATACTGATTGACATAGTAATAATTTCCTATTTGGCTGATTTGACTACAATTTCATTGACTTCTTCGTAAAAGGATTGTACGGATTACATCATGGCTTCTTCTAGAATCCCTTTCATCAGAAAGGTGGCAGAAATCTTACCCCTTATTTTAAGATATTATTTTACTCGACTTCCCTTTCTTATTTCTAGGTTATCTATACATATACAGGGTTAGTTTTTTTTTTCATTATCACTACCTCGGAAACCGTGAAAGATAGAAGGTTGGTTAAATGGATAAAGAATTGCAGTTTTATGAGCTTATTCGAGATGTGCTTTTGTTTCTTTTAAAAAATCCAAGGCCTACTAGATACAAGCAAAATATTAAAATTACTTAATTTCTTAAAGTCGATCTAGCGCCGTTATTATTGAAAATCGAAAAAAAAATAATAAGAATAAAAGTTTTAGCTATTTTTACGGTGTTTATCTTACAGTTATGAGTTTTCTTCTAGCTTTCATAGTTTTTGAGTTATAACATAAGTTACATTTTTTTAAATAGAACTCATAGTTGGCTTAAGTAATTTTAATATTTTGCTTGTATCTAGTAGGCCTTGGATTTTTTCAAAGAAACAAAAGCACATCTCGAATAAGCTCATAAAACTGCAATTCTTTCTCCATTTAACCAACCTTCTATCTTTCACGGTTTCCGAGATCCCTATAGTGATAATGAAAAAAAACTCACCCTGTATAAAGGAAAGTCACAATCCTAACTAATCAACGCAGAGCCGTAACCACTGGTACTACGAACTTGAAATTTGGGTGGAAGATTCAATTTGTTACGTAAGGTAGTGTTAAGAAGGGATTTTTTGAAATTCTACCCCTAAGGGGGTGAAAAGGGGTAAAATGTGTGTTTACGAATTTCTCAATATCTCATACACCCGATGAGATATCGACTTGGTGTTTAATTGCAAAGATTTTCAATGCAAATTCCTAGACACGTATTTCAGGATTTTGCCCTAATCAACCCCTAAAGGTGCAAATATGGATTCGGGGTAAATTAAAGAACCCTTCGTATCTCCTATCATTCTTGGGTTAGAACATTCTTTTTTGGCATATAGATGCATTTTTACAATATTTAAACAGTGGTTTAAGGAATTTTAAAAAATTTACCCCTAAGGGGGTGAAAAGGGGTAAATTGTGTTTTTACGAATTCCTCAATATCTCTTACACTCGATAAGATATTATTATTATTGTTATTATTATTAATGCCTTTATTATTTTTCTTTAACTACAAAAAACATTTATTTATACATATCTGAGGCGAAGTTCAGCTTAGGCGCCTTGTCAGCGCCCGCTGCTCTTCCACTTAACCCTTTTTCGCACAATATTTGTGACATACAGAATTACTAGTAGAAGTGAATTGAATAATATAATTATAAGAAATTTTTAAAAAATCAACAAAAAAACACCAGTTCCTTGGACAGAAGTAAAAAAACAGAAAAAAATGGCTGTTGTAACTGCAGATAGGACATTACGCATTCAGACAGGATGTAACGCGCTTTGACGGAGTTTCATTTTCAGTAACTTACTTTTAAAATGTTTAATATCAGAAGATTTGAGATCTAAGGGTAGCGAATTATATTTGATAACAATTTGGTATGTAAACGACCGCTTAAACATCTCGGTACGATGAATAGGTGGGGTCAATAAACCCTTAAATCTCAAATTTAAAGTATGAACATCTGTAGGATGAATAATTTTATTGTAGAGATAGTTCGGCTTTTTATTTAAAATAATTTTGTGATATAAACATACAGAATGCACCTTGGTATTTGCTTGCATAGGTATCCAAGGCAAAAACACATTTCAGGATTTTGGCCTAATCAACCCCGAAAGGTGGGAATCTGCATTCGGGGTGAATTATGGAACCCCTTGTATCTCCTGTGTTTGTTGAGCTAGAGCATTCTTTTTTGTCATATAGATGGATTTTTCAAATCTTTAGAAAGGGGTTTTAGGGTTTTTAGAATTTCACCCCTAACGCGGTAAAAAGGAACAACTGAAAAGGGGTAGGGGGTTAAAATGATTATTTATTTCCCCTCTGAGTTCGTTAAAATGATTATTTATTTCCCCTCTGGGTTCATTTCAAGATAAAACGAGCTGAAATAATGTTTAGAAACTTTACCCCTAAGGGGAGAAAAGGGGTAAACTGTGTTTTCACGAATTTCTCAATATCTCTTAGAATAAAATAGGAGAATTTCTGAAATTCCATCCCCCTGTGGTGGAAACGGGTATCCCTACAATTTATGAATACTACATTTAATAAGTACTTATATTTTTGATTTTATCTCATTGTTATACTAAAACTATAGTGTTATCAATCTATACAAGAGCAACGACAATTACATACACATTTCCAGTGGTACGTGAAGAATAAAAGAGTTAAAGAAAACACTTTTCGAAAGAATATTGTGTCCTTTTTACCTACAATATTGTTTTGCATTTGCAGCTTTTGTTAGTTTAGCGTATTGAGTGAAGGTAAGGTGGAGGAGGACTCCGGAATTCATTTAAGATTTAGAAGAAGAAACAAACATTTATAGTCCGTACGAAGAACGGGCATCTTGCTAGTTTATTATAAAATGTTCACCATTTTCCAACAAAAATTAATCTTGATCATAAATAATATGTAAATTATGGAACTACAACTGTTACTTATACAGCGCTAACATACAGAATGCGAACATAGGCAGTCAAATGTGCTAGAATACAGTTTATGGGCTTTGTATGCGTTAGATAGAAATAGATCTATATGCGATTAACATCTAGCATCCACAGAATGAAGGTGTTTTGTTTTCAGAAAACACTGAAACATAGGATGCTAGATTTTAAATCGTATATGTCTATTTTGGTCTAACGCATACAAAGCCCATAAACTGTATTCTGACTCATTAAACTACCTATGTTCGCATACTGTATATTAGCACTGTATAAGTAACTATGTACGCTTATATGTATAATTACATGTTTCACTTTTGAATACTAAGTATTTTTAAATATAAATACTTAAACACATAAATATTTGATTAAATTTCCTACATTTACTACGAAATCATAACACAAATATATTCGCAAATGTAAGTATAAAATTAACTGGAATCTCTCAGACATGATGAATTTGCGAGATATGAGGCTGCACGTGCTATCTTAATATGCCATCTGCCCATCTTTCTAAAAAAGGGAGGCAGCAATGGCAAACGGCGCCACGTTATCTTCCGTAAACAAGACAATAAGTCAAGGATTCGGAAGTGGATGTATTTAATGAAACAAATATAACTGCAATGAAGACGAGTGCTTAAATCGAAAGCTTTCGCAAACGAACACCATTCCTGCAGAACTTCCGTTTATTGATCGTTAAGAAAGTCTTGAGAGAAATTTTTTGTAGATTTATAAACGATTTCTTATCCAAAACTCAGACAAGTCACTGGAAATTGAAAAATTAGTTACTACTGATCCTATTGTAAAACCAAGCATTAGTTTTCTACAAACTTATTTTGCGAGTAGTCTTGGTCTATAACAATTTCGTAACTTCCGTGCCATAACGTAGCACTGATAGTTTGAAGTATTATTTGGCTGTGGCGATGCGTTATTTTTCTTAATCCTATCAAACTTAAGATTAAGGACTTATGTAGTTGCCAATTTAGTAAACATACAACTGAATTCCTTATTTAACGACATATATAGAAATTAACTGGTCGTTGGTATTCCCCAAAATGGATAATTTCGTGGCATTTACTACTGATCCCTGGAAACAGGTGAGAAACTTAGCACGAAATGTCAAAAGACTGGACAAACAGCATTGCAACTTGCACGCATCTGCGCCAAGTTTTCACTTCCATTAACCATCTGGACAGAAATAAAGGAGTGTACAGGCACTAATAGAACACTGTACATTTTTCAAATATGTTTTGATTTGTTGGAGGGTTTTTACATGAACAACTATACAACCTCTGATTTTTCTTCGTATTTAACAAAAATTTGATTCGCTACTTCATAGCCCCCGAGTATGAATCAAAATAATATGGAGAAGAACGTAAGTCAATAGGCTTGCAATTTTCTTACATTTTTGTCAGGTTCTGTTATTTTGTGGTACCAAAATAAGTATTTTTAAGGTACATATTACATCATATAACTCACTGGTGGCGATTATATTAAAACACCGTATCAGAATTAGCGTCACGTTCTAGCTGACATCTCAATGAAAATCCCATTCTTACCTCTTACGAAACCAGCTTATAGTCGAGCTACACTTCCCTCAAATTCTGATATAAATTCTAGAGTACACGGGTGTTTGGAAATAGTTGCACGTTAACATGCTTGTGTAACGATGCCGACTAAACTTACAAGCACGACGAAAGCATCTCACGTTTATTTAGGTATTTCGGTACTGCCCACCGAATTCTAGTTCACTCGCGTCTTCTAACACTGCAGTAGGTCCATATTCTAACTATGTTCCATCTTTCTGTAAGATATTAGTAACAAGTTTTAGCTACAGTTTCCCAGAATCTGTAAACGTAAACTTCTAAATGTAGAAAAAATTAGTGAGTAAATTTTATTTTAAGGAAATAATTTATCATATGCGCTTTCAGCACTTTCTAATGTCATTGTCTATGATGATTGTTGATTTAATGACAAATAAATGCAAAATAAATAATTGTGTTGATTGTATAAAATGTAAATCGCCAGAACGACGATTTAGGAAATCATCTTACACCCAAACTAAAGTTTTTACAAGTAACAAACGACTTTCAGGATTGGACCGAGTCATTAGTGAGGTCGAAGAACTCAACGTTTCGTCTACTTCGGTAAGGGGCTTCATCAGGAGAAAAATCAAAAGAGCACGGTAATTCAACGTGTAAACTACGACAGAGGTGATACTCTTTTGCAAGCCACGCCCACCATCACTAGACCGCGACGGTACTTGCCTATAAATTCTCACCTTTCTCCTTCCGATCATTAGAAGAGTTTCGCCTCTGGCGTGGTTTATAAGTTGAGTTACCGTGCTCATTGCTTTTCCTCCTCATGAAGCCCCTTATAAAAGTGGACAAAACATTCAGTAATGACAATAATGACACGGTCCAATCCCGGAAGTCGTTTGTTACTTAATGACAATGGCTGTGAAAGCCTCCAAAATCATGTCAAAAGTTTTCACATTTTTTTCCGAACGAAGCGGACAAAAATTGATGAGCAAAATGTCCGATACTGTCCGAAACAATGATAATAATGTCCACAAAAACGACAAATTTAAGGATAGCAGGCAAGGTAGATTTGGGAGGTGACGGTACAAAAAAAAATTCTAGCAGGTAGGAAGGGTAAAGTGTACCTATTTACAGTCATGGATTGCAATTACACCTTTAAATGTGAACGCAAGTTTCATGCTACACATAGTGTGATTTGCTCACAGATTTCTATTGAACACGGTACTTTTATCCCAAATCTGCG
This sequence comes from Agriotes lineatus, assembly GCA_940337035.1. Classification (NCBI taxonomy): domain Eukaryota; kingdom Metazoa; phylum Arthropoda; class Insecta; order Coleoptera; family Elateridae; genus Agriotes; species Agriotes lineatus. The sequence continues at coordinate 149,911,666 of OW679197.1, read as the reverse complement.
ATAAATACTTTAGAGTGTATACCGCTAACTAACGCTCTTTCAATAGAAACAGGAAAACTATTCGCCAGGATTACCGAATTTATGGTTGCTTTGTGAACACACCGGGTTCTTCACGACCACGATTGCATCTCTGATGAAAGCTGCAGGGAAGCAGGAAATAACGCAACTCCAGGCGGCTGCTAATGCTGCAGCTGACTGACAAGTCACGTTTTGGCGGTGATTTAGATGGGCTTTGGTTGAATTTTCATCAATTAGGCGGTGCGGTGTGGGTTTTACGATTATTTCGAACGGTTTTTAATGGATGCGAAACGGATAACGACGATTTGAGCTATTGGCTTTTAAAGGTACCACTTGGTTTATCCTTCACTGTTCTTAATGGATGTCGTTACTACCGTTCTTAGAGCTTTTGGCAGTTTCTTGGGACAACTGTTTGTATATAGGCTGTTAATTTAACATGAAATTAAATTCCTCGTCTTTTTCGTAACATCCAAGTAACGGCTAGGATTTTAAATGGCTGCGAGTTGTTGAAGAAAACCTGTAAATGTATGGATTGGTCATCTTCAGAGAGATTAAAGTGTCAATAACAGTTTCTTCTAAGATCTATACATACACAAAAACTGTTTTTTGCATTATTAAAATTCTAGTTCGGAATGTTCTTGCTTTCTAGATTTGACTTGAAAAGTAGATTTCCGTGTTTAAGCATTTCAAATTGAATATCTAATACCTCATAATTATTCTAATCTGAAATGCATATTTTCACTCTTCATGTGCGATTAATATTTCAAGGCATTATTTTGCAATGGCTTATAGTCTGAGTGTCTCAGGGTCCTCCATTAGGGCTCTACATTATTTCTTATGTGTTCAAGGTCGTAAAATTCACACCTCTTATGTACAAATATTATTCATTTCACTTCAAAGAAGCAAAATTTATTAAAAATATGGAAGTAATTTAGCATCCTACATGTTTTATCAGAAAATACACAAGTGTAACATAGAACACTTGCCAAATGGTCACATTACTAGGTTGAAACAAAAACCATGCATATACAGATCTCTATACTATTTACGTTAGTATTTTGAGCGTAGCCATACATAGAAAGGTTATTAATAAGCTTTATTCTCTATATATTTTATTCTAAATTCCCTATAATATAGAGTCAATTTGTTCTTAGGTGACTTGTATTTGTTGTTCCAGCATTCTAGTTTTTCTAGTTTATTTTAAATAGAAAGTTTTAGCCAGACTCTAATACAGGTGTCGATCATTTGAACTCTGCGTTTTAAGCGAGCTGTATCTGACACCTCATTTATTAAATGCATGTGAAGTTTCTATATGCACCTATTAATTATGTCCATTACATAACCAATTTGAAATGTTCCCAAACCTTTCATAGAGCATTCATTTTAGAAAATATCATGCAAGGCGAAGGAACACAAGGCTAAGGAACACATTGCTATTTCTACATTATGCAACCAATATTAAATTAAATCCGCATGGCTTTCGATTGCCATCTGAATATAAATCAAGATAATAATTAGGAAGACAACGAGCTGTTTATTCTTACCTGTTAATTAGAGCTGTAAAAAATTTGATGGATTGGAAACAAGCCACGCCTGTCGATGCAGTCCGATCCTAATTGTGTTCCTCTTAGTTTCTACCGATTATTAATTGATACGTCAGTTTCTTCGATGCATTTTTCATGGCTTTCAAGGTTGTAATGTTGCACCATCATTGGACTTAGAATTTGATCTTTGTCCGACCTTGTCTTCTTGTGAGGATATTATGCTCTGCTATAACGCTTCAAAACTGCAGGTAAATATTTACTGCTATTACAAACGTAAACAGCAACTGAAGTTGCACTATGACCATAAGAATACGCGTTTTTATTCACTAAATTCCAAATGCAGTTTCTTGCATAAACACTCAAATTATAGATTAAAAGCTAGAAACTGGAAATTATAAATAAATATAAGACAAAATAAAAACAGACATTGGAAATATATGTAGAAAGCGCAAACTTAAAATAACTTTAGATATTCTTAAAACACCTGCAGGTCTTTCATATTAGCACTAAACATTCGGAAAAATGCAGAAAACCAATTGTATACATTGCAAATTCTCAAATCTACAAAACCAACTATTTAATCTTATCTTCTGATTATTTTGAATCGAATTCCACAGCGATATTGAAATCTACAACACGGTTCAACTAACAGAGATTTATATAAAAACAGTTGAATATGATATGACTTACCAATGTCATAGATAATGGCATAAGTAAAGTAGCTCAAAATCTGAACGTGTGGAAACTCAATCGATAATATAGAAACACATTTAAACACAATTCTGAAATTAAACACCTAGAAAATCTTTAATTCTAATGCCGCTCTAACTTCTAACATTTTGAATTTCTGGTGGTTTGACAACTAAAACGAAAATAGTAAGTGCTTTTGTTACTACAAAAAAAGGGTAATTATTTACATCGATATACAATTCGCTATGAAATTTTAAAGGATATTGATCTCAAGTCTCAATATTATATTATCAGAGGCAATACTATAAGTACTTCGATATTATCTAGTTATATGTCGATAACTTGTTGCACAATAATAAAAGAGTGTCAGTTTGACAGGTTAAATAGTCCGACCGCGTCAGCGTTTGAGACGTATAACCTGTTCGACGTACGCATTGTATTCGATTTGATTATTTTTTGAGTAAATTTTAATATTAGGAACAAATAAATATTTTATTGGCAGCTCGATTTGTTTATATTAACCTAGCTGAAAGTCATCTCCATGAAAACGACATCACGTTGACAAAAGTTATGTATTGCGTTGCCTAGTGAAGTTACTATAGTATAATCAATTTTGTATAATCAGTTATAATATCACAAGAGCATCGAAAATAATCGATTATTTTCCGAGTAACGAGACGTAATCTGCGAAAAACCACGAGAGCGCAGCTCGAGTGGTATTTTAAGGATTACGTCGAGTTACGAGTGAAAAATAATCATTATTTTCGATTGCTCGAGTGGTATTCGTTACGATTATATAATGAATAGACCGATAATAATAAATTATTTTATTTCTTAGGTTGGCACTGTTTGTGTTAGTGGCACTGTTTATGTTGGTGGCACTGTAAGTCTATGTCAAATTCGACGTTATCAGGTTAGGTTTTGCGTCAGTTTGTGTCAAAACTGACGCAGAACCTAACCTACTAACCTCGAATTTGCAATAGACAGTTATTACATCATGGCTCTAGATTATTATTATCCACTATTTTTGCTTTGTTGGACCCACCGAAACACCGAAGTGATTATACCACGTCGTCAAGGGTATATCCGTTTATCTACACCTTGTAACTAAGTAAAATTCTCAATTACTATTGGCCAAATTTATAATGAGTTGTATAATCGAAATTATACAAGATAACTTAACTAAATCCAGCCTTCTGATTGGTTGAAATCTCTACGAAAAAAATAATCAATAAAATGAGGAGTAGCCTAATTTTAGACTTACAACTCTAAGCTCACTGCTCGCTATATCTGTATGTCTTTTCTTATTACCTGATCTGTTTCATTCATTTTCTGCATTTTCACACTGATTATTTACCGTACATTCTGTTCTGGAGTAGAGAGTGTATGTTTTGCTCGTAGCCTACTTATGTCAAAATTGGTGGAGGCGCTGAAAAATCAGTTTGTGTAATCGATATTTTGACATTTAATTAATTTAAAACTAATTTTCCAGAAAGATAATAGTTCGAACTACATTTTTATTCCTGTGTTACACAGCAGCCACTTAAAAATGTTTCCTAAGTTTTCTGTTACGTAGTCAATAAGCTATACACCTGCTCCATTATTCTGTTGAAGAATAGTCAGTCCTACCCTTCTAATTTATTTTTCTATCAGGAAAATTTATTAAATAACTTGCCTATATTCGTTTCTTCCAAAGTAAGTATATCTAAGGTTTCTGACAATGTGTTCTTCTATTGCATATGGATTGCGAACTAGTTTAAGTATAATCTCCCCTCCCTTTCAATGGGTTTGACCTGGCTCGCCTGAGTGTGTTTAAAATAGCATTTAAATCTATAGCCGATTTGCACATGTGCGTTCTTTGTTATTTGTTGTTATATATTTGTGCGCTATTAGAAGTTTTAAATGAGGGCCAATGTGTATGTGGGATTGTGGATTCCAAGACAATATACGTATGTGCATGGCACGTTGCTGTGCCGAAAACGGTCAGGTTTTGGTCAGTTTCAAGCTTGCAGCAGACGCCAACGTGTTTTGGCAAGCGAGGTGTGCCGAGTGCCAGTTTAAGGGGGAGTTCCTACGTTTCCTGGAGAAATTGGAGAGCATAGGAGCATTGTGATATCAGCTGGTTACCTACACAGAGGATAGCGAAGTCCTGCAGGCATTGCAATTTGGCGATTTTGATAGCAGGAAGCCAATAATAGAGGCAGCGTCATCAAGTGACGTAATAGCGAGGGCATCGCCGGGAATCCAGCGATGCAGGCTTGTAGGTGGTTAAGCAGCATGTTTTCTAGTGTTCGCTGCACTCTGAGTTTGAGCATATTCACAGTCAACTGTCAGCACAAAGGTGTCATTTGAAGCAGCTGTCTGAGAGTGAATTAATGTCATGGTTCTGTGCACACTGGACTTGAGCATCTCCGTAGCAGAAACCGCTGTCGGAGGTGTACGTTAATTATGTTTAATATAAATGTGCAATAGAAAAAATTTCTTGGGGCGTGATTTAAAATTATTATGTGTATAAATGTAGGGTAGACAGAAGTGATGCAGTATTTAACATTAGTAGTAGTCAGCGTTGTCCTTAAGGGGAAATATGTGTCGTTAATTTCTATGTAAACAAATTGGCTTTTATACGAGTAGATTTTTGGAGCTAACATTTTCAGATTCTCACGAGTTAGTTTCAACAGAGGCATTCCTTAACCACAAACTGAGGTAATTAGAATAAGAAATTGAGCTAGTTGAGCTAGTGGGTAAAATTAATTTATAAAAACGGTAGAGCTTCAAACCGTAGTATTACAATTACCACAACGATGAAGCTTGACCTGACAGCGGAACATTAATAGTGGCGTTGGAGACGTTGGAGTTACATTCCATTATATTGAATAAAATTGTTTTGATGAAATAAAAAATCGCTTAAAAATTCCCTATGAACCGGAAGAATGGTAGATGTAAAATGAAAGGTTATGGGAGATATTGGATAGTAGACACTTGAAACAGGCAGCTGTGACGCGAGTTGGTGTATTAGAGTAAACAAATCAACAATTTTACTTGATGACTTAAGCAAGACGAAGGTATTTTCTGACTTGGTTGCAAGGCTGCTTATATTGGTGAAGAGGCTTTGTCGGCATCAAATTTTACAAAACACTAAACTCTTATCGAAAAAGAGAAACTTTTACAAAAGTCATCACTGGTACCGAGAACTGAGTAAATTATTAAATGCCTCCTCCCTAACAAGAGCGAATGCAATAAACATAAAATGATTGCCCTTCGAAACTGAACAAAGAACACATCCTACTTAGAGTTTGTAGAAAACAAGTGTAATACAAAGGAGAAGACTATAGGCAATAATAAAAACCCTACACACGGCCATGATTCTACAGACGAAATCTGATAGGTCCGATTGAAAATTCCCTTCGTCACTGCAGTTGGCGCACACAAAGAATAAATTTGATGTTGCGTTCCAAATCTTCAGCTAGCCAGCGATAGCCGAGAAAAGAGGTTTGTGTGTGTTTGTAAGCGTCATTGTTCCGTGAATGTTGTTGTATACCGTTGCTTACCGTATCAATTTTGGCAAACTATGACCTTTGAAGGATATATCCAGCTTCCCGAAGGGTGGCTTACGCATCTGAAATTCCTAACTTGTCTCGTCTGAGTATTGCGGAATTTTATATCAATCTCAGGTTGAATAGTTTTAATGGAACTCTCGCACCATGCCGCTATATATAGTTTCATAGCCATCCTGTAAAGCAACGCTCGTCGCCGACGAAGCTCTAGAAAAAATAATTTGACTACCGCTGTCCATCGTTTAATCACAAACCGACGCAGCCGTACAAGGCCTCCAGTCACATCGAATTCGCCCGTCGACCTCTCCTTGAAGCTATCTATTTCTTATTTGCTCGAATCCCAGCTGCTTGGTATAGCACCCCGTTACCCAGCCATTATCGTGACGACCAGAGTCCCGGTAAGCGCCGTCTTGGTTTTGGAATCTGATCGTCGTTAAATATGAACCGCACCCAGCTAAATTAAATATTTATTATTTAGTATTGCAGGAGTGATTCCCAATATGTACCGAAGCTAAGATTTTGCATGCGCAAATTACCGCCAATTTTTTTTTGTATTTCAATAAGTAACGCCTTTAGAGCTCTGCACCATGTATCAATATTGTTTTCCCCGGTGATTTGTTTCCCAGGCTACCACATGTAAAGGTTTTGCATATCGCGCGAGGTGACCACGAAAACCAGGTAGAATTCTTAGGAATTGTTTTGGCGGCCCTTCTTGGTTCAAGTGGCAGCTGCAAGGCTTAAATGTGAATAATTATGAATATTATATTATGAGTTAAAATTTACCGTACAATTTTCAATTCTAAAGCACGAAACTATATCAAGCATCACAAAACAACATAGGTTCAAACCTGGGACCTGAGCATGCACACTTCCCATCGTCGAGAGAAAAATTTTCTTTTAGAATTTCCGCATTACATTACCGGCCACCAGGTGGGTTCCCATATCTTTCCCAGCACTACTGCCAAGACTTCTAAAGGAATAGAGTTTATCGTCCGCATATGTCAATAATTTTCGCTATTGTTTTTATCGTATTAATCTTTTACTAGAATGATGAAATTTTCCAAAATATGTGTTATTTACAGAAAAATTCAACCATCTTCCACAGCTCTACAGTTTTGCATACGCGCAACACTACAGTTGATAAACGTAATAGACATTATATAATTGTCAACTGACATAAGTAAGCAACATTAATGTTAATTGAAATTATGTAAATCCAAAGCAATGATATTAATTTATCATGAAATATGGGGCGTGGATTCCCCGCTATAAAACAATGAAGTCGTAAATACCAGCCGTCAATGAAATTATTTATCTCGACAATTACGATTATGCACGCCCTCAGCTACGATTTAAGTACACTCGGATAGAGCGGTCAGCTAAGGTGTAAATTATCAGTATTTCAGCACTTAATTGTTGCGAGCTGCGTTTGCAATTAACCTATGTCTCTAGCAAGTTAGTCGTATCCATTTTTGCCCGCTGCCTACGACAAATCGGCGATATTCATAAATAACTCGGCACCTGTTGCGTGGCACAGATTCACACGTGCGTCGGAGTAACCACGTGTGAAATTTCCTGCAGTCATGCGAGATCGCATCAACATATACGGTGGGTGTTGACGTTTATTGGGAAGACTTGCGATGGTTGTTACTGATGTATTGGTTTCGATTACGACTGCTTTACTGCTTTGGGAGGTCTGTGCGGGCGCTAGTGAAATATATAACTTTCCGTGTGTAATTTTTTAATGACAAGAAAATTATTGGTCAAGAATTTTTACGCCAGCTCAAGAATACTGTGAAATTTCGACGAAATTAGTTTTTATTAAATTCCGAAAAAATAAGTTGGCACACTTATGGAGAGCAACGCAAAGAAGCAAACAAAACTGAATATTTCTCACGGTGTCAGAGCCACGGTAAAACAACCAATTTACCGAAAAATTTACCCCCATAGTGTAAAAACTGCAAAATACTTTCATGTTCATCTACGATCTACCAGGGCCGGCGTCACACTTTTAGGCCGAGTGGGTAGTAAGAAGGGGGGGGGAGTTCCAAGTGATTTTTCACAATACACTCATATGAAGGGATGAGGGCTACAGGGTTATGATCAAAAATTGATAAATATATACTTTGAGATGTCACAAAGTTCAATTTATTTGCTTTCGTTTAAAGATACAAATTAATCATTTTCGTAGGGCGATACAAAACGTTTGTTTTCTATTACGAACAATAAATTCATCCATTATAGTTTCTAAATCGAGCACATCAACCAAATCCGGGTAGGAACAAGGGCGTAGCCAGGGGTGGTGCTGATGACTAACAGAGGCTTCTTTAACCTACTATCTGTTACATTCTTATAAACCTTTCCCCCTGGTTCGGTACCCCCCAAAATAAAATCCTGGCTACGCCCTTGGGTAGGAATGCAAAATAGTAACGTGGTATCACTACCTCTGGCTGTAGTTCCGAATAGGACCCACCCCCAATTTCAAATTTTAGGTTTTGTTCGAAAGTTTCGAGTGGGTAATTACCCACACGGATATTTTAGAGTGGGTAATACTACCCATACTACCCACGTCAACCGCCGGCCCTGCGATCTACAAGTAGGAGTGGCACTATTAAAACCACTTCCATTTAATTCTACCTTAAATGTACTGTACAATGAGCTGTCATATCACAGCCTAATTGATTAACAACAAACCGTATTTCTCTTTAGCATTAAGAACAGTACTTAAAATCCTTTTCGTGGAAAATTTTGCTAAAAATTCATTATGCTTTGCCTTACATGAGACAGCCGGTAAAAAATGTAAATTGAAACATTATATTAAACCCGAATTACATCTCACAAAACTGCACACGATGCTACTCAAGGCCATGGAATCGTATTTTGTAATGTTTACAGCTTTTTTATAAGAGAAATGTCAAGTATATCACTTTAACGACCAATTATTAAATAATCAAATATTCATAACCGTGGGCATTGTAATGCAGGCTTAAAAATGACGGCGTTGCCGCCATAAAGTAGTTATTGTAAGATTAATAGCTCCAATAAAACACAGCCTCTAAATAGCCAGCTTTATGTCCAGCAATGCCGCCATTAGTGAATTGATAAAAAATTGTTATACTGAAATGGATAGTCGATAACTAGCCGGAAATGCTCGGTGGCATGCGCTAGAGTTTACTTGCACATGGAGCAATAAACAGCGCTAATGGTCGTTAATTTGATATAAGCGAACAGATGAGCCAGCCAAGATAGTAAATAGGTGAATATTCTCATAACTCTTCCTCAAACAATTCCGACAGTGTTTTGCAGATAACGAGCGACGGCAATAATGCACTACGAATTCAGTATAAAAGTGGGCAAATAAGTTTGCCATATTTACATACTATCCAGTATGTATATTAGAATGAGTAAAAGCCTACAATTTAAGCACTCAAAAATTGTGATTTAAAATCGACGAAAATATGTAATAAATATTTATTCTCCTAAATAGCTAAACAACAAAATAACACCGTACAACAAAAGCGCTGCAACCTGCACGCCGTATTGTATTGGAACCCCGTCTTGCATAAATCATGAACTACATTTAAAACCACATGTTCAGTATGACAGTCAGAAATAAGGAACTGAATATTATTAAAGCTGTATAGTTAAAGAATCGCTTAAACAAATTTAAAACAATTTAAACCAAAGCTACACTAAGTTGCAGTATGAAGCTTAAAGGCTTTATTTTATTTTCGCAATGCTGAATATTTTTTTAACCTGTTTCATATCTTGCAACGTGTTAAACCAGATTGAGAATTGACGCCGCTACTTCTTTTTATGCACATAGGGTCGGCAATTCATCTCGTCAAACATCTTCTAGGGCAAAGATTTTAGGCGAAGAGTAAATCTCCAGTTGGCTAGGGATCGTTAAGGAAAGAATTTATGCGTGATGTGAGCGTTATCGCTCCGTTCATGCAGCTGTTTGGGGAAGCATTACCTTGCCAATTTTGGAAAATTATGAACTTTGTTCCACATTTATACTTAAATGTCCAACTTGACATTTGATTTTTAACTGACTTATTGCTGCGTTCATCAATTAGGACCTCTACCATAGCCACCCCACTCACAGACTTTGTGATCACCCATTATATTATTCTATGCTGTTTATAAGTAATTTCCAAAGTTCTCTATATTAGGCACGTTTTACTGCCTCAGATAAAGGTATCGTCTATTAATTCTATATCGACGATCTGTATTGAAACGCAGCCCTGGAAAAACTTCTCGTTTATTCGACAAGCCGACACATCCCTGAAAGATCTCCCGTTATATCGCGTGTAGAACGACGCCAATTCACCCGTCGCCATTCTTGGAGCTGTTGATGATTGTTTCACGTGTCGGATGCCAGCCATGACTTACAGTTTCGACCCCAAACTTTTCATCTCCCATCTCCGGTCGGCCCCGCTGATTGGCCGCCTCCGGTCCCCATTGCACTCAGCTAAGTTGAACCTGTTTTATTGTATGTGTGATTTACCGCATAGCTGGAATATGTTGTCTGTATAAATACCCGCCAATCTTATATGTGCCTTATACGTAAGTTTACAGTAGTACAATACGTTTTGGGGCGAACACGGATTTTGCTTTTCGCGCGACATAACGTCACGAACAAGTAGAAAAGAATTCTTTGGAATTATTTTGTTACAATTGTTATTGAGGTTCTAGCGTTTCAGCTCTGGGGCCCGCCTAAATATATTTTTATGCAGGCTACCTTAATAGAATTCCGAAATTTATTGTAGGATTTTCACTTGTGGAACCAAGATCAATTCCGCATATTCTTGGGAGTAAGATAAGCTTTCAGATATGAAACAAGCTACACTTACATACTCTCCATCGCAGAGAGGGGCATTTCTTGATAGGAATTTGGCTATTTATTTAGTCGTTTATTTTGAGAAACATTGGGAACCAGGAGATTTTTCGATAATCTCTATTGAATATAGGTTCAACAGCTTTTCAAAATTGTGTTCTGTATGTTTTTCAGGAGCTCGGATTAGAAAATGTTTTTTTAAACTTGTACGGTCTGGAAATTATCAAGATTAGTTTATAATCAGTTTACAATCAGTTTACAATCAGTTTACAATCGTCTAGAAAACTGTTTAGGAAGCTAACACAAAATATTTTAGCTATTTTACATTATTTCAGCTGAAGTTTATATATTACTAAAACGGCAGGTTAGCAATCACTCATTTACAATTACTGTTTCAACAAAATAACTAACTACATACTTATACAAATTAATAAACACTAAGAATTAGTTATAATATAATTCATTACCTTATAGTTACATAATCTAAATTTCAAAAATAATTTTCGAAAGTCAAATATCAAACCAGGAGCCGCAAATTTACTGCAACTAAATATCAAATGTAGGCATAAATTAGAAGTTTACAAGAATATTCAAAATGTTTACCACCCTCTTGAAGGCAAAGCTGAACTTTTCTTTGAATACTGTAAAAGACACTTTGTAAGAGGTTTGCTAAATTAATTAGTTCTTCACACTGAGTTCTTATTCCAATTTTCAGATCTTATTAATGAATGTTTTTTGAAAATTTCATCTGCTACACAAAGAAGTTTACAGGAATTAAATTACGCCCTCATCAAAAATTCATCAGGGGGTGCGTCAGGGGTGGCACCATCTTGTTGAAAGAATCTATTTTAGGGTTCGTCGTCATGTAATTCTTAAAAAACGGTGAAGAATTGCACAATATCTATAAGTTTTAACTCCACGGCAACAGTGCGGATTTTCGACTTGCTACAGTTTCATATTTTGTGACTTCAGATAACGACAAGGGAGAACTCATGATTAATCTTATTATGTTCATTTTATCCCACGTGCAATTTTTGGGCGCAGAGTCGAAATGCTGGCGGCGAAGCTAACCACCACGACGTGGGTAAAAAGAAATGAAGCAAGCCGTCTTAAGTTGCTAACAACTGGAAGCTAATTTATCGGTCTTAGCGACATATCGATTGATCCCGGATTAATTACGAGCTTCCACAATGCTTGAATTTTCGCTCTCGCTCCTTGCAAATATCGTAACCTCCACGCTTCCCTCACAGCTAGTATCCCAAACATTCATTTATCCACATGGAATATTTATGACGCTGTTATCCGCCTAACGCAGTTTGAGCCTTTCCCCTTCTGTGAAGACTAAACGCCATCTGGACACTTTGCCTAATTTGCGGTCAGTCTATCAACATTACTCCCCTTAGAATGTACTGCCGTGATGTCACCTTTTAGGGAATTCCCCCCGTAGCAATAGCTTCATGACGAGCTAGTCCCGGCTACCCACTACTGCGTGTCGAATATAGCGTACAAAGCTATATCTTGTTTATTTTCACTATAAAGCAAAAGTGCAGTAGCGTTTTCAGGTCTCATACGAACTCCCAAGTATATTAAGACAAAGGTAGGTTTACTTCAAACAGACAACACGTCCATCTCCAGAAGCCCAGAACCAAATTAACTCATGGTGGGACCTGGTCAACATACCCTAGGCTAATGGCTTATTTTACTCTACTGATTTGACTTATACACGTAAACACCAGCACTTTTAGAGTAAGACCCTACCCACTTCTCACTACAGCTAGTCATCAGCACCTGTCTAGTACATATTGTAAATGGGTTTGTCCGTGTATAAATTTGATACGAAAATTCTATCTAAAATATACATGTTGTTACCTACAAAATTTATTAATTAGAAATTAGTGATTGTACTTCCAAATTTGGGGAAAATAAATACATTTTTACCAGTAAGTGTTAATTTAACGTTTTACTGAGAGATTATGTGCGTGGTAGAAAGGCTGTAACTAAATAAAAGTAAAAAAATATAACGCTCACCAAACACAAGAAAAGTGACCGACACACAGTGGTCATCTACAGACAGCATGGCCGTATCTGCGAGGCACCTTGAAAGATAGAACCTTTAGGATACCACACAGAAGAAGCTGGTATCCCGTTTCCACGCCTGAAGCTGAAAGTATTTTGACGCAAAGGAGGTCCATAGACTATGCTGTTATCGGACAGCATTGAGCCTGAAGAAAGTGCCGCTTCAACGAAGACAACCATCCAACTCCGCTCACCCAGTGCAGGCATCGCCAGGGACCACCTGCGGATCACTCTGGGGACTCATGTGAGCAAGATGGAACCTACAGAAAGGTGGTCAACTTTGTTGGAAAGCAATGCAAGTTAGTATTCATATGAATCTAAGCAAATATATCGTTTACCTGTGAATTATTGTTTCGCCGAAGTGAGGTTAAGAAAAAAACATCTTCTAAGAACTGTATTACCGGCACGCTCATAATTAAATGTAAAATTTAAATTTGAAAATAAGATTAACGGATTATAATTTATGCATGAACCTACTTCATATAAAAGCCATTGTATCTAAACTAAAATAAGCTGAGCTAGTTAGAAATAGTAATATAATTGCACAGTAAATAATTCATGGGCACAAAAAACATTTGGCATTATAAAATAAATTTTTCAATAGTGTAGGGCTAATTATTATTAAAGTGCAAAACATAGATCATTACATAAATAAATGCATTCTAAGTGGAGCTAATAATAAAAGCTAATACCACTTCAATATAATATACGTAGATGACTGAATGATTAAATATGTAAGTGATTGTGAGGAAATTATAACAGTTTAAATTTTTTGTATGTAACACGAGTTATATTGACAGACTTAGGGCATGTGAACTACAAATTTATGTTAAGTCAAATGTCTTAGCCATATAATAACATAAAATACATTTTTCTTTCTGTGCATAGCCTACCCAAATTACAAACAAAATCACACTTTATGTACAATTAGCTTCAAACAGAACAAGCTACGTCACAACCCATTTTACTCGTTTCGAAACAAAATTCCCAAAGGTTTGATTAATTTCGCTCAAAGTCGTAATCCGTAGAATGCCACTCTGCCGAAAGCATCCATATTAGGCGAAGAATCCCAGTCGATTGAAAAATATCTTCCTCCATAGAATCCGTGACCGAGCCTGTTTTCATAGCTTCGCGTTCGAAAGAAGTCCGGCCGTTTCGAAAGATTTCTTCGGTAAATTTGCGTTGACGAATGGTTTGGCGTCTGTGAGGCACAGCTCAAAGATTGCACCTCGGGTACATTCATCATCGACCTTGTGCAATAATGGAAGGAGGGATAATTGACTTTTTCGATAAAAATGTGTGGATAATTACAAGGGCATTGCATGCAGCCGGACTGTAATGGGCTGTAAGAGCCGAATACAATTAAAATGTTTGAAATTCATGTGTGGAAATAATTAGCCTCTAAAACTATGTTCTGCGTCGTAATTATGTATCTATTAGGTCTGTTTCGGAGGTGCCTATATGAGTTATGGTCTCCTGGAGCTAAAGTATATATTAGATATAGCTGTAATAAAAATAAAATCATAGAGAATAATTACTATTCCTGAGTGTTTTATTGAAATAGAAGTATGAAAACATTTAAGTTATACAAATGATATTTTAAAGCAGTGCTATCAACGGAAACCATATGACCACCAAGAACGCACAGAAGCAGAAACAGAAAAGTATTCCTCATATTAAATGGTCGCAGTCTGAATTTTATGCAGAATTTCCGGACGGACAGAAGTTAATTTTGAACGCTTAAGAAAATCTATTTTGCGTTTTCACCTGTTCCTTCTAATATAGATACCTTCTACCAGTAGCCTTTGATATATAGTCACAATATATAATTAACACTGCTTTTGTTTAAAGTTTCGTAAAATTTTCTCCCTACACGGTTTTCAGTTGAACGCTCCATTTAATGCCTCCCTATGATTATCACCTCAAAGTTCAATAAGCCGAGGTTATCCATTTAAAAACAGTTATTGTCGCCAGCGTTACGACCAACAATATAAACTCAACTAAAATCAATCAAAAAGTGCTAATATTAAGGAATATTTTCTAGAGAACGATCACATTCTATCAAGTGTATCTATTAAGTGGCAATATAACGATATTGCTGGCCAGTGACCTGATCCAAATTCAATCTACCGAATTAATTCGAACAAAATAGTATATTATGTATCAAGTTTTATAAACGTCATTTTAGTCACGAGTTTTATTAATCACGAGCGAAGCGCAGCGGAGCGAGTGTTTAATAAAATGAGTGACTAATAAGTTTATAAAACGAGTTGCATACTATACTTTTTCTAGGACCACAAATTTAGTGAATATAACACCATATTATTTCATTAAAATTTTGACATTTATTATATTAGGTTAAATTATGCTTAACAAACGTCAAAGTGACGGTTGAAAACTAACTTGATTTTAGTTTTGGCTGTGGCTAATAAAGCAAATACTATTTGAACCTAACTTCACCCCATGACTAAAACATCGTTCCCAACTTCAGCTCATGACTAAGAGGCTTTTTAGTCATAGGTTATGAAGGCATGATTAAAAGGTCACTTAGCGACGTGAATGTTAGTATGTTAAATGGCATTTTAGTTACAGGAGTAGAAAAAGACAATTATATGTAAATTGCAAAGTTTTTATATGAGTATCAATTAAAAGTTTCTAAAATTACCGAAAAATTATAGGGTGGCAATAGAGTCATCAGTCATCACTTGAAACAATTCAGTTTCATGTGGTAATAAACATCACAGTAATGTTCGATTTCTGTGTATCGTTTTTTCTCGATAGTCAAAACATTGTTCAATTCGTCGTAAATACCTGTGTCAAAGTTTGAAACAATATTACTGACTTTTCGACACCATACGTAATGAGGTAAGCTAAATTAAAATCCATAGTTTTCCTGCATCATATTTATACTAGGTAAGTTTTTTAAAACGTTACAAGGCGATATCTTGAAAACCGCTTCAAATATTTTGATGAAATTTTGGTGGGTTTTTTTAAAGTGCTATATGCGATATCCCGAGACGGGTTTAGAATATTTTGATGAAATTTTGGTGAGGTAGTAGGGAGATGGGGGGACATATTCAAACATATTTTTGACATTAACCCCCTCTCTCTGTTTTGAGGGATGGGGGATAACTTTGGAATTTTAAATAGGATGATGTACACTTGTTTGTAAAATTCGAATCTACGTAAAAAATTACGTATGAGTACAAACATTTTTTTGATTTGGTTATGGTTACGGATTTATGACTCATTAGGTTATAAAATAAAAAATATTTACCATTTACTTTCAACTTATTTATCGTCTGTCATGCTTGGGAATTGGTTCAAAATGTCCCCATTCAACTTCCAAACACTTACTCACTTTTTTCTAAATAAATTTTGTACCGGCTGTAACATTTCAGGCGCCACTAATAAGCAGGCAAAGCGGATTCGATCAGGCAAAGCGGATTCGACCAAGAGAAATAGAAAAAATGTACTCAAACGTAGTTTTTTAGGTAGATTCGAATTTTATAAACAAAAGTACATCATCCTATTTAAAATTCCAAAGTTACCACCCACCCCTCAAAACAGAAAGAGAGGGAATAAATGTCAAAAATATGTTTAAATGTGTCCCCCCATCTCCCTACTACCTCACCAAAATTTCATCAAAATATTTTAAACCCTTCACGGGATATCGCCTATAGCACTTTAAAAAACTCACCTAGTATATACAATTTTTTTCAGAAATCCTTAGCATCTTAGAAAGAAATCTCTAAAGGGGTTTACACGGAATTTCCCTCACAAATCCAGTCGTACAATAGGTGGAAATATATTAAATTTGCTAATAATGCTGAAACAATAAAAGGAAACGCATAGCGCATTACGTCAATTTTCAAATGAAAAAGTATTGTGGCCGGTGGCATTCGAACTTACGCTTCGACGCGAACACCGATTGCCAGATGCTTTAACTTCTCGGCCATGAGACCTCTCGTACAATAGGTGGAAATATACTAAATTTGCTAATAATGCTGAAACAATAAAAGGAAACACCTAATAAAGCGCATTACATCAATTTACAAATTAAAAAAACAACATTGTGACCGGTGTGATTGGAACTTCCACTCCGACGCGAACTGCGATTGCTAGCCAGATGCTTTAACCTCTCGGCATGAGACCTCACGTACGATATTCGCTTACGACTGCGGTATAAATGACGCAGTGACGACAGGACCGAAGCACCATGTTCCTGTGGGGTCCAAAATATGCTCATTTTCGTCAAGGGTATACACCTAAGCTATGTGCAAAGTATTACTTTTATTTTGTTATCATAAAAAAGTCTCCGTTGGCTACTTTCTCAAAACCAATACACACTGTGACTACTTGGATACAATTGCCGGCCGACTAGTTAGTTTCGGAGACGGTGTGTACAATTATTTAAGTACTCAAATGGGCGCTAACAGATTTTTATCAAATAACAGCAAGTATATCCAGAAATTCAAAACGAGAATACCTAAACTCAGGTAGCACAATAAATCCGAAAGAGGAGCTCAACTCAAGTATAGGTCGCAGTAACAAATAAAGCCAGAATGCAAATACCACATTATAATCATAATAGTAATTTACAGTAGAAGTCCGTTAGGATAGCGTTTACTGCCGAGCCAGAGAGTTTGTGAGACGAGCTCGAAGAGCGAGTCGAATAATACTGGCGAGGCAGTAAAGACCCTAACGGAGGTGTATTGTACAATAGTTTTTGTAATCCCTACGTACAATTCGGTCATACCTATCTTTTTGTAATTTATTTTCATCAAAACGCTAGATTTGTGAAATAACGTTTTAGAATGATTGCGTAGAACGTTGTAACAGTTGTTCATAAATGTCATTTTTCTTCAAACGGCAGTAAAATATGGCATTATACTGCTGGATTGATGATACTAAACTGTCACTTTATTGCCAAGCGGCAGATAATATTATCTGACGCTGACGAGATCAAGTAATTTTCTTCGAATTTTGTTCACAAAGTTGTAAATAATTTGTTATAAAAACGTTTGAAGAAAAAATACTATATGTTATTCGGAGCAAAAGTATCTTTATGTGGCTCGGCTGTACTTACCCGTCCAGCCTCGCCACATAAAATATAACTTTTGCTCCTAATAACATAATATACTATTATTTCCAATTTTGTGTATGTTTGCAAGCAGTTTTAAGTTGTAACCAGCTCGTAACTTATGGCATCTGTAAAAAATGATGAAGATATTCCTAAAGACGTTAAGATTGTGAATGAGCAAGTTATTTTAGCCTATGTTCAGCAGTTATAGCAGTCTTTTGCGCCTTTTTCTATGTGGATTTGAAGGCTTGTTTGATGCTGAATTGTCAAAGTGACGTTTGTCACACAATTTAGCAGGCCGTGGTCTTTACGGACACTTACTACACTTACACAGTAGTAAAAAGTCCTTAAGGAAATGTTTAACAAGCAGATATTACAAAAATAGTATATTACATACCGAGGTGGGAAGTGTTTCATTCCTGTCGTTAGTAGTTAACCGAGACGCGCAGCGTCGAGGTTAACTTTATCTCGAGACAGGAATGAAACTTTTCACCGTGGTATGTATACTATTTTATTCGCAATCATCTAATTTTAAAAATCACTACAATTGAATTCTGAATAATAGATATCTTGATGTAGCAAATATTTTTGTTACCATGAAAACAACCCACTCAATATTTTTGTTACCATGAAAACAACCCAGTCTTCAGGTATGTAACATTTTTCGGGGTATGTAATAATTTCCCGGCTAGTTTCAGTAATCATTTAGTCCACAGCTGTTGACATGTCATGAAATTGACTCATTACAATGTGATTGCGAATAAATATAATTACAGCATATAAACACAATGTAAACACTATATTAACATAGTTAGAATTCGCAGGTTAACATACGTTAACAACCATGATTATTAGGTTATAAATACGAGGTACCTCAATCAAAAGCTTACAAACTGGTAAATACTTAGAAATTCACAAATTAGTAATAAGATGTTATTGCACACATTAAAAATAGACGTAACGGCAAGTTACAGCGATGGCTAATTCTTATCTTGGAAGGAACCGCTTTTCCTGCTCCAGATGTGGTGAGCTCTCAAGGTCAGATCGGGGATCCGTACTTCTACATGCCTGAGCAGCTCGAGCGCCAAAACACTGAACGCCCAGGGAAGATAAACGCATGTTGCAGGAGCTAAACGGGCCACGATAGCAAAGGTCCCAAATTACAAACTCTATGCGGCCTTCCGCATCTCGCACGTGGTACTCTGAAATCCTCGCTCTAATGGCCTCTCCGGTAACTGACTACTATAAGGGGGCAAAAGAGTCCATGATAGAATACCAGAGAAATTACATAAGCTTGATGAAAGCTTCCTACTTACCCTATGATGTTATGAACACATGCAAAGAAATCAGTAGCGTAGACTAAACGAAACCGCCGAAGGGCGCGGGCAACCAATGCACAAAATCAAACTGCATGCCTAAAATAATTCACAAAGCACCAATACTGAACGCTTAATCTGGCTTCATGCTGCTACGAGGCAGCCGGGAAAGAGACGTCAAGCTAACAATTGCAGGCTTATAATACTTTGCGCCGTCATGCCAAGAAGTAGGCGTGGCCTAAGCGCGCGAAATACAAACTCAGTCGCGTAGATAAACTCAAATAAATGAGCCAGCAAATCGTAACAATTTGACTAATAGTTCTTGAGATAACGCAAAAATAGACAGATTTTTTAAGGTGCTCACCCTGTATATATTTGAACGGAAGTCATATAATCCGCATGCAAAATATCATCTTCCCCGACACTACGTTTTTGAGCTATACCGCCAATAGACAGGCGGACATACGGAATTGAGAAACCAAGCGTTTCGTCATCTAGGGACCCTGAAACGTGAAGATTTGACGCAGTCTATGAAGGAGATTTTTCCACGATTACAATATTTCTTTCTTTTTTAGAAGAGAGAAGTAAAAATGAGGACGGGTTATAATGTTGTCACTCTCGATTTTCGATCGGGATGAAATAATTTCAGAAGAAATTTGCAACGACTTTTTGCCTAAATCAGAGTGATAAAACGTTTTTTATTGCAGTTCAACAATTTGCTTATATGGTTCCATAGACGCCATCGATAGTCTGTGAGGTTGAAAGACAACCCGGTTCCTATTTTTGGTGGACTTAAATCTTCACTGGCTGAAGTTTCTTCTTGCTTCTGAATACTACATTTTCACTTCTTACAAAACTTCACGTGTCAATGCGGTTCTTTGAATGACAATGATGTTATATTCATGGTCTGTGTTAAAAAAATAATCGAAAATGATCAATACTAATTAAATATCAACAGCACAACCTAACTCAGAACTGCCTAAAATGTGCAACAATAAATAAAAACACGCCATAAAGAGTGGAACTGCAGCAATCGTCGTATTAGGGCATACGAGCAGGTCAACATTCCCATGGGCGCACTCAAATCATAACTCCCATTAGCAAAGCAAAAAATCCCACTGCGTCCACTCTGCGAGCAGCAAGAAGATCCCATTATACAGCGAGCACTTGAAATAAGAATTTGCAATGTACATCACGTGCATTCCCGGTGTCCACCTGGCCAGCGTGCATGCAGGCAATAGCAAAGAGAGGTACAAAAGGATAATGGGAATCGGTGAATGAAGCTAAAGGGGTTCATTACTGTAAACAAAAAGCGAGTAATTGATTATTGGCGTATTGCAGACAAACCAGTTTCGATGCAGAATTTGCAGGTCCATTGTTGAACTTTGCGGCTGCATCTTGCATCAAGGACACGCGGTGACATTTGCGTGGAATACCTCACTTGTCCATGTCGTTGCGCAACAGATTAGACCAGGTTATGTGAAAATGCAATCTTCCATCTGCATTCCGCCGACCACGTGGGCGTTAGTTTATACAAGAACCTCTTTATAATGGGCTCATAAGAATATCACTGCCGCATTCGGTGTGGTCTTTCTGTTCGCGGCTATCTCCTCTCATTAGCGCAAATTAATTGAAAATTATCGCTTCCTTTAAGCTATTTCATAATAGCTAAGATAGTTTAAAGAAATAACACAGTATGCAGTAATTTTAATAACTGCAATTCAGTTGTCACTTGTAATCTCCAAGGGAATCGTCTGTCTCATTTGCTACCTCGAGCAGACCCTCTGGAAGTTGCGAAATTTCAGAACAATGCCAAATCAAGTACAATGTCTAGATGTCAGGGCAAACTGTTAAGTAATCAACATAACCATGAAAAGACCAGTGAACTAACTTGTTGTTAACAGGTACTTGCCAGTATTTTAAAAGTACTGTTCATGTACGGGTAGTAAATGAAGTAAAGCACACTTAAGTTATTTACAAAAGCACCTGCCCATGTGATCGAGTTGTCCATGGTCCACTGATTTGGTAAGCTATGTACCTACCAAATTTAAGATTTATACTTACTTCAGTTGCGAAGACAATTTTATTAGATGTGTATTTTCTGCAGCTTGTAACATAAAAATAGCTAGGGATATATTGTGCGACTTTAACACGAGAATTGCTCTAACGGCGGGTGCCCGAAATTTGTAAAATTTCGAGGCTATCAGCTTTCACAGCACTTTTGCCGAGCCGTTGAAGAGATCAACATGCATTTTTGCGGTACTCAAATGTTTCTGTGATAGTAATATTTTACGCCCCCTAATCTATTATTTCAAATATTAGAAACCGACCAACCGGTAAGAATAATTTTGTTGTTTTTTTTGATTCACTAATTAGTGGCGAAACAGACTTCTAGTTTTGGGTCAAAATTTCAAGCCACGTTGGAAATCAATCGAACCTCTGCTACCTATACAGGAGGCATCTTAATGGCCATTATTTAAATTAAAACAAAGGTGCTGGATGATCCGAAAAGTACCTATATACCTACCTATCGGGAGGACCGGATCCATCTAATCGTAGAGCAATTCAAGTGCAAGGACAGATAAGTTTCAACGTTGATTATTTAACCGTTAACGTCATATTTCGTGTTAATAAGCTATGGTTAAAAAATCGCTATTATTATAAAACCAAAGTTTTCTTGACAACGATCATATTAATTTCAATTTACCCCTCAACCTGATTTTTTATTTAACGTACTACCTGCGTCTGCAAAGTTAGCTACCGTGGCATATAAAACAAATTATTTTGGTATTGCATTAAAATGGCGCCCAACGTGGGGCCGCGTTGAAAGATAAATTGAAATAAAAATTATAGATTTATATATATTACATTTTGCACTTATTGTTAACTTATTCGACTAGTTTTTCGAAACTTAAATTATTTTGCAGTGGCATATAAAACACATAATTTTGGTGTTACAAGCTTGGCATTAGGAGTAAATAATACTGAAACGCGACCCGTCATATCTTCAAAAGAAGGTACTCTCCAACCAAGGCACGTGAAGATAACATAATAAGGGTAAAAACTGACCCCGTAATTTAGGTTTCGCCGAAAATTCAGCGACCAACCAAAATATATTTATCGAACATGAACGCAATTACATTTCTACAAAGATGCAATTGTCTTCACATTAAATTATCTACTAGTTGGGAGTGGTGCAATTGTCCAGAAGATCGGCACCCTAAATTCTGAATGAAGATTAAATGCCTTTGCAAGTGCTTCATTCCCACGCAAATTGGAATTGCTTCAACGCAATCACAAGAACTTTTTGCTTTATTAACTAATGGTGAATGAGACAGGTCTCTATTACTTCAAGCCATAATCCAACACACAAGGCATAACATGGATGAACTCTCCACCTCCACACAAGTTCAAACTATTTACACGGAAGCTTCACCTGGCTCGCTTGAGTGTTCTTGTAATAGCCAGTGGTGTAGTGGCAAATTTGGCAGTGGGGGAACGATAGACTTCCGGGGGGTGTGGAGGGGGGGGGGTATGGAATATTCCCTAGGAAAAGGGGGGGTCCGCGTGTCCTCCTCCGGAATTTTTTTAAAAGTATAGATGCAAAAATATGCGTTTTTATGTTTTCTGATGCAATTTTTCCGTATTACGATGTTTGCCGTTTTGTAGTCTTATAGTTATTAAGGTACCAAGGGCATTATGAGTAAAATAAGAGCCCGAGATTGTTAGTGTACTAACCGAGGGCCTTTGGCCCGAGGTATGTACAACAATCGCGGGCTCTTAGCTCATAATGCCCGTGGTGCCTTCAAGGTTTTATGTCCTACCAATTTTCTTACCTAATTCATATTCATATTCAATTCATATAATTACTATGATATAGTATTTAAGATTGATCTAGTTAGCTGATCTAAGTTAGATTTGTGGCATTAGCTGAGCTGTCATTAATTTTCATTGTGACAGTGGTGCATAATAAAGTTGTATCCATGGAAACAAATACTGTTAATTTTTCATAATAACCCTAGTGTTCTTATGAAGAAAATAATTGCCCTGGAGTGTTATTTTGTATCTAAGATACCTTAAAATAGAGTCATTAATTTCAATTAATGTACTGGTAGGACATAAATATATAAATATAAAGCCTACAATTTTCTAATTCAAACTGTTTTTAATACTTTGTATATTCATAGCAAGTAGCAAGTCATGTTTGACGTGATTTTTCTAAATAATAACATATACCACTATTTAAATGACACTGGAATGAACAATTATCAAATTGTTTGTGCAGACAACAGTATTTACTCCATGTAGGCCTAGGCCATACAATACGTTCAATTTAGTATCGCTTAATATTTGCAATAAGAAACAACGCACATTTTAGAAAATCTGCCAGTAAATTTAATAAGTTTGACTTGTGTTTTTTTTTGCCGTAATTATTGTATTAAATTAACTTTCTACTAAATTTAATCTTTTTTTTTTACTTAACAAAAAACCAGTGGGGGAACGTCGTTCCCCCGCGTTCCCCCTCGACTACACTCCTGGTAATAGCGTATCAATATATAGCCGAAGTGTGTATATATCTGTCTACGTTTTTGCTCGATCTTGTCTTGGACAACGAGTTTCTGTCGACATACGTACGTGACCCATACGCAAATCCAAAGAGAGACTGACATAAACCAAAGTTGATAGTCGTTGGGTAAATCACGCTAAGTATGGAGACGTTTGTACGATGGGCTGTCCAAGTCTCCAACTCTCAACAATCTCCTCCATCATCACATCTCAAAAGCGCCCAGATGTCATCGGTCTCCGGTATAGTCCAAGTTTCGGAGGCGTATCCAAAAACCGTTAATACTAGGGAGTGTACCAAGCTAATCTTGGTATTCCATATATATAATGCCTGAGGATAATTGGACCATAGCTGTTCGGCCCGTTTGCATTTTTCTACCTGCAGATTTCGATTTCGTTGTTCCAATCAATCAAAACCATAAACTCCCCTGCGGTCTTAGCAATTAACAAAGTGTCATCCACGTAGGGGGGGGGGGGTGATTGTACTACAACGTGTAGTAGTAGTAGTCCAGTGTTTGCCAGTGTTTAAGAACAGTTCTCATAATCTATTTATTGCAGATGTTGCATAGAAGGAGGAAACGGATACATTCTTCTCTGGCATTTCCTTATTTATGGTGAATTTGGCGGAGAGATTGTTGTCGATCTTAATTTTAAAAGAGGAGGCTTCATGCAAACACTTGACAATACTAATCAAATGGGTTACATTTATTTGTTCAGGTGCGTCCCTATTTCTTACAAAGCTAGCTTGCTCTGACGATAACTGGCAAGATATAAGAGTATTAGATCAATAGACCTCGCGCAACTCCTGCTTATACCCCATAAGCTCAGCACTGAAATAAAATGTGTACCCCCAGATATCTCATTCTCTGATCATTTCTAAGTGGGCAGATACTGACTATGGAGTACCATTTCTGAGTAAGAGGGAAATGTAGTCGATGAATATGATCAAAATAGTTTATTTTTGAGAAAAAAAATCGTTTTTTACGCCGTTTTTTTGGAGTATTTGGCCCTTCTCACACCGTGAAACAAAAATCTGGTACCCTCATTCTAAAGCTTCATAAAATACCCCCAGAAGTTTTCATGGAAAATCGTCTGTATGAAATGTGTACATAATGACTATGGGTATCACTTCTGAGTAAGAGGGAAATGTCTGTGAAAATGATCAAAAACGTTTTTTATAAAACAAAATTTTGTTGTTATTTAGATATTTTTGGGTAAATCGGTCTCCTGATATCGAACGCTGCGACGCAGTAAAACCAAAGTAAGTTACCATCGTTGCAAGGCCAGCTCTCGCTTTGCCCGAGAAAAAGGTTCTAGACGTGAAGGTGGAATATAGAGCTTGACTTTGCTGATGCGTGTATTCAAAGCATTAAATTTGTATGCTATTTTTATTCTTATTGTGAACAATAAACACTGACCTTAGTATTTTTAACTTACTTTATATCAGAACCCATCACATCTACATTTTTCTTAGAAAATAGATCCATAGGTTAGGTCTATAGGTACCATCAATAGCATCCCACCCTTTCATTTTGTCTTCCATACGTAGTATAACCATTGAATTTGTGCCATACAATTCCTTCGCAATCATAAGTTCTAATACTTCAATTAATTCGGTACATTTTGTCGGAATATAGTCGATATTGCAAATGAAGGTGTCGATTACAGAAAAAAGGAACGGGCAGGCATTGTGGTGCTGCATACAGCGTGAAATAAAGCTGAAATAGCTCACTTTCAACATAGGTGAGAAACGTACATATCAGTACAACAAACAAAAACGAATTATGCAAGTAGCTCAGAGGCAAGAGGCAATAAACACTACTGTACAACCACCGACCTATATTTCAGACAAGATCGTAGCCGTTTATAAACAAACTAATCGGCCGCCATTTTAGGTATAATACTGGTCACAACGATTTGGGTGGGGTACGAATCAGTAGAAGATACAAATAACTGCAGAGGAAAACTTACGAAAGCACAACTTCATCAATCATTGGAAGAGTAAAAACCAAAGGCAAAAAGAAAGTGGAAGTGAATCCAATTTGTTAGCCGACCTTTGCGAGCATCCACGCGCTTCGTTTAATAATTCCTCCATGACGCTGCAGTTTGCTCAAGATCGGTCTCCGATTAATACGCAGACTTGCACTAAAAAGGCCGCGCCATAAAAGCCCAGACTGCCACAATAAAACGGACAAATACGGATCGTGTAAATCGTTTAAGAAGTATTAAGGTGTCAGCTTGGCGCAGTTGGCTGCTTTATTTACACTTCCCATATCCCACATCCACTTTTTACAACCTCCTTGTCTGCACGTGTGTGGTGTTTGCATTCGCGCTCCACAGAAAGTGATTCTGATTATGAATGAGCGAACAGTTCGTCAATTTTGGAGGATTTTATTCTAGTTTCGTGAGTTCTTATCATTTAAGGCTAGTTTGCAAAATAAAAGTCATATATATTTAGCAAGCACCCAAGCAGCAGTCAATAAGTTTCATCAGTCATCATGGTTTCATAACATCATAACTCGATTCGTGTTTATCCTATGTAATAGTCAATATTATGTAATATTTGAAAATGCTGTTCTTTCTCTAGTTGTTAAAGGCTATGTCCATGCTCGCTAAGGTACCTATAAACAATAGTACCTAACTTTCATATTTATTACAATGATTTTATTAGCTAATAAATAATACTGCTAATAAATTCCATGTGATTACTCATAACAAAAGCTATTAACTTGTAAGAGAAAGAGTCGATTTTATTGTTTCTAAAGTTATAAGTTGCAAATGAAGTTTTTTAGAAGTACTTGAATTTTGATTCCCTGATATGTATAAGTGCATACCTGATAATATATAAAAAGGTTGCCCAATATCAAAGACACTTTACACAAACTTTAAAAATTAAAAACTCGTCGGAAGAAATTCTATTATCAGCTTTATATTGACCCAATAGGCAATTTACATGTGCCTGAATTTTTTTAGGATAAATTTCAATTTCTCTGGAATCAACATATAACCAAGGTAACGACTTTCAGGATGAACAGTCCAC
Source organism: Agriotes lineatus (assembly GCA_940337035.1). Taxonomy (NCBI): domain Eukaryota; kingdom Metazoa; phylum Arthropoda; class Insecta; order Coleoptera; family Elateridae; genus Agriotes; species Agriotes lineatus. The sequence continues at coordinate 149,884,942 of OW679197.1, read as the reverse complement.
CTTTTACAATTATAATTCAGAAAGTGTAACTTGTAATTCGATAAATAAATTGTAATTCAGAAAGCGTCACATGTAATTCAGATTAGTAAATTGTAATTCAGAAAGTGTAATTCAGATTAGTAAATTGTAATAAATTAAGAAAGTCTAACTTGTACTTTAGATTAATATATTGTAATTCAGAAAGTGTAATTTGTAATTCAGATTAGTAAATTGTAATTCAGATTAATAAATTGTAATTCAGAAGGCGTCACATATAATTCAGATTAGTAAATTGTAATTCAGAAAGTGTATCTTGTAATTTACATTAGTAAATTGTAATTCAGATTAATAAAATTGTAATTCAAATGGCGTCAGATATAATTCAGATTAGAAAATTGTAATTAAGAAAGTGTAACTTATAATTCTGAATCATAACTTCTAATTCAGATAGCGTCAAATGCAATTTCTATTAGTAAATTGTAATTCAAAAAGTCTAACTTGTAACTGAGATTAATAAATTGTAATTCAGGAAGTGTAACTTGTAATTGAGATTAGTTTAAACGTAATTCGGATTAAAAAATTGTAATTCAGATGTAATTCAGATTAGTAAATTGTAATTCAGAAAGTGTAACTTGTAATTCTGAATAATAACTTCTAATTCAGAAAGTGTAAATTGTAATTCAGTTTAATAAGTTATAATTCAGAAAGCGTCAAATGAAATTCAGATTAGTGCATTGTAATTCAAAAAGCGTCAATTGATATTCAGAAAGCATAAATTGTAACTCAGAAACCATTAATTGTAATTCAGAAACCAAAGGACGACTTTTAGATAGAATTACTGTGTAGAATCATACACACAATATGCGTGTAAATTTATTACTGATTGTCCAAAAATCGTCGGATAGGTCGATTTTAATGTTGGTTCAAAACAATAAACAAGTCTCCATTATAAAATTCACATTATAGTTATATGCTCTTACTAAGAACCATTTATGTGAAAGGAAATTGTTATTAAATCATATTGGGGTGGAAATGAAAACCTAAATATCAAGTACGACTAAACAGCAAAAACCTGTTAGATTGCAAGTTATTTGATATTTAAGTGTTCTTTTCCACGAGCAGATAACAATAACCTGAATTCTACTATGAAAAATTTTAAAACGGTTTCTTTTCAACCAAAATTAAAATCCACCTGTCCGAAGATTTTTGTAAATATTAAATTTCTGGCAACCTTTACACACTTCCTGTATATATGTATCTATATAGTAATTTTTCATAAACAACGTTGTTTGGTTTCTGAATTAAAATTATTGATTTTTTCTGTATTGAATGTAGTAAGTTACTTAGGAACACTTATAAGTAAGAATAAAAGAAGCTCGGTAAGTGAAGCCAAGAAACGTTGGTATGCTGGCTTCCAAGTAAAAATATCGTAAATCTACGTGTAATAAAAGTCTTTTTGAGTTCCAACTAGTCGCATTATTGTTATCCAGACGTGAGCCATTTGTGTATAGAACAGTGTTTCCGGTAGTTAGTATAATAATCAAGATTGAAGCAGCAAAACTCAGGACTTCGACACAGAGCCACGATTTGAAGAAGCCAGTAACGAGTTGAAGAAGCGCAGCAACGATTTGGACCAACAAACGAAGCCAGGTACGAGTAATAGCGGCGACATTGGGGGTCGTTAATTAGCGAAGGCAGTTCAAACAGCCAGGCGAGCCGAGCCGCCCCAACAATCGTAGGCGAGGGAGCTACCGGCATTTTGGATGAAAGTGGTTCCAGCGAGCACACGACGTTACAGGGTAGAAGAAAAAGACGCATTTTGAGCAGTTTCTAGCATCTGGGGCCCTTTTGAAATTTGGATGGTGACAACGTTGGATCGAGGCGGCGTCCCTGGTTACGCATAAACAGGTTTTCTTAGTTACGGAGCTGAATTTATTTCATTGTTATTTACCTGTGATGTAGTTATTAACAGCTTGCTTTGATTAGACTAAAATTGAACGCAAATTTCTTTGTCGTTCCGTGACAATTATTGAGAGTAAAATTTATTAAGAAGCATTCGCCACACTAGTGCAGCTATCATACAATTGCGTACTATTCTACTGTGTAGCGACTCAACCCTGGGATGAGAGTTTTGCGAGCCTAATGGGTAGTCGGAGCAAAAGTGTTAATTATTGCGATTAATAAAGTATAAAGGGCAGCATATCTGATAATTTTTATTAGCTTAGCTATAAACATATCTACTATAACTGAAGATGAAGTTGTCTGCGCATTGCGTAAATTGAGCAATAAGATGACTGCAGGACCTGATCAAATACCTAGCTTTGTTTTAAGGGACGGCAGGTACGTTTTTAGCAGGCCTCTTACGACAATATTTAATGCAGCTCTCAAATACTCTATGTTTCCAGATGAGTGGAAGCTTGCTAGAATATGTCCTATTTTCAAAAGCGGTGATCAGTTTGATGCTATGAACTACAGACCGATATCCATTTTAACCAACCTTGCGAAGGTTTTTGAAATGGTCTTGTATAATCGTATTTACGGCCGCATAAAAAATATCATTTCCCCATATCAACACGGTTTTGTTGAAAAACGGTCAACTTTAACAAATTTATGTTATTTAACACAGTTTATCTCCGAAGTTGTAGACAAACGAGGCCAGGTCGACGTGATTTATACAGATATGTCAAAGGCTTTTGACCGTATAGATCACGGAATATTGCTAAATAAATTAAACTGTCTGGGATTTAGTCATCCACTTATCACATTCTTCAATTCTTACCTGACGAACCGGCTGCAATTTGTCTCATATGGTGGATATAATTCCCAAACCTTTGTTGCTAAGTCTGGAGTGCCACAAGGGTCTAACCTTGGACCATTGCTTTTCCTGCTTTTCATTAATGATGTCGCATATAATATGAACTGTGAATTGCTTATGTTCGCTGACGATATTAAGATTTTTACTTCTATTGCGTCTACTACTGATTGTTTGACTTTGCAGTACAATATAGATAAATTGTACCAATGGTGCTGTTTAAACAAGTTGCATTTAAACACATCTAAATGTAAAGTAATGTCATATTCGAGGAAATCTAATCCAATTAATTACAACTATACCATTAATGGCGACTCTCTTACACGCTGTTATACATTTAAAGATCTTGGTGTGTTGTTTGATTGCGAACTACGTTTTAATCAGCACATTATTGAATCTGTAGCAGCTGCCAATAGAATGCTAGGCTTTGTTATCCGAAGCACAAAATCATTTCGTCAACCAAATTCAATAAAAATTTTATACTATTCTCTTGTTAGAACTAAGATCGGGTACTGTTCTGTTATTTGGAATCCGACATATAAATATTATAAAAACATGTTAGAAAGCGTACAAAGAAGAATGTTAAAATATCTGTGGTTTAAAGTCAATCATGTGTATCCTGAGCGCGGTTTTGATCACACTATCCTACTTAATACATTCAATTGTATATCGCTTGAGTCTTGTAGGAAGCAAAGTAGTTTAGTATTATTATACAAATTAATGCATTACTCAATTGATTGTTCTGATTTATTAAGTAAACTACATATTTTTGTTCCAAGATTACCAGTCCGAAATGTTTATACATTTTATCTTCCACTGGCTAAAACTAATGTTCTTGTAAAGTCTCCCATTTATATTATGTGTCATTATTGTAATCTTGTTAGTGACGAACTTGATATATTTTGTTGTAGTCTAAAGCAAGTGAAAGATAAAAGTTTAGAATAGCATTTGTAAAGACTAAATAAAATATTTCTTTTTGACTCTATTCACACTGTAGTCCGTACTGTTACTTTAGATTACTTAAGTTTTGCATGTAACTATTTAGTATAATTTATAAGTGTTTGTCCTGTAATTGGGTTTGTACCTGTTGGGCAACATTTACTTAAATAAATAAATAAATAAATAAATATTCATTTGAAAAGAACATTTTTATTTATCCATTAATAGATTCTCAGTTTGGCCAATCATTTCACTACAATATATGTATAAATTACATCGCATTACATTATTACCTCTTCCAATCCAGTATTGGACATAGACATCCCTTAAATGTTTCCATGTCTCATAGTGTGTACCGCCCATCTCCATTTTAGCGAGGCTATGTGTTTATGTGTACTACATCAATGACTTTGGTTTTTAACAAGTATTGGCATTTCTGACTCTATCTATTAATCTAATATTCATCATCTGCCATTTCATCGCTGGTTGCGTATCTTCTAATTTGTCGGCTATATTCTTTGTCTTGTATCAAAACGCCATTTATATGCAGGGCGACTTTAACAGTTTGCAGGTATTTTAAGCAGTGATAGTACACATTAAAAGCATAAAAATACGCAAATTTATCTTATATCAATGTTGATCGCTTTTGAAAAACTCAATGAAGTGGACTTGTTTGAGAACCGCTGAAATTTTTTAAATTGAGCACATAGCTATTGAATTATGAGACGTGGGCAGTTGAATGAGACTTTTAAACGTAGACTAAGACGATATTGAATTTGAAAAAGTACGTTTTGTTAATTACTATGTCAAATGAAACGGGCCTAGGTAGCCCTTCCCTATAGTAATTATTTTCATTTTTAAGAGGGGTATAGTCAACTTTAATTTACTGTTTGTTATTATACTTTAGATTTGGCCAGAGTACTTAATATCATCAAATGCTCATGGAGTCGGACTTATGCTGTAGTGTGAGTTAATTTGGCCTGTTCACGATAAACCCACCTCCAAGCCTACTCTCGGGATGAAGGAGATCTTCAACTTTCAAGTATCTTTCGCTGGAATTTTCAACCCGAGTCGTAGACCAGCTTCAGCGGAAGTGACCGTGCTAGTGACTCCAAAAAAATATTGTACAAGCTCGACTTCAGGCATATGTGAAATAAAGAAGCGGCGAGAATCCTGCAGTAAATAATTGCTGCACACCAGTAAAAGTGTTAAGAGACCTGCCAGCAACGCGGGATTTCCCAGCATTGGATGTGGTAGCTTTTCACGCTTCGCGCCATTCAAAGTTAACGCAATCCAGTACGACTTTGAAGATTTTAAGGCAATACGGTATATGAATTGTTTGCAGTTTAACGCGATAAGGTTTGCGTTCAGCTGTGAGAACTTTCACAAGAATGAAAGGATGTGCTTCATAAAAAAATAGGAGTGTAGATCGCGCTCGATTTTAACCGGTTTGTTTTTCAGCCAGAGCCGTCTTTTAACACATTTTGACATTTGGTTTTTAAAGACGATCTTTTTAAGTATATATGTTTACAATCTATATGTATATCCCCGTAGATTGTGTTTTATTGGTTTACATGTGTATTTAAAATGACTAAACCATTTTAAAAGTTAATCCTATTTTCACTTATTTTATTTTTTAGTTTATGTGTTTTAAAGTCAATATATATGTGTGAACAAATTGACTTTTCTTGTGTGCATTGTTTGAAGTTAGTTTCAGCCTGAGAACAGTACAGATGTGGACCATATTCCTGTTCTGGCAAATCGTGATCATCTATAGCTGCGAATTGATCTGTCAGTATTGGTAAAATTCATTTTATGGTATTGTTAAAAAATATGTCAACATCACATTAAATGAAACATTAATAAACTGAAAGGAAGTCGGTAGAACATTTACCAAGGATTTTTTTTATACAAAAAACTATGGATATTTTGCTATCTACTACAACAGTGGCCAGGATGGTGCAGTGAACTACACCACCATACTAGTACTATAATGCTAGGATTGTTCCTCGCAGAAAATTGTCAAAAAATCGCTTTTAAAATCAGGTTTAAATAACAGAAGACAATTAAGAAGATTATGATGTGTTGCTATTACAGCAAAGGAAGAAAAAAATCAGAAACTTAATTATTGCGAATCCCACTAGACCTTGCTCCTACCATGTCAAATTCCTGTATTGAAAAACAGAATAGAGCGCAAACAATAGAATTCGATGATTTACACTATACTGATATGCTGGTAATTTTTTTTACTGCAAGTGTAGTTTATATAGGGCGGTGCAACTTGCCATACTGCAACAGTAAATATCGAACTTTGGAAAGAATCGATTTTCGACCTGTGTCTTGGACAAGGAATCATTTTCAATGTGTAGGTTGCATGTGATGAGCGTCAAAAAACTTTTTATGCAACTGAAATATGGAAGTCGGTAGAAAAGGTAATTCGCGTATAACCTGAAATCAGACGTCTGGGAATCGCAATAATCCTGGGTCTAGAACAAAGCGAGGCTGAAGATAAACAGTTGCATGGAAATTGCGTTGCGACACATACATGCTCTTCAGTTTTTCAGTCTGCAGCAAGTGCATTCCAGCACATTATTTCGGAGTTAGGCACATAATGACTCCCACAATCTCGATCTAAACCATACC